>JAMPIV010000603.1:0-22500 GCA_024509875.1 Oreohelix idahoensis
ATTTCACCTTTTGATTAACAATTATCTAATACGTATATGTTTTGTCACTCTTACTGGACTGTGAAGTAGTGATTATCATATTTATGTCCATAAGGATTCATCATACACTGTATTTTTATCTTTTTATTGTATATATTAGAGGTAGAGTCTGAATAGGCTGACCTGTGGCTTAATTGTGCCACTTATCTTCTATGTAGAAATCAATCACTCTCCCGCCATGGACTAACACGTCTGTGAATTGCCAGGCATTAGACGCTGGGTATCTGGCTCCAATGACTTTAAGAGCACTTGCACCTCAGAGTTCAACAGAGATGGATGATTCATGCACTTCTGGTAGTTTGCAGGATAAAACTTGGAATACAAATAATCACAACCCCTGTATGGTCCAGCACTATTCTGTCTTCACACACAATGGACATAACAAACAGTGTCAGACATTGGGCTAACATATGCACAGGACAATTTACCTCAATACCACTCACAGCCAGTTCACTGTGACTACACGTTCCTTATAAATCCTAAGTTAGATCCAGTTGTCCATGATCCGCCTTCATACAATCATTTGGTCTAGTATAAAGCACTAAGTAATACCTTGATCAATTCCTTAAAACAATTCCTGTCATCCTTCCTTATGTTCCTGGTAAATGTGTCGTTCCTTTAAGAAATACTCCTTCAAACACTTTGTCAAACTTACAGACGTACTTTGGCCATCATTCTCCATTATTCTACACATTTTACAAGGCTGGCTTTCGTCTCCAAGAGTTTACACATGCTACACACTTCCTAACGCACAAGTGGATTAATCACAGGAAAATTACATAATTATATATATATATATATATATATATATATATATATATATATATATATATATATATATATATATATATATATATATTCATTCTTACCCTCAGGCAATACATGCAAGCTGTAACAGGCTGTTAATGGGCATCTAGGTCTGCCAGGCAGATGTGGTTGGCAAAGGTACAAAACTTTTACACTTTTACCGCTTTCTTCTGTTCACCTGTATTTTTTAAATTATGTCGCCTCAATTTAGCCAAGGGCAAGGTCTTATATACTAGCACATCCGCCGTATCGGATGGCATGGGGCAAAAATTGTGTTAAAAATCTCAAAATGATGCATAATTTTGCCTTCTGTTCAATTAGCAAAATTTTTAATATTCATTATCTTTCTTATTTATGGGGCGATTTTTCTCATTTAAAGCTTGAATTATTCTATGAATTATTCTGTATTGATCTATCTACTAATTGGTTAGTTTGTAAAATGCATTTTAATATATGCATGCTTTAACTAGCTAAATTGGAACTAACCTGATGTAACGAAGACGTTTCCCTCGATATTTCTATCTTACTAAAATACTATTCGAGAAAGTTTTTACATCTACCTCTAGCGTAACATTCCCGTTGTTGAATTATATAATCCTTTCCGGTGATACTTCTTTATTCTTTCCAAAATTAAATGGCATTGTACCATCGGTTACACAAAATGGGCCTCTGTGTTCAAGCCTAGTACGTTTTACAATACACACCAAGAATGACTCGTTTTCATTGGTTAGTGTATCAGAGAGTTCTCAACATATGGCGTGCGGTATGGTCAGATTTACTCCTAAGTATACAGAAAACTGTGTTGTGAGACAGACTAAATCACGACAATATTTACAAATAATAAATTTAATAATCACTTAGGTTTTAACAGGGTTTAAAAAATGGATAATTATTTATCAGAAAATTATCAACCATGTGTGATGTAATGGTAGTTTGTAAAGGAGGTCACTTGGCAGCTTTTGTGTGTTACTTAGCTGTCAGTGACGGCTCTGCTCCTTCTGACGTTTTGGTTCTTGGTGGACTGGATCGCTGATCCAGCTCGTCACTGGTCAAGGTTGTAGGGCGCAGCACGTTCCGGGAAGTGTCATGGAGTGTCTACGAAGTTGGTCCCTCGTCTTTATGTCCCGTATGATGATGGTGTCTAGCTTCGACTTCACGCCACGTGTACCTTTCTTGTTCCAGAGAAAGTACCCTCAACTGGTACCACCAACTAGTATGGTAAAAGAATAGAAATAAAACGCTCCTGAGTATTGCATTTCCCGACACATAGTTATGTGTCCCCTTCTTCCTATTCCACCATCACATCTATCTCAGACTTTACCCTCGATGAGAATTAAGCTTAATCCCCCGAGAGAAAACTGTCTTTACATTTAAATGGAATAACGTTATATTTACTTTACATTTAAATGAAAAGGTTAATACTGTAGTTAGAATATGTTTACATAGACATTTACACTAGTTTGAAAATATAAATATTATAATTAGAATGTACATCATTTCTTTCATCTTTCCCTCCCTGCTCCATATGGAACTTGGGACTACCTATGCTTTTTAGTTTTCTTTAAGAAACTAGCCAATGAAGCAGTCACCAGCCCTTGCAGTGGTGGTTCAAAAAATCATCATTCTATGTGCTAAGGTTGCCAGCCTCAAATGACTTGGACATCCACTAGTAATTTTCACATATTAATATTCACATGGCAATATATACATATTAGTTCACATGTTTGTAATTAAAAATATAGAATGTAAAATGTACAACTTACGCCAATCTTCGCTCACATACTGTTTGCTCAGAGAAGTAGGTTAAGGCACTAGCAGATGCCTTTTACACGTGTTCTTGGGGGTCGTTACTTTAACATTAAGTTCCCATTTTGACTCCGTGTTCCAAATTCCGGTTTTCCTTATTAAAATGATAGAGTTTTCCTGGGCTGTTTAAGTCCTTTAAAATGCTCCAACAAAGTTCGGTCTGATAAATGGAATTCTGATTCTAACTCTGGCCGTCTGGTTGTCTACTTGGCGCGAGACGACATTTCTTAGTGTCTTAAGACTGCAAACGTTTCAGATTATATTGCACTTCTCCTCCCCCGCAGTACTTTGTTTACGATTTAGGCTGAGTCCAATCAGGAATTTGGTGGTTCCTCTATTTCGAACCCCCGACAATCGTTTCAAATCTGCATATTTAGGTGGGATAATTCAAAATTATTCCGACATGGAAAATTCTGTGCGTGATGCAAAAGGTCACGTCTCCCATATATGGAAATGACAAGTCCGTACACTCTTTCGACAATGTGTTTCAGATGTAACATCTTACTTTCCTCTAAAGCAGTGTCTTTGAAATAGGTGGACAGGAAATGATGATGTCATTCATGTCTGCCAAAATGTGTCGCACAGACAAGTAATCTCTTTATCCGTCGCTTGTGGACACTACATCAGTCAGTGGGCGAGTAATTGTATCGCCTGGCACGGCTTGAGCAAGCAAAACTATGCGAAACTGACCAGACCCATCTGAGTTTTACCTGCGCTAATCTTAGCAAAGCTGAGAAGCGCAGAGCGAATGTGATGAATTATCACCAAAAAGGAGTGTCAAATGGTTGTAAATACCAAATATCTGTTTGATAAGAGATAATTAAATGTGTCGATCTCCCAGAAATTTCAGGTAAGCAGTACGTACAACAAATGTAACTGATTACTGCCGTAGTGAAGAAGAGATCGACCCGAAATTATGTGACCCAAGGGTTGAGAAGAAGACGCAGGAGATTGATATGACACACATTGAGGAAACCTGTTGATAGTTTTACCCAGCAGTCCTTGTTCTGGAATCCCCAGGGTAAGGGAAGCAGAAGTGGAACGAACATGGAGAAGAGAACTGGAGACAGCAATGAAAATGATGAGAAAGACACAGAAATACTTTGAGCTGAAGACACGGGATTGGACGGACTTGGCATACATTTATTGAAGACCTATGTTCCTGGGGGAGCTCAATGAATGGGCCATTTACACTCATACAAAATAAGAATTCCACTAAAAGTAAATTATTCTTATTCTTCCTCGTTTGTCTTTCAACAATAGTTTAGCCGTTATGAATTATGTCTTTTAAGCTATTTTTATTTTCAATGTCTTATTAGAACGTTTTGAATACAATAGCAAAGTGCTAAAATTTTCATTTTTGCACATAAGTCTATGCATTTAAAAAATATGTTTTATGCACGGACCCCCTAGAGCTCCAGGTCCCTAAGCTTCAGCCTACATAGTCTAATGGATAATCTGGACCTGGCTGCACTATGTTGTGAGAATTGCGGCCAAGTGCATCCGTCTTTGGCGTGCATTTATTTGGGACTGCTTCATTAGCCTTTGGTTTTTCGTGACCCTGCAAGGCAGCAGTTGTTTGTCATTAGAGTTGTCTTTCCTAGGACAGTTGTCTTTCCGGACTAACAAATCTTTTATACCCGTGGGAAAAAAAAAGTAATTTATAATAAGATTTCTTGACGGTAAAAATAATGATTATCAGAGTTATCTTTCTCATACGAATGAATTTCCATGTGAAACCGGAATCCAGACCCCTTAACACATTCTTCAAAACTGCCCAACCCAATGATAAACCTTGACGCCTGACCTAGGCCGAGGGTGTTGAGCTCAGGCAGAAGGTATGGGCCTGCCGCGCCGACGTGGAAAAGACTGTGGACTTCGTTCTGGCGACATGCCTGCAGATTTAGCATGACTACAAACTGAACACAGAAGAAGATAAGTTTTCTCTCAAATAATGTTTCCTCAGACGTAAAGATAAAGAAAGGGCTGAGTAAGCTGTTATGCCAGCTGAGATGTAGGCATATACTTAGATTACAACTTTTCTGTGACTGAGCAACCAATATAGATCAGATATTATGTGGGCCCCCTCAATGCCGGCGACATTTCAAAACGTAACAAAAACAACACAAAATGTGAGGTTATTGTCTTAAGATTTTCAGCGAGTTTGTTGACTTGACTTTGATCTACTGTAATTGAGCGTCAGCTCTTGGTAAGCGAGTTTATTTAACTCCTACAAATAATGAAGATGAAAAAAGCCAGGCACAGAGAGTTAAAGGGGGGAAATAATTTAGGAGAGAAATAACTATGGCTGTGGTTACATTCAAATTTTGACTCATCCATATATTTCCATTTTCGCTCTCTATGGAGCATAGAGAAACGACTGCTGCTGGTCCCCTTTTAGGAAGCCTGCACCAGAGCATTCGTCTGCATTTGCATAAGTTATTTATGTAGCTACTTGTTGAACCTCATGAGGTTGCCAGTCCCATATACAACTTCATATTCGTCTTCTTCTTTTCCTTTTCGCTCCTTATTGCACACGGAGTTATCCACCACAGCTAGTTCTCTCACAGGAAGCATTCATCCAATCATGTATATCCTATTGTAGTGATGGTTTATGTAGTAATTAGCTTTACATGACGAGGTTGGCAGCCATAGGGCACAACCTAATATCAGTCGCCTCTGATGGAGTAGTACTCCTTTCTTTGTCTTCTCAGAGCCCACCTCGCAAACTGCTTGGGGCTAACTGCACATTACTTTGCATCTTACGACATGCATGGATCAGTAGTCCTATTCTTGCCATGTCTCCCTCAGAAACCCCCCCGGAACTACACGGAACATTGTGCTTACAGAGTAGCCTAAGTGTGATTGTAAGAATTAAGTTTTGTTCCTCTGTTACATAAAGATACCAGTCGGTCATTCATTTGATGCTTTGCGAATCTTTCAAATATTTTCCTATCGGTTAAAAGCATTTTGTAGCCTTTTGAAGTAGTCATGAGTTGTAGGTTTGTCTTCTTCTTCTTCTTCTTCTTCTGCGTTCGTCCTAAAAAGGACGTTTGTTACGTTGTGTCGCCGTTCATAGCAAAGCTGCGATATCTGCGCCTTTCGGCCCGCCACATCCGTTTTCGGCACGGCATTTTTGGGACCGGGTTAGCCTTCCCTCTTCGATCCCTACTCTCTCAGCCAGACTGCAGTGATGCAGCATGTTTCCAGGACCACCACTTGGAGGTGGAGTAGAATCTTGTCAGCTCTGGTTCGCTGACCCTGACACAAGCAGTCAAGCTATGGGTCGCTTATTTCATTCCTCACTTTTGATGCATCTTCGGTCTCGGTTTGTCATCTAATGCAGTGGTTCTCAAAGTGGGCTAAGTGACTCCCTACTGCCATATTTCTAGAGGGCTGCAGTAAGATGATAAAGTACCTTTTTTCAGCAAACAGCGACTATGAGGGGGTCACAGAGGTAAATAAGGCTCAGAAGGGGGGCCATGAGCAAAACAAAAGGTTGAGAACCCCTGATCTAATGCAATTCGTTTACATAAGTAGATTTAGAGTTGCCTAGCTTTCGAACTTGTAAAATAAGGTGGAAATAACTTCATTAAGGTTAGGGTTTTAAAGGAAGGAAAGTAATGAGCTGCGAATATAGATTGTGTTTCGTATTTACTGAGCGGCCGTTGGGATAGTAATTGGTGATGTGCCATTTAAATCAATGAGTTTCTTCACACAACAAAGTTAGTGAGACTTTTGTTTCCGACACAGCTCTAGAAATGACAAACATTCTTGTGAGCTTTACATGTTTAAACATGTCAAAGTATATTTTATTCAAAGATAAATATTACTTGATGGAGGTGACAAGTAGTTCCGAAAAGGTAATATTCAGTTATGACATTTGAGAAAGTTGATATTATGAACAAAAATACAAACTACTTATTAATGATAACTGTTCATCCACGTTTTTTCTTTGCAATAGAATGTATTATATGTATTTTCTGGGGGTTCTTTTAAAAATACATTTAGTAACAGTAATAAAACATGGTCCGCAACCAAGGCCTAAAAACCCAACCCCTGCAGACCCAAGTAGAACAGTCCCAACTGAGATGGTGTGGCCATGTCTGCAGAATGGGAGAAGATCGGCTACCACGGCAAGCAAGGGAAACTTAGAGCCAGGGATCCAGACCTCCAGGACGACTCAAAGTCCGCTGGGAGGACAACATTAGACAATCTTTGACGAGGACTAGAATGGAACCAGACCAGGAGGAAGAAACCCGATAGAATAGTATGGCTCTCTCTCTCTCTCTCTCTCTCTCTCTCTCTCTCTCTCTCTCTCTCTCTTACAAACCTCTACACCTCACTGTAGAAGAGGAACGACTAAGTAAGTAAGTAACAGTAATAAAAGTACAAGGTAAAAGTCCCATAGCAAATACTGCTGTAGGGGAGTGAAATGTTAGAGACTTCACTATACTAGGTCCAGCATCGAGAGGTGGGGTGACCAGTTCCCTTCCTCGTTGCTTTTTATTTCACTAACTCTAAAGAAAAGTCAGGTACCCATTTACAGCTGGGTAGACTGGAGCGTGACGATAACGTGAATCGAACCTAGCACCTTTGCCGCGACAGATCAGCACTTTGACCACTCTGTTAATCTCTGTAATAAAAGTAGATCCTGAATTTTTTTTTTTTCACTAGCTCTTAAAAAAACACTAGTTTAATGCGGTTAAACCCTCAAAAGTAAGAAAACTCGTGATCCGTGCACATTCGTTTCACCCCATTCTCAAATCTGACATTAATCTTGTAAGATAGAAACTAAACTGGATGGTCATATTTCAGTAGTGATATCTAGGGGATATATTTCTCGTCTGCCAAGTCTTCTGAACTGACGTGTTCTAGAACAGTGTTTATAAGAAACACGCAGCATTCAGTCAAGATATGAAAGCAGGAAAGGTATATAACCGACACACTTCTGCAAAAGGTTCTGTTTCGCTGTCATCTTATTCGTACGCCAGGAGCTCTCTCTGTCTGTCTGTCTCTCCCTCTCTCTCTTTCTCTCTTTGTGTGGCTGTGTGTGTGTTGTCTTTTCTTTCTTCTTTTTTTCCCCTTTAAATAGAATTATTCCAGAAGTGTCGCAAAGGGAAGCAGTTTTCATTCTAGTGCGGGGTGCGTTGTTTTGGATAGGTTCCTCATTGCGGTTGCTAGTTTATAGTTTGGTGAGAATATCTTACACACCGTAGACCACAGGCAGGCAACCCAGGATCTGTGGGGATCTGTCGTGAAGAGCGCCTTTTCTTTCTCTATTTTTTAAACTCATCTTCAATTTCACTCACCCCAACGTTACGACTTCGACAGGAAATCATTGACTGAACAAAACGTTTGCTTCACGATTATCAGACACCTTGGCAAAACGTGGAAGCTTTGTTGGTATATGCCACACTTCGAAGCAATGTAAATATAATGGGCAAGTCTTATTGTAGAGTTTACAGTAGCCCAGAAGGAAATTCTTTGCGACAGGTCGTCATCTTACTCAGTGGTTCTCAACGTTTTTTTGCCCGTGGCCCCCTTCTGAGCCTCATTTACCTCTGAGGGCCCCCTCCCCAGTCCTTGTTAGCTGGAAAAAGGTACTTTACCATCTTACTGTGGCCCCTTAGAAATATGGCATGGCCCCTTGGGGGGCCGTAAGGTCCAAGTTGAGAACCACTGGTCTAACTAATCCAACATCTACTCCTGAAGAAACAATAGTAAACCATGCAGCCAACTATCACAAGGATGAGTTGAGTTGTCCGAATGTCTATCTAGTTACTAATGACATGACTGATTTGCTCACAAAGCGGAACTAAATCAGATCGCACCCTATCTGTGACACACAGACGAAAGCATGGCATATGGATTAAGTGAGGAGTGAGTTCGTCACAGCACACGAATGATCACTATAGGGGAAGCTGGAACAGATAAATTGTATATCAAGTAAGAGAACCACATAGGTCTCTTCCAAAGTAAATCAACATTTTTACTTACATGTTATTTCGTGCAGAGAGTGAAATGTACCTGACGAGATAAAACGGTTAACTATCGCCTTCTTCTGCTCTTTTCAACTCCCCCAGGAGCATAGGCCGTCAACAAACGTCTGCCAAGTATTCATGTCACGTGCCATCAGGTCAAGGTCTTTTTCATGTCTTCATCGTCCTTTTCATATCTGTCGCTAGTTCTCTTCTCTGAGTGTTCTTTGATCTTCCTCTACCTCTTTTACCCTGGGGGTTTCAGAACAAGAACTGCCTGGTAATACTATCAACAGGTTTTCTCAACGTGTGCCCTATCCATTTTTAATGCCTTCTTCTCATCTCTTGTCCCGCTGCCGTTTGTATAGCTCTTGTCATCAGTTCAACATTTTGAATCTTCAGTACCCCTTCAATCCTTTTATTCTACGTATCAAGCATCCATTTATCAAAGTCTGTAGCTTTTTGATTGTTATTTCTGTTGTTCTCCACGTTTCAGAGAATACGATAGGAATGATTTGACGTTTGAGTTGATAATTATGATTTTTGTATTGAACCAAATGTTTAGTAAATTAACAGACTTCTGCAGCACCGAACACACCACAACAGATCTAAGAGATATTCTATGGACTTCCCAATGTAAGTAATTGATATGTTACAGAACATTAACTTTATTTTAAAGAAACGATCAACTTTGTATTTCATGCTGTTCATGATTGAAGTGAATTAAATTAAGTTAACTCGTGGGGTTTTACTGGGAACACGGCATAAGTGCCTTTAATCCTGGGGTACTGTTCTTTCAAAAACCGGCAGGAGGGACTAGTTCAAAATTTCCCTAGTATAAAAATTAACTTCTTCTCCTCCATTACCTAGAGATCGACCAAAACATTCCTCTGCTATTTACCGATAGATTGGGATCTACCTTATGCCAACCCATTCCTTGTCATAGACAGATGACTGTCTTTGCTATTTTTAACTTGATAGTTAATTTCAGGGCTGTGGAGGTTTTTTTTCTTTTTTGTCTCAGTGGAGTCGGTGTCAGTAAAAAATGCCCGGACTAACTTCCATTTTTATGCCACGTAACTAGTAAAAACTGTAGCTGGAAGTCGGAGTGAGACTTCTAAAAATTCAGGAAAAAGTGTTCGCCAACTCCACACTCCTAGTTAATTTCAACATTAGCCGTCAGATATGTTAAAGATTTAATGTGATATGTATGTATATATATATATATATTGCTTCCCCCAGCACACAAAAAGAAAAACAAAAACATCTAGATTTATGTCTTTTGTAGATAAAGCTATGTATTCACGTTTTCCTCAGCGAGTTATCACAGCATTTCTTTATTATTCTTTATTTATTTTTGAAAACTGAAACATTTTATGTAGAATGCACTTTTAATTATTGGACCATGAAGTGTATCTTCTTCTTCTTCCTCGTTCGTCCTGAAAAGGACGTTGGTTGCGTTGTGTCCGTTCACAGCGAAGATGCGATATCTGCACCTTTCGGCCGACACATCCGACTTCAGCACGGCATTTTTGGGATCGGGTTTGCCTTCCCACTTCAATCCCTACTCTGTCAGCCAGACTGCAGTGATGCAGCCTGTTTCCAGGACCACCAATTGGTGGTGGAGTTGGGACTTGGTCAGCTCTGGTTCGCTGACCCTGATGCAAGCAGTCAAGCTATGGGTCGCTGACTGCATTCTCTATTGCTGCATCTTTGGGTCCCATGAAGTGTATAAACTTCATGTCACGTGAGAGATTGTCACTGACTAGTGCACTTGATATCATTGAGAGATTGACACTGACTAATGCACTCGATATCATTGAGAGATTACCACTGACTAATGCTCTTGATATCAGTTCTTCCAAGTGAAAATATCACGTCTGTTCTGTGGTATCATGACACATTTAATGGATGATTGCTGATATGTACATTCTTGATGAGTCAAATGCTGCTAAATGGTGCTAGAGTCCACTTGGTTGTTGGTTGTTTTTGTTTTTTAATTCTAAGATTGCCGTGTTTTGTGGAACACTTATTTATCACACTGTATAAAATTGCCGTGTTTTGTGGAACACTGTTATTTATCATACTGTATAAAATTGCCGTGTTTTGTGGAACACTGTTATTTATCATACTGTATAAAATTGCCGTGTTTTGTGGAACACTGTTATTTATCATACTGTATAAAATTGCCGTGTTTTGTGGAACACTGTTATTTATCACACTGTATAAAATTGCCGTGTTTTGTGGAACACTGTTATTTATCATACTGTATAAAATTGCCGTGTTTTGTGGAACACTGTTATTTATATCATACTGTATTGCCGTGTTTTGTGGAACACTGTTATTTATCATACTGTATAAAATTGCCGTGTTTTGTGGAACACTGTTATTTATCATACTGTATAAAATTGCCGTGTTTTGTGGAACACTGTTATTTATCATACTGTATAAAATTGCCGTGTTTTGTGGAACACTGTTATTTATCATACTGTATAAAATTGCCGTGTTTTGTGGAACACTGTTATTTATCATACTGTATAAAATTGCCGTGTTTTGTGGAACACTGTTATTTATCATACTGTATAAAATTGCCGTGTTTTGTGGAACACTTATTTATCACACTGTATAAAATTGCCGTGTTTTGTGGAACACTGTTATTTATCATACTGTATAAAATTGCCGTGTAGTTTTTGTGAAAACCACTACACCCTCGTGCATTGTTATTTATGCTCATATACTGTAAAAAAAATTGCCGTGTTTTTGTGGAACACTGTTATTTTATCATACTGTACAAAAACTTGCCGTAACTTTGTGAATTATTACAAGATACAAGAGGTTTTTTTTCATGCCTGCTTTTAAAACTCAAATGTTTTGTGGAACACTGTATTTAAATACTGTATAATAAAAATTGCCTTTGTTTTGTGGTCACTGTTATTTATCTTTACTGTAAAATTGCCGTGTTTTGTGGAACACTGGTATCTGTCGATATCAAAACTGTTACACCAAATTGCCTGCGAGTATTTGCTTTAGAAGCACACTGTGTAAGATAATACTTGTATAAAAATTGCCGTGTTTTGTGGAACACTGTTATTTATCATACTGTATAAAATTGCCGTGTTTTGTGGAACACTGTTATTTATCATACTGTATAAAATTGCCGTGTTTTGTGGAACACTGTTATTTATTTTCCAATCATGACTGTTTTTTTTGGGGGGTCAGATAAAATTGCCGTTCTTTGTAGAGGAACACTGTTTTTACTAGTGGTTAATTATCATACTGTAATAAAATTGCCGTGCTTTTGTGGAACACTGTTTATTTAAAAATCATACGGCAGTATAAAATTGCCAAAGTGTTTTGTGGAACACTGTTATTTATTAGAAACTTACCCACATACTGTATCCTAAAACATTGATTCTCGCCGGTGGCTACAGAGTTCGTGCACCGTGTTTTTGTGGAATCGGAGCACTGATGTTATATAATTATCAAACCAAACTAAACTAAATAAAATTTTTGCCGTGTTTTTTATTGGAGAACACTGTTATTTATCGCAAATACTTTATAAAATGTGCTGTACCCGTGTAGTAAAACCTGGGGGGATCTCGACGAACACAACACGAAAGACAAAATAAGTAGAAATGAGTGGGACCACTACACCCTCGTGCATGTCGTAGAAGGCGACCAATATGAACTTGCTCATAGGACTGTCGTGTAAAACAAATTGCCACGTAAACCACTTTGTCGACATCTTACCTGTGTACCATACCCAAACCACTACACCACACTACTTCGACATAACTTACCGTTAACTGCATACTACCAAGAATTATTACAAGATACAAGAGGTTTTTTTTCATGCCTGCTTTTAAAACTCAAATTTTTTTATGCGCGAAACTACCAAGACCCCCTGGTTAAATGTGTTAAATGGATTACTAAAGTTTAATTTTTGGGGCATTTTTTTCTGTTTATTATAAGTGTGTCCTTCCCCGTTCATGGTATCTTCCATCTGATGCTTTAGACTGCCTGTATTTCGATATTAAACTGAAATATCTTAATTGTTTGCCTCTCGTGGTGCTGTCGATATAGAACGGAAAAAGTTTACACCAGCAACCCAGGAGCTGCGAGTATCTGCTTTAGAAGCACTGAGCTCTGTAAAGATAAACCTTGATATAATAAAGTCTGTTAGGTGGAAAATTAGTCATAATGAACAGTTTTGAAATGCTTCTCAGCATTATCTTCTTGACAAAAGTGATGAATCCATTGTAAGTAAATACAAACATTTCTCGACCACGTGAAACTATTTTTAAGTCATATTCCAATTCATGATGAATTTTTTTGGGGGGTCAGAGTGGCTAAGAGGTATGGCGTCAGTCCTGTAGAACATGCTCAGCAGTTTTTGCCCCGAATTCACAGAGGTACCGAGTTTGCATGTGTTTTTATTCAGTTTTCCCAGTAGATGCCCTGTGAATCGAAAAAAATAATTTATGAAAATGTTTTTCAGAACTAGTGGTTCTCTTCTAATTGTATCATAGCTACTTCTTGTTTTCTCCCTGGTTCACATCAAATTTTATATAAAAACACACGTACAAATCGTGTCATAAAACAAGTAATCTCGACGAACACAACACGAAAGACAAAAAGAGTAGAAATGAGTGTGAAATCCGCTCAAGTAAAAGACACCATCAAGCAAACAACATTCAGACTACTTAAGTTCAGACGATGCTTTTTTTGTCTTTACCAGATGAACTGCTTCCTGTAATTCCATCAATAGAGCTGTAGAAAATTTTAAATAAAAGATACTGTACTGAAGGGTAACTTCGCTCCACATAAATGATCGTGTTATTGCCTAAAGCAGTTCACTAATTAAATGAATTTTAACATCAAGCTTGTGGGTTTTCACTGGAGACAAGGAAGAAATTCTTTTCATTCCGGGGATACCACTCTTTTAAATGCCGGCGGAATAATGCTGGTTCGATATTTCCCTAGTATAAAAATTTTTTCTCCCCCCCTCCCCCCCCCCCCCCCCACCTTTTTTTTACCTTGAGGTCTATCAAATACTTTCCTGTTATCTACCCGTAGATCGCGAACGACCGGTTGCCGACCCCCTGGTGTACATTTTGCCTTACCCCAAGTTTTATTTCATATATATTTAATTTTTGGGGTCATTTTTTTTTTTAACTTCATTATCCATTCCTAGTACCAGGTCCTTCCCCGTTCCCACAACATTGTGGTATCTTTTCCATCTATATGGAGGCTTGCTTGAGTTTAAAAAGAAAATTCAAGTTTACATCTTTCATTCTGTCGAATGATATCAATATTTTCACCTCCCCTGTAATTTTAAGAGTACAACCATTGAAGATATCTTTGAAACCGCTTTACGCACGAGCAAAAACAAAAAACTCAGATACCGCAGCATCAATCGCTTACATCTCCTTCTCGCGTGACCTGTATACACTCTATGATGTCATCTGTTCCAATAGTTCAAATGACGTCTTCGAGCCTGGCATGTTTTGAGATCTCCACCAGATAACCCAGCTTGCAAATGATGTGCTATGAAATGCTTATCTTCCCCGGTTTATTTCTGTTATCGACGGCTATCTCCGGCTGTTATCAACGATTTGTGCATATGTCTTAAGCAGGATTAAGTTCCAGGATTGATAGGTGTGATAACTACTAGATATTTAGCCTCAAAATTACTACAGAAACCGCTGCTGTAAGAGCATGTGGAAGCTCGGTGCTGGTATCTTGCAAAGCGATCAACTTCAGTGATGTAGAATATTTATCTTGAGTATTGATGAATGTATTACGTAGCAGCGTCTTTTTTCATCTCCTCTTCTGCTAGCACGTCTGGCTCCTGTCACCAGTTCCACATTGGTGATCCCGTCATACCGTTTCAATCCTATTCTACGCAAGTACCCATTTTTTTTTAAACTGAAGAAACTTCAAGCCACAAAAATTTAGCAAGAATGTATGCATACATTCAACAACATTATAGGGCATTCAGAGTAATTCAACAACATTAAAATAAGATTTTATGAAGTTTAGTACGGCACTCACTAAATGTAGAGGAAAATTGGCTCCTAAATACCATCCTAATAAGGAAGCTGACATTTTTCGGTCATATAAAAAGACATAATAGGCTGGAAAAATTAGTAATGGAAGGCATGGTCCCTGGAAAAAGGGGAAGGCGACGACGGTGGATCCAGGACATCACAGAGAGTCTGAACTTGCCTTTGGATGATGCAGGTCGACTTGCCCAGAATCGTGATGCGTTCAGAGCAGTTGTAATGGTGACGACGTTCTGGGGAGAATACGTCACATGATGATGATGAGTCCAATCCACATTAACGTTTGTAAAAGTAAAACTAACTAAACAATAAACTTTTTTTTTTTTGCATGATCAGAGCATCTCCGTTTTCCTTAAAGTTTTGGCAAGATGCATTTCACTTCAAAAAATCGCACATGTTACGGAAACAACAATAAATGGAAAACTTTGCTGCGGGACGGACATCCGGAGTCTCAGGCTTGTATGACTGACAGTGGTGAAAGCCGAAAGGAAGCCACTGGCATGAAAACGGATGCCGTGACAGCAAAACACGAAACCAGAATTGGTTTTTGGAACGTCAGAACTATGAATGAGGCAGGAAAGCTGAGACAAATCACAGCAGAGATGAGGAACTACAAAATACATATCTTGGGAATAAGCGAGAGCAGATGGACAGGTAAGGGAGGATAAAAACAGCTACAGGGGAAACAGTACTTTATTCTGGCAGAGAGGATGGTCAGCACAACGAAGGTGTAGCAATTATCCTGAAGAAAGGAATGGAAAGGTATTTACTGGAATGGAAACCCATCAACAACAGACTGATAAGAGCAAGACTGAGAGGGAGGTTCACCAACACCACAAATATACAATGCTATGCACCAACAAACGACAGCGATGAAGAGATCAAGGACGAATTCTATCAACAGGTACAAAAAGAAATGGAAACTACACCCAGGTACGATCTCATTATAGTAATGGGAGACCTAAGTGCGAAAGTGGGAGCACACAATAATTATAACGAAAGAGTAATGGGGAAATGCGGCAGTGGAACAGCAAATGAGAATGGCGACAAATTAATAAGCTTTTGCAGTATTAACAACCTGGTCATTGGAGGAACACGTTTTCCACACAAGGAAGTGCACAAGTTAACATGGGAATCACCAAACGGACGAGACAGAAACCAGATAGATCACATAATGATCAATGGCAGATGGAGACATGCGCTACAAGACGTGAAAGTAAGAAGAAGCGCAGATGTGGGAAGTGATCATCACCTAGTAGTAGCAAGACTGAAAGTGAAACTCAGAGCTGCTGGACCAGTTGCAGTCAAACAGAAAAGATACAACATCACGAAACTGAAGGATCCCCTCACCAGAAAAGCTTTCGTGGTAGACGTAAAGAGAAGATATGAGATTATCAAAAGCCAGGAAAGAACAGAGACCGATGATGTTGACCAGAGATTCAACACCATCTCAACAATATACAAGGAAAGCAGCAAGTCATGCTTGGGATTCCAGGAAAGAAAGAGCCAAGACTGGATAACCCCAGTTACGCTAAACACCATAGCGAAGAGAAAGGAAATGAAAAGAAAGAAAACAGAAGCTAAGTCTCCCAGGTTAAAGGCAATATATAGTGAACAGTACAGTCAGCTGGACAAGGAAGTTAAACGTCAAACCCGTGCTAACAAAAGGACATTTCTGGATGACCTTGCAAGACAGGCAGAAGAGGCAGCACTGAGAAATGAACAAAGCACAGTATACAAAATAACTAAAATCATCAGTGGAAAACGAGGTGCAAACAATATTACATTAGTAAGAGATAAGCACGGAAATCTCATCACGACAGTAGAGGGACAGGAAACAAGATGGGCAGAGCATTTCAGAGAAACTCTGAATAAGGAACCACCAGAGACACAATTGAATGTTCCTGAGGCTGAAAATGATCTAGATGTTAATACAGACATCCCACGAAAAGAAGAAATCATCACAGCAATCAAAGGGTTAGAGAATGGAAAAGCTCCTGGTCATGATAACTTAAATGCAGAGCTATTTAAGACAAACCCAGAGCTAGCAGCAGAACTATTAGAACCACTATTTGCACAAGTCTGGAAAACAGGGACAACACCAACAGAGTGGAGAAAAGGAATAATTGTCAAATTGCCCAAGAAGGGAGATCTTGCAGACTGCAATAACTGGAGAGGAATTACTATTCTCTCAGTTCCCAGCAAAATACTAGGCAGGATAATTATACAGAGAATCTCAAAAGCAGTAGACCACAAACTGAGGAAAGAACAAGCAGGATTTAGAAAGAACAGAAGATGTGTAGATCATATATTTACCCTCAGGAACATTATAGAGCAGTGCTCAGAATGGCAAAGACAGCTGTACATTAATTTCGTTGATTTTGAAAAGGCTTTTGACAGTATACATAGGAACAGTTTATGGAAAATACTTATGGAATTCCAAGCTGCATAGTGTCAATCATAAAAAGCCGTTATGCCAACTTTACGTGTAGCATTGGGCAAAGCAACCTAACCTTTGAAGTGAAGACAGGAGTACGACAAGGATGCCCCTTATCAACCATTCTATTTTTAACAGTCATAGACTGGGTGATGCGCCAGACAACAGAGGGCAATCCAAGAAGAATAAGATGGACTACATTTTGTACATTGGAAGATCTGGAATATGCAGATGACATTGCACTGCTAGCACATTCACATCAACACATCCAGGAAAAAACGGATAGACTCAATAAGTATAGCCAGCAGGTGGGCTTGAACATCAACCTAAAGAAGACAGAGGTCATGACGCTCAATGTGAGCAACCCTGAGCCCATATCAGTAAGGAATCAGCAACTGGAACAGGCAGATGCCTTCACATACCTAGGATGCATAGTAACACCAGACGACGGAGCAAGCAAAGACATCAACAACAGAATGAACAAAGCAAGAACAGCCTTTTTTAGTCTAAACAACATCTGGAAGTCCTCTCAGTACAGCACAAGCACAAAATTAGGATTATATCAGAGCTGTGTGCTTTCTGTGCTTCTCTGTGGCGCAGAGAGCTGGAGAGTTACAGAGAAGGAAATGTCAAAATTGTCCTCTTTTCACACAACATGCCTAAGAAAAATTCTCCGAATCTTTTGGCCGAATACCATCACCAACCAAGATCTGCTTACTCGTAGCAAGCAAGAGGACATGCATACCATCATAGCTGGCAGACGCTGGAGCTGGGTTGGCCATGTCCTCAGAAGAGACCCCGATGCCATCACAAGAACATAAATGCTATGGACCCCTGAAGGAAAACGAAAGAGAGGCCGACCAAAAACAACTTGGCGGAGGACTGTGGAGGCTAAGATGCAAAGAATGAACCAGAGTTGGGGCACTGTACGAAGGATGGCCACCGACCGGGGAAAGTGGAATCAATTTGTTGTTGCCCTACAAGACGCCACCAGGCGTAATGGCCACTGACTGCTTTGACGGTCGGCGGCTAAGGATCAAAGAAGAAGAAGAAGATTTCACTTCAGCAATTCGTTCGTTCATCACCCTTCAGCGCCCCCAGGAGAATAGGCCTCCAACAAACTTGTGCCAAGTCTTCCTGCCCATGCCGTCATCCCAAAGTCTTTCCTTGTCGTCCTCATTCCTTTCATGTCTGCCACCAGTTCTGTTCTTCCTGTGTTCTTTTGTCTCCCTCTACCTCTCATGACCTGGAGATTCCAGAACAAGGACTGCCAGGTAAGGCTATCAGCAGGTTTCCTTAGTGTGTTTCCTATCCGTCACCAGGTGTGTTCTCCTTAACTCTTGTTCCACTAGCAATTGTCTGGTTCGTGTCATCAGTCCCGCTTTAGTGATCTTGTCATTATACCTTGTTAGTTGTTAAATTTAAACAACAACGTATAAGCTGCAAATATTTATTTATGCATTCTTTCATTTCACTGAATGTACTAAATCTCATAGAATCGTACTTTGAGCACTAAAGCTTAGGTGTTTTAAATTTAGTTTTACACCTTTGAGTGCGTATCCAAGCAAATCTAAACGCTAAAACATCTGTTTGTAAGCACATTTATGAACATAAAAAGAATAGTTCGGTTAATCACAGAGGGTTGCAACTTTGTTAATTATAGTCTAATTACTGACAATATTAACACAACGCACTTATCTTTGCTTTTTATATCTTCGCTGCTTATTTATAAATTTTCATTAAATAATTTTCTAAATGTGATGTTTTTGTAAAATCTAAATGTGGAATTACGCTCATCAAGCTTTGTCTACTCGGCCACTAAGGATATGCCCAGAATTGTTACGGGAAAGTCTCTGAGGAGACAAAGAAAGAATAGTACAACTCCTCACTCAAGCATGTCGTAAGAGGGGACTACTAGGAGATTTTGCATGGGGCTGTCGGCCTTATCATGTAAAAGATTGCTACAGAAACGACCACTGCCAGAGCCCATGGACGCTTAGTACAGGCTTCTTGCAAGGGAAATAGCCACAGGAAGCGAGAATGGAAGTGTTATAGTGAATGACTAAAGATAGGTTAATCTTAGCCTATTCTATCCTTTAAGGCAATAGAGCGAGCTAGGCAACCATTATCTCCTCTCATGTGACCAATCAATCAAAATCCTCGTATCTCCCCAAAGAGCATAGGCCTTTAACAAACACATGCCAAGTCCTCCGTGCTAACAGCTCAAGTTCCCTCCATGTCTTCCTCATCATTTTCATTTCTGTCTCCATTTCTCTTCTCCATGTGTTTTTTATCTCATCATCATGTAGCATGTCGTTTGCAGAACGTCGCTCTCATCACAGCCCGCCTGAAAGACTCTCGATCTCTAGCCAGCCCTCCTGCCTCCTCCATTGTCATGTTCAAGGTGTCTTCAATGTCCTGTGTCCACCGTCGTCTTGGTCGGCCCCTGCCTCTCCTTCCAGGTACCATACCCTCCATCACTGCTCTCTCCAAGCCACTATGACATTTAATGTGGCCAAAATATTTCAGTTTCCGGGACATGATATTGTTTATGAGCCAGTTTTCCTCGATGTTCAGGTTGTGTAGGATGTCTATATTTTTTTTCTTCTTGGTCCAAGATATTCTGAGAATTTTTCTGTAACACTTTGTTTCGAAAGATTCGATTTTTTTCTTTAATATTTGTGTAATGGTCCATGATTCACATCCATATGTTGCTACCGGAAAGATGCACGTTCTCGGAAGTTTTACTTTTATTAATTTGCTGGTGTTATGCCATAAGTTCATCATTTTATTTAACCTCTGCATTGCTATGGCCAGTCTCCTTCTGACCTCTTTTGAGCAGTCTCCATTGTTGTTAATTATGGAGCCAAGATATTCAAAATTTGTGACATTTTCAATTTCCTCATCATTGATGGTAATTTTTGGTTGACATCTTGTTTTGTCTGTGGACATTATCTTTGTTGTTTTTTTTGTGTGTGTTCAGAAAAAGGTTCTAATCCTCACTGTGTCTTTTGACAGACATGATTAACTGTTCTAGTCCCTTGGCACTGTTTGAAAGAATAACTGTGTCATCTGCGTACCTGAGTTCTGGGATCGCATTTCCACCAATTGTGAACGGATCGCAATGTTCACATTCTTGGTCACTCCGAACATTTCTCATTATATTTTCTGCATAGATGTTAAACAAGTATGGAGATAGGATGCAACCCTGTCTTACTCCCCTTTTCACCTCAAACCATCCTGATGTTTCTCACGCTACTCTGACAGCTGCTTGTTGTTCATGGTATAGTGTTTTAATTAGATGGATCAAATGCGCCGGAAACCCCATGTCTCTCATGATATTCCACAATTTCTGATGTTGTTCGCAGTCGAAGGCCTTGGTGTAATCTACAAAACAGGCTTGAAGATCTACATTGTTCTCTGCATTTCTCGAGGATGTTTCTCACATTAAAAATGTGATCTCTCGTACCTATGCCTTGTCTAAAACCCGCCTGTACTTCATGTATTTCATGTTCTAATTTTCTTTCTATCCTCTTCATGATGATCCGCAAGAGGATTTTGCTGGCATGACTTATTAAAGCAATAGTACGATAGTTGGTACACAGTTTTAGATTGCCTTTCTTTGGGAGAGGGATATACACAGATCTTTTCCATGCTTTGGGCCAGATTGCACTGTTCCAGATCTTCACACATAGTGCATGATAAACGAGGACACTGTCCTCTCCTCCTGCTTGGATTAGTTCAGTTGATATATCATCGCATCCTGGTGATTTCCCTTTCTTCAGGCTTTTGATTGCTGCACGTACTTCCTCTAATATAGGTTCTGGCTCTATCTCTTCACTTTCAATCGTCATGTCTGGGGTCTTAGTACTATCTTCATACATTTCTCTACAGTACTCCTTCCATCTCTCCAATATATCCGTACTTTCTGTTAATATGTTACTATTTTTATCATTGATTTCATGTAATGATGGTCTAGAATCATCTGTTAGCGTTCTGATTTCCTTGAACATATCCCCATCTTTTCCCTGAAAATGCAGATCTTCTATTCTATTGCAGGTGTTCATTATGTACTGTTTCTTGTCTTTCCTAATCTCTCTCCTGATGTTTCTTGTGCAGTTTTTGTATTGGTCACTGTTCTGTTCTACCCCTGTTTGCTTCAATTTTCGTCTTTCTTCTATGAGCCTCAATGTTTCCTCCGTGATGTGTATCTGCTTTTTATGCTCTTTTCTAGGGATCATGTTTTCTGCTGATGTGATGAGAATATCTCTCGCATGTGTGGCTAGCTCATCCGGTGTCATATCCTCTTGTATAGCCATCAGTGCTTCGAAATTGTTTTGTACTTCTATGTTATATTCAGGTGGTATGGCGCTTACATCGAGACGGAGAGGTCGAGCACCTTTCGTCACTTTTTTCAATTTTAACTTAAAATCTGCAATTAGTAGCTCATGATCTGAATCACAATCTGCTCCTGGGAGTGTCTTTGTAGATGATATACCTGACCTCCATCTTTGTTGTACCAAGATGTAATCTATTTGATTCCTGCTGTTGCCATCTGGTGAGGTCCATGTGTAGAGCCTTCTGGGATGTTGTCTAAATAGGGTATTTGTAATGGAGAGGTTGTTTTCTAAGCAGAATTCGATTAGTTTTTCTTCTCTTTCGTTTCTATGTCCTATACCGAATGGACCTCGCACCTTTTTCTCTTCCTCTGTTCTTTCGATGCCAACTTTCGCGTTAAAGTCGCCCATGATTATCATGATATCCCTTTTTTCCACTTTCCCTAAAGTCTCTTGTAAACTGTTGTAAACTTCCTCAATTTCATCATCATCTGCTGCAGATGTGGGTGCATACACTTGTAAAACTGTGATGTTCCTTTCCTTTCTCTTGAGTCTAATCATGAGAAGTCGATCACTAATTGGATTGTATCCAATTGGATTGTATATATTCTTTCTTTGTCAGGAGGAAACCAACCTCGCTGTGACCGCCCTTTTCCTTCCCTGAGTATATGAAAGTCTCTCCTGTTTGAGTTATAAAATGACCTTGTCTGGCCCATCTATGTTCAGAAATGCCCAGTATGTCTGTGTCGTGGTTTAGTCTGTCTCACAACACGGTTTTCTGTATACTTAGGAGTAAATCTGACCATACCGCACGCCATATGTTGAGAACTCTCTGATACAATAGCCAATGAAAACGCTCCCTTCTTGGTGTGTATAATGAAATATTTTATGCTTAACATGGAGGCCCATTGTGTGCAACTTATAGTACGAAGCTATTTAATTTCATAAGGACTAAAGAAGTTTAAACGGGAAGGAGTATATATTTCAACAACGGGAATGTTACTTTAGAGGTAGGTGCAAAGACTTCC
>JAMPIV010000603.1:27500-420321 GCA_024509875.1 Oreohelix idahoensis
CGGTATTGCCTCCCTTGTTTTGCAGTAGTGGTCCAACAGTGGCCAAAACTCAAGAGTATCTAATATGGGCTTCAAAGGTATCTATCTTCGTATTACTCTTGACAGAGATGTAGATAGAAGAGTGATGACACGTCTATTACAAAGAGAGTCTTCACAAAATATTCAGAATAAGCGAGAACAATCCTGCTTTAGCTGAGTATGTTAACTCTGTAATTCTGCCGACGCTTTTGTGAAGGATTTAAGCACTTTTTAAGTTCAGCTCGTTTAAGCCCCCACCCCTGATTTACTCAGTGGAATTCTATTCTTTTGGTATAGCTCTGTTTAGAGTGTGTGTAGTAATTTGACTGAGACAAACATGCAGTAACTTTAAAATGATTAAATCGAAGTTAAATTTGTAACATTACAAATACAAAAAATTAATAATCACTTTAGGTTTAAACAGGTGGAAATAATTTGAATAGCTGTGGAACAAGAAAAGTTATCCTCACAGTTTTTAGGGAATGTGAGATATTACAAGAAGTTCAAGTAGCAGCATATATTTGAACTTAGCTGCCAATGACGGTTCTGCTCCTTCTTATGGGCTGGTTCTTTGCACTCTGCTCAAGCTCGTCTCTGATCAAGGTTGCCGGGGGTAGCTCGTTTCCCACGTCTTAAAGCTTAGGCCACGGTTCCCTTCTTGTTCCAGAGATAGTACTTTCTGCTGGTACCACCAATAACTATGGTAAATAATAGAACTAAACGCTCTTCTGAGTATGACGATTTCCACCCCATAGTTATGGGTTCCTATCTTCCCATACCCCCATCCCAATTACTCAGACTTTATCCTTGATGAGAATTAAATTTAATCCCTGGAGATAAAACTTCCTTTACATTTAAATATAATAGCTTTAGCTTTAAATGACATTTAAATAAAAAAAGGTAATAATACAGATAGAGTCTATTTACATATGTCGTATATTTTTGATAGGGTAATTAAGATCAATTTTGGCCCAGCCTGAATAGGACTAGAAAAGGTGATAGCTCAGTGAGAGATCAGGTAAAGAAATACATTTTTTCACAGGTGAAATGTTGAAAGGTAAAAATCTGTCCCTGGATTTGAGTGATAACACTGACAAACAACATTTTTCTTTCTTATATAAGAATAAGTGTTCTTAGGTCAGTTTCTTGCGCTGATTTCAAATTTGAAATCCGTTTATCTCTATCACATCGGGTTCTTAAGATATTTGTGAATAAATATATTTTTGGGAAACCGTTATTTGCTCCGTTTCATTTTTACTATATAAATTATTAAAAATTAATAAAATGCAAAATAATTCCACTTTTTATACTGCTAAAAGATGCATGACATATGTTACGCTATTTTTCAAATAGTTACTGTATTTTGAAATAATTCTGAGCGAAATATGGCTTCTAGAAGTTGTAGAAATTCGGCTGATCTGTTCTGTTACGTGTGCGGATATTTTACCGATCGTGTTTTACCAGAAAAACTTTACACCATTACTAAAGAAAGCATATGAACTTTATTTCGATTCGAAAGTTGATGATGCAAATAAATCTTGGAAGCCAAATGCAGTTTGTTCGACTTGTGCAAATACATTGGCAGGTTGGTTACGAAAATCGCCGAAGCATAAGTCGATGCCTGTTGGAGTGCCAGTAATATGGCATGAACCGACAAATCACGCTACTGATTGTTACTTCTGCTTGACAAATATCCATGGTTTCACTTTTAAAACTAGAAAGTCTGTGGTTTATCCAAATATTGAATCGGTTTCGAAACCAGTGCCTCATGATCCAATCACGTGTCCGATCCCAGTTCCACCAGAACAATATCCGCTGGACGTGAATGAACCATCAGAAAGTGATAGTTTACCTACTTTAGAAACTAATTCTGACTCTGATTATATACCGGTGAATGATGGTGTTCACTTAATTAACCATTCAGAACTTTCAGATCTAATACGTGATCTCGCTCTTACCAAAGGACAAGCGGAATTACTCGGTTCGTGACTCAAAGAATGGAATCTTTTAGCGCCCAATATTCCGATATCTAAATTTCGTCATAGACACAGAGAACTTGTTCAATACTTTGAGATGGATGATGACATTTACTATTGCAAAGATGTAAACAGTCTAATGGTGCACCTCGGTCATGAGCACATAGTCGACGAATGGCGACTTTTCATCGACTCTTCTAAGACTAGTCTAAAAGCCGTGTTATTGCATAACGGAAATTTATTTTCATCAATTCCAGTCGCCTACTCTGTTCATATGAAAGAAACTTATGACAATATGGCTATACTTTTGGCAAAAATAAAGTACAATAACTACCAATGGTGGATTTGTGGAGACCTAAAGGTCATTGCAATTCTCACGGGCATGCAGACTAGGTATACTAAATTTTGTTGGTTCCTATGTGAATGGGACAGCCGCAACAGACAGGAACATTATGCAAGAAAGGTGTGGCGTATCAGGGATCGTATGCAGCTCGGCAACAAAGACAGCATCATTTTACCACCGTTACATATAAAGTTGGGGCTCATGAAGAATTTCGTAAAAGCGTTAGATAAAACGAGCAAAGCTTTCACTTATCTTCGAGAAAAGTTTACGCAAGTTAGCGATGCAAAGATAAAGGAAGGTATCTTTGTAGGACCTCAGATTAGGAAAGTTATTGCAGACAAACAATTCGAGAACTTGTTACATGGTAGTGAACTTTGCGCACTGATGGCATTCAAATCGATCGTCGATAACTTTCTGGGAAACCACAAATCTGTCGACTAAGTGCATATTGTTAAGCAGTATAGATGCATACAGAATTATGGGCTGTAACATGTCCCTCAAAATCCATTTGCTCGATTCGCATCTTGATTTTTTCCCTGACAACCTTGGCGAAGTCAGCGATGAACATGGAGAACGATTCCATCAAGATATCGCCGTAATGGAGTCACGTTATCAAGGACGGTGGAGTGTGACCATGCTTGCCGATTATTGTTGGATGCTTCATCGCGATGTACCACATGCCATTCACCGACGAAAGTCGACTGCAAAGAAATTCAAGCCTACATAACTGTTATACTTCTTGTACGAATGATGTTGTAATACTGTATGCGTTGTTAAAAAATTTCAATTGCGTATTTCTAGAGATCCCGACCTGATAGAGAAAAACGGTTTGCAGATTTAAAAACAGCACATTAAAATTGACCAGAAAAACATAGAAATGTTAGAGAAAGAAAAAAAAAATTTTTTTTTGTTAGCCAGTGTAATCAATCCAGCCTATCGATTACGACTGAGATTTGTAGATCAGACAGTTTCCCTATAAATATATATTGATATATTCAACCACTCACATCTACACACACACAGATACGTGACGACAATTAGACGCACGGACGTGAACAAACTATATCTATGGAATATGGATCTTTTGGGACAAGCTGACCGACACACGTAGATAAAGTTTATGTAAACTTTATTTATCATAAAGAATCTACAACACAACAATATCTTTGAATATAAAAATCAAATACAATGAACATAGGTTAATGAGTTAATTAAAGAGTTAGACTCATAGGTTTAATCCTCCCTCCCTCTATTGAGACAAGATCCCGTTAGAGCAAAGTTATTAACCCGCGAAAGAGTCAAAGGTTTTTACGCTATGGTAAAAAAAAAAATTCCCTCTACTGTAAAGAACAGAGTTATAAGTTAATCTATTCTGAAGTGAAATAGAGGAAAGCATTAGCAAAACTTGCATAAACAAGAATACATAGAGTTATTACATGGGTTATACCATAAAAGAATTATTCATTCCTGCATTTTCTCGCTCTGACAAACCTGTGATCACAACTTTCAGTCTCTCTCTTACCTACAAAGGTGCTTTCACCACATCTGGAAAAATTGTTAATGGCACCCACAGCTCATCCACGATTTGGTTGTTTGGCGAATCAAGCC
The DNA here is from genome assembly GCA_024509875.1 of Oreohelix idahoensis. Lineage (NCBI taxonomy): Eukaryota > Metazoa > Mollusca > Gastropoda > Stylommatophora > Oreohelicidae > Oreohelix > Oreohelix idahoensis. Next base: position 31,446 of record JAMPIV010000603.1, read on the forward strand.
CCAGTTTCTCAAACGACTAATTAAGCAAATGTCGAGAAACGCTTGATTTACTCTTGTAAGCAGGATGCTGATAAAGGTCACTTCAACTTTTGTCCAGGTAGTAAAATAATTAAGAGATCTAAATGTCACAAGGTACGTTAGCTTGGAATCTTCAATCGTTACATCAAATGTCAGGTAAACTAATCGGTTCATGATCAATCTTCTTCACAACACGTAGTAGTTATACAGGTAATGTCAATGTTAGATTTGGTAGCCACAACCGGCTGAATGTTTTATGAAATTGGGAAAAGAACTCTGGATATTCTATAAGTCCAGTTATCATTTATTCTTAATATTAATTTGAGTTGGGTACTCTGTCTCTTTCTGGGTGTACCACGAGACTAGGCAAGTTACCTTGAAAAAACCCGATATTATATCAGAATGTTCTTTGATAATGCTTATTTCCAGTTTCATATGCAATGGAAGCCGCTGGTAAGTTTTAGGGTTTGACCCAAATACTGTATAGGGAGAAAATACTTACTTACTTACTTAGTCGTTCCTCTTCTACCGTGAGGTGTAGAGGTTTGGAAGAGAGAGCGCCAGACTATTCTATCAGCTGTCTTCTTCCTGGCCTGGTTCCATTCTAGTCCTCGGTCCTTCAAAGATTGTCTAATGTTGTCCTCCCAGCGGACTCTGGGTCGTCCTGGAGGTCTATTATAATTCACAATCCTATCCTTACCCCGCGTAACATAGAAGATATATTATCCACTTCTGTTATTTAACTTACATTAGAAACTATAAGCTCAGAGCTAGTCTCATCGTTTAAAAACTTCCGTGAAATAAATTCTAGTCCTTTAAAAAGAATCAATCATCATGAATTAGAAATAAATACATATTTCGTCAATACTCATGATGAATCAGTGCATTTACTAGTTGGTTAAAATATTCACTGACTGGTTACTAGCAGTTAATAAAATTTATTTATGACTGGAAGAGTTTTAGCTAGAAATATTTATTTGTTCTGCTATCCACTGTAACACAGTAAAACTTTAGGGAAATAATATAACGGACCTAACTTAGTAAATCACTCTGCACAGAAAATAACTAGTAAAATATAATTGACGATTTAAAAGATTAAATCACTCAAACTACTTGTATAGTATTTACCTCAACACCGAGCTACTAAGACTTATCTCCAACGACTACTGAGAAATTCACTTTTACAAGTATTCTAGAATCGAAGCTAGTTGTCTAGAGGAATCTGTGAGGTACTGGATGAATTGAGTTAGGTTTCTGTGGTATATATATATTAAAAGATGAAAGGATATAGTTAATTATCCCCCCGAAAAACCAGACCCTACCAGATGTTCTCACCTTCGGGAAATTTCACGTTCAGTTTTCGGCTTATGCGTAATTCAAAGCCGAACGCCCAGGATCTTCGTTCACGCTTATACCAGACATCGGCAATGCGCTAATCAGTGTGAGTTTCCTTCGTCTCTCTGTTCGTATTCAAGCGAGCAATGTCTTTAGATCTCCCGATTCGTCGTGTTTAATTACTTATCACGAACGGATTCAGGGAAAGGTAATAAAGATTTCTCACTTAAGTTCCCCATATCCACTAAACTTTATTCAAATCTGGCCGCTGTCTGATCTCTACAACGATTTGATCTCTGGCGCTGGTGTTAGAATTACAGCTCACGTTAGCTAATAGGTCTCTGGTAGACTCTCATCAAAGAAATATAGCGACCAGCATTAAATGCGTGCTAAATGAGAAAGAGAGACAGATCTATTCTGAGTAATAGGAGGTTTGGTTATAACCAACAGGCGTAGGCGAAGCTAGGTAAAAGAAAAATGAAGATAAAGAAAATAGAGATATGAAATCAATTTTCATAATCTGCCACAATATATACATCTCCACTGATTGAAAAGTGTTCACAATATAAATTGAATATGTTTTAATTTATATTTTACACTGATTGAAAAGTTTGAAACTTCCATTACTTTAAAATTAATATTTTCACTTAGACATTTATACTGGTTTAAGCTTGAAAACTTACATTGATTTTAAAGTGACTATGTTTATAGGGACATTTACACTGCTTTGAAAATGTAAGTATTATACTTAGAATGTACATCATTTCTTCCACCTTTCCCTTCCTGCTCCATAGGGAACCTGGAACTACTTTATGCTTTTAGTTGTCTTTACGAAACTATCAATAAAGCAATCACCAGCCCGTGCAGTGGTGGTTCATGAATCATCATTCTATACGCTGAGGTTGCTAGCCTCAAATGACTTTGACATCCAATAGCGAGTTTCACCCATTAAACTTCACATGGTAATATATACATATATATATATATGTTAGTTCACATGTTAGTAATACTTATGAAATGTAAATCACAACCTACGCCAATCTTGGTTACAGACTTGTTGCTCAGATGAATAAAAGAGACGAGCCGGTCTCTTACACGCGTCTGGGGTATCTTTAATTTGACAATAGATTCCCTCTCTGACTCCGTGTGTTTCTTCAGTTTCCTAGTCCCGGTGTTCCTTATTAAAATGTAGAGATTTCCTGTGCTTTGTAAGTCTTTTTTGGTTCTCCAATAAAAGGTCCGGTTAAAAAAAGGAATTATGAATCTAGTCTTCACTCTGGCGAGGTCTGATGTTGTCTTGGCGAGCGTGAAATTCACAGTGAAATAAAACTGCGACATGGTCAGACTATATTCCTATCTTCCCACGCATTGTTGTTATGAATCTAATCAGAAAGATCCAATCATTTCAAATCATGCAGATAGGGTGTGATATTTTCAAAACAGTCCCACATGAAATAAGGTGCGTGCCTGCAAAGGTCACGTATTACCATATTTGGACATCTAATGCCTTGCATACACTCTCACAGGCAGATCGGTAGACACACATGACAACATGGGTAAGCTGTAATACTTATTACGTTATTAGAAAGTAATGTTGTCATAACAAATCGTCCCGGAAGCGATTATGTCACACTTGTCTGCCCACATGTGTCACACAGACAGTAATCTCGTTATCTGTCGTATGAGTACGCAAAAACTCCGTGTTTGCCCAGCTGGGTTGCCAAACGAGTCGTCTTATCAGCTGTTCAGTCTAAACACGCCGGCGAATATCTTATCTCAGTTGCTCACCGCAAGCTAGGATGACCGGGTAACAAACAGGTGACATCACAGAGAGGAGTGTCAACAAATGCTTGCACCTACAAAATATTTGCCGCACAAGCAGAAAAAGAAAGACAGAAAGAAAGAAAGAAAAGTGTGATAATTGACAGCACATAATAAAAATCAGTTCAACAAATGTACCGATACTGCCAGAGAGAAACAAAGATCGATAGGGGCCGCACCGTTTTGTCACAATCGGCTACCACGATAAGTACGGGTAACTATTAGCCAAGGATCAAGACCTAAAGGATGACCCAGAGCCCGCTGATAGGACAACATTAGACAATTTCTGAAGGACCGAGGACTAGATTGGAACCTGGTCAGGAGGAAGACAGCCAATAGGATAGTATAGCGCTCTCTCTTCCAAACCTCAACACCTTAGAGGAACGACTAAGTAAGTTAGTATATATATATATATATATATATATATATATATATATATATATATATACATATATATATATATATATATATATATATATATATATATATATATATATATATATATATATATATATATATATATATATATATATATATATATATATATATATATATATATATACTCACGGAAAAAAGTAAGTGTGCAGCACTCAACAGGGCACTGTGCGTGTGTTCTTGGGTGAACTCAAATGCAAGTTGGCACACATTTCTGTGTGAGTGTTGTTCACTTACCCGTGCAATTACAATTGGATCGCACTATTCATGGGGAGATAATCACGGTGCAAGATAAATCACGTGAAAAGTGCCGTAGGGGAGAATTTATCACAGATAAAAGGAAGGTAAGTGTGTAGCTCTAATCACAAGCATGTGAAAACCTAATCGTTGAAACAGAGAGTACCAAGAGTCCAACAGAAACATCTTTTTTGACAATGCCAAGATTGAACCAACAACTGCGAGCAATAGCTATAGGGATGTTATCTGCTGGAGCGACTATATTAGCTGTATCACAACATTTCAATGTTCACAGGAACACTATATCACGCATTCAAGCTCGTTTCCACCAAACTGGATCCACTGCTGATCGCCATAGAAGTGGCCGACAACGAGTTACCACCCCTGCACAATACCGTTACATACGCCTTATGCACTTGCGTAACAGGTTTATTCAGGCAACATGGACTGCCAGGAACATTCCAGGTTTAAGATCCGTGTCGTGCAGAACAGTGCGGAATAGGTGGACATACACGGTACTGAAATCAAGATTTCATTTTTTCGTGGGGATGCCACACTGACTTTAGTTTTTATCTTTCTTTCATGACATTTTCACTAAAATCAGTGATCACGTGGTCTTTTATTCAATATTCAACCACATTGTGTGCCAACTTTTATTTCATTTCGTCCATGAAATCACGCACAGTGCCCTATAAAGTGTTGCACACTTACTTTTTTTCCATGAGTATATATATATATATATATATATATATATATATATATATATATATATATGTGTATATATGTGTATACATGTGTGTATATATATATATATATATATATATGGGAGCCGCGCTGGTGTAATGGCTTCGGCGTTGTACTGGCGACCAGGTGTTCATGGTTCAAACCCGGGCGTCAGCGTTTGAAGGAATGTTTACGACCGGAAATTTGACTGAATAACCTGAACGGCTCCTGTGATAAACCCTCTGTGGATGGGAAGGAGCGAAGCTCCTGACCGGGTTGGAAGGAAAGTCCTCAGGTTCCCCAGCCTCGCAATGACATGTCATTGGGCCGAAGGGCTGAAAGCCCAAGTGCCGCTGGTTAAAAAAATATATATATATATATATATATATATATATATATATATATATATATATATATATATATATATACAGGTTATGCACAGAAAGACGTCTTTCTTATCATATTTATGGATAAAATTGAAAATAAATGTGATAATGTGGTGAACTAATCTTTCGATGTAGATAGCTTGGCACATCCTGCATCTCTGTTCCAAGAATGGATTAAATAAAGAATGGGGAATATAAACGTACTAGCTTATGGAAAAATATTTAATCAAGTACGTTTAGTAAAAAAAAAGACAAATCTCAATACATGCATGAAACACGGAAAACACTAGCCTTGATTTATGTTGCTTTTCATTGATGTTGTACGGTTAATTATTTTCTGTAAACATTACGGGGCCTTAAAACAAATGCTATAAAACCCATGGCGCCCAAGTTTATCAGTGTCGAGTCAGCCCTGACGCTCCTACTTGATTTAGAGAGTAAATGAGCAGACACATTTTTTATGGAATTGGCTGTATATCATCCCTGTCTTTCGATGAAACCACCTGTATCGTCTTCACTTCAGGGTTTCTTAAGCTGTGGTCCACATACCACTAGGTGGTCCATGAATGGATTCTAGGGGAGGTTTGTGTACATCCTCAAATTTAACATGTAATTTCTTTAAATTATACTTTCATGAACGTGTTTTTTTTTCTTTCAAAAAGGGGTCCGAATCCGTCACTGGGCAATCAAAGGGGTCTATGGTCTTATCAAAGGCGTCCGTGGCACACAGAATCTAAGAAACCCTGCTTTACTTCCTCGTCTGTTCGGTCAATCGTTTGCGGGATATGCATGTAAACAAGTGGTGCATTCTTTGGTACGTTGTCTTCTTGTGCTGTGCTCATGAGAGAGTAGGGATAAGCTTCAAACACAGAAATTAAAAAAAGAGAGAAACCCGAGGTATTTGCGTTAGAGGTATTCCCTTAAAAGGTACCGCCATAGGGGCGTGAAGTACTAGAGGTTGTACGAGGTCCAGCATTTATGAGGTGGTCGGGGTGAACAGTTCCATCCATCACTGCTTCTCCTTTCTTTAACCCAAAAGCAGAGTCAGATACTCATTTCAAGCTGGGTGTCCTAAAGCATGGAGCTATCAGTTTTCAACCCGGACACGATAATTTTGCCGCGAAAGACCAGTTCTCTGACCAATCTACCAAATAATTAACAAAAATAGGTTAATTATAGACACTCGCAAGAAAGAAAGAAATACAAAATAAAGAAAAGAAAAGAAAGAAAGACACTAGATAGTTGAAAAGTCATATAAATTATAAGCACTCTATCAGAACAAGGATCTATCCAAACGGTACCATCCCGTTGCTGTCACGTTTCACTTTTGGGAACGAGGTGATGGCACCTTCCCGATGGCCCCTGGTTGGAATCCATTAGAGTGCCTATCACTTCTGGTACATTTCTGTTGTCTAGTTTGCTCCTTCTTATCTCTGACTTGCTAGTGCCTTCTCATTACATACTTTTGTTAATTATTTACGAAGAATAAGCGTGCGTAGTTGCAGATCAAGCGTTGACCCATGTGCCTTGCAATTAATTATGAATTAACAGATGTGGCTTGCTATTAATTATGAATTAACCTATGTGGCATGCCTATAATTAAGCATCCGCCGATTTAGCTGACTTGCAATTATACGTCAATTTCATAGAATTAATTTAGATACAGCAAAAAAGTAATTTGAAAATAATGCATATTACCAGCTAAGCAGAAGTGAACAAGTGTTAATCTTTGCATAGGCCACAACAGATTAAGATACCATCTATTCAACAAGTTAAAGATAGGAACTACTGATGAGTGTAATTGTTGTACCGATAAAATGACTGCTGAACAATCAACTTCAGAGGTGCCCAACAAATGAGGAACAGAAAAAGCGCAAATGACGTCACCAGTACCATTACTGGAAAAACTGAACAGAGATGCCAACAGCCTCGCGTATCCAAGTCAACGTCTGAGAATGAACGAAGAAGGTCATACTTGCGGCAAGAAGCTAATCTGAAATATTTTCATTGGGATCCAGAAGTTCAAAGCCGAGTACGGGACATCACTGAGTCTAAATCAAATACGAATGCACATATTACCAGCAGTGTTGCCACTCAAGTTCTAGAGATAAACCCAGATGCTCTTCTAAAAAAAACCCAGAAATACCCAGAATATTTTATGCCTCAAATACACGGGTTAGACGATGCTTACATAATCTTTTATGTGCATCTTTAGCACAAATAATCTGTGTGCTACCAATTTTTATGTATTTCTTCATTTTTTTTTTTAAATTACCAAAAATTCACAATTAAATAAAAATGATTTTAATAACACCCCAATATATGAACTCTTGAAAATGAGATATTTTAACAGTAATATACTTACATTAGTTACATTAACAAAATGTTCCTCAAATTAAATATAAAATGTTAGTTGTAACTTGTTACTGTTGAAAAATGTCACTTGTCAGAGACTCGGCATCCATGTCGACAACTTCTCCTTCGTCAAGATCATATGCATGAATTGATTGTGAAGTTCCAAAATCTTTGCATATCTCTGCCGACAACATCCTTCACGCATATCTTCAACCACGCTTTTACTAGGATTAAACTTATGACAAACTCCGTCTTTGGCAACTGCTTGCTAGGCTAGTATTCGATTGGAAACTGTTTCACACAAAAGCTTGTTGGTTTGTTTAGTTTTAACTAAGTTAACCTTCGAAAACACTCTTTCGACGCATGCTGAGGAGTGAGGTAGTGCCATAAGTGTGCACATGAGGTCAGCCAAAACATCAAATTTCTTCTGGTCATTAGCATCTGTTTCTTGCTACAGTCCCAGCCAGAATGCGGGCGGATCCTCATCCACTAGATGCCCAAGATCTTTTCGGTACGATGCCAGTTCTCGCCATTGATCAGACAGACGATCAAGTCTCTCTTCTGAAACAACTGTTGGGAACTGCGCTGCTAATGGAATGACAGAAGGTTTCTTGATATCGAGAGCTTGCTTTGGATCCAACAGCTGCATTTGCGCCAGAACACTGTTTTGTTCAAGTGGGAACCTGCGTCGTATTTGAGTACAAAGTTCAATCAGGTATGCCAATGCATCCTTGCGAAACTGGACTTCTTTATCTCGTAACGGTTGTCGCATTAACTGCGCTTCACATCGTCCACCCAGCTCAATGTAATTCAGTTTCTTGTGCACCTGTACATCCGAAGGATCAATGTCGGCAATAGTGCGATGTTCATGCTGCAATACTTCCTGCCTAATAAACATACTGAGAAGAAAACGATACTGTCTTGTTACACTCGGGTACACGTTGTGAAGACGGAAGTTCTCGGACTGGAATTCCAGTTGTTGTTGTTGTTGTTTTCGTCTACTATGTTGCTGTAATACCCTGTTCAATCTGAAAGTTGGTTATAATTGGGGTATATTGTGTGTTAGGTTCTTCGGCGCTAGTCGTCTGTTAGTCCTGAAAAGGACTGGTCCTGAAAAGGACCACTAGCTGGTTGACTGGTTTCCTCTTCGTTGCTTGTCGGTCGTGGTGTGTTCATGGTGTTCATTTCCTGCCTTCCTATCTGTCTTGTGTCGTTTTGTTAGTTTTTGCTTTCCTCGTTTCTGTTTCTCTTGTCTTTCTGCTTTCCTGTATCTGTAATAGTGCTTTTTCTATTATTGCTGGTAGAAGTTTTTCAAGTATTTCTTCGATGACTTCCTCGTCTGATTGCTCGTTTGTTTTGGCCGCTCTTGTGTTTGATGTCATTTCCTCAATGGCTCTTCGATCTGTTTCGATTCTCTTGAGGATTTTGGAGTTTTCTTCCTTCAGTTCTGTCAGCCTCTTTACATCTGCTTCTATCTGTTGCTGAATGCTTTTCATGTCTTTCGTCATTTCTCTGACGTTCTGTATATCTATTACGTCTTCACCGCTGTCCTATTCGTCTTCGGGAGCCTGCTTGCTTCTGTTTACGACCTGTAGTTTCATTTCTTTGACTTCAGCGGTCAGCGTGTGTAACTGTCGTCTATCAATTATGCGCTGTTTTTCTGCAACATCCGTAGCCACTCTTTGTTTTGCCTCTTTGAAAAGTGTGTTTTTGGACACGGCCTCCTTCAAGATGCTCTTTGTTTCCTGAAACACAGGGCAGCCTCGGTATCTTGCCCCGTGGTTTCCATGGCAGTTTGCACAGGTATGGTTTGCATTAATTTATTTGTAGTTGTGGTCCTCCTTCGCCCTGGGGCAGTCGCCATATTGGTGGTTTCCCGCGCAATATCGGCAGACAGCGTCTCTCCTGCATGTTTTCTTGGTGTGTGAAAACTGTTGGCAGTTAGAGCACTGCATGACCGGAGGTATATATGGTTCTGTCCTTTTTGTTGATGTTTCGAGCGTCAGTCTCGTGATCAGCTGTGAAGGTATCTATATCTAATAAGAGTAGTGTATTATAGATAACCTTACTTGCTGCCACATATGTATACCTCAGTCAGAATTATTCTGGAATAGTTTGATGACTACGTTATATGTCTAGGGTATGTGTATGATGAAGTGTAAGTCATACCAACAACAGACAGATAAACAATTTAATTTATTCCACCACACTTGACAACACTGTGACACTCACATACATAAAACACTCTACGAGGATATCTTAAAGGAGTCACTGATAACTTTTCAAATAACAATATGTATTCAGTGCTGTCATGAATGTATATGTGTCCTGATTCAAATACAAGGGGAACCAGGAATCACAATCAATTTTAATTACAAGTTATATGTACAGAATTTATCAATATGAATCTTGTAGTGACATATATTATTAATAGTATCCTATGTGTGTCAGTTGTGTAGTAGTAATATGAGGTAATACTGGTTTTGTTTTGTTCAAGCTCTGGTATTGTTGGTATTTGTCATCATGACTTCAATAGTTTGTCTTTCTATTGGAACTAGTAGTATTGGAGATGTTTCTCAGTTCCCTGGTATTTAAATACAATTGTACATTTAAATTCCCCTCTTAATTTTATTTTACAATGTCATTTTAAGATGGGGGTACATAATGTTGAGCTCCATGGCCAGCACTCTCTTACAACTCTTTCGTGATGGGACTGCAGTAAAAGACTATCCTCTGCTCGAATTACTAGTAATGAGTTTCTGGAGAGCCACCCCACTGGTTGCTATTGGATATCTCACCAAGTTGAGTATGCTTGTCCCACTCCTCTGGCTTCATGCAAAGCGTCTGACCAGGTGCTGCTCAATAAATTTAAGAGACCACGGTTCGCTGAAACAAGAAATCGCCAGGTTGTACCTTCTACTGTTCATAACTAAGTTTTTACACATGATTCTACACTCTAGTTCTACACTGAGCACAATACATCACAAACATTGAGTTCAGAGCGTTAGTTAGGGCCAACTGTCAGCTTCATCTGAAATACATTTATTACCAGCATTATTTATTTTCCCTCCCTAATGGTTACTAACTACGGCGCAACTCCTCTGCAATTCCAGCATTATTTCTTTCTAGTCAATAATCTAGGTGTCAGTGTACTGTTTGGCCATTCCATGCAGCAGTTTTTTACTTTCCTCCGAAACACCTTCTGTTTCAGGTGGATGCAGAGCACTATAGGCTTTACAATACCATGTATCGCTACTGAACTACACATATATATACAGTCCTACATAAATTCAATCAATTTACCAATACATTCAATTTTCATTAAAAGATACTATTGGATCAATTTACAAGCTTACCACACAACCATCATTTCGGAAAAATACACAGATAAACGTTGATTAGTTGACCTCCCCCCATTACTGGGAGCAATGAACCCTATTAGCACTCATACTCCTCATAATAACCATTCTGCCGATGTTAAAATACATCTTTCCCAGGGCTTTTTTATTAAAAATGCAAATAACACTACACTGCTCACAAACCACTGTTCCTTCCCCAGCTGTACCTATTTATACAACTTATATTTGACCATTTAACAAGACCATCTCCTTATATTACCAAAATATCCTTCGATAAACTCAACCGGCTGTACTACCCAAGGGGCTGTTCAAACCTGGCTTGCTATCACAGACAACTCCAAGTTACTTTTTTCTCCTCATCTCGAACACAACGTACGTTTTTTTATCTAAAAACAACTATCCTATTTGTCCGTTAAGATCAATCCATAGCCATTCCAAAATTTCTCCCCCTGACCAACACATAGATATAATTTTATTACAAACGCCCGAACCAATTACTAACTGATTATCAGGCCCAGATAGTGTTTTTTGCGTGCTCCTAAAATTCCCCAACAACTAAACGCGAAATTAGTATGCACATACACCACGTAAAAGTTTCCAATTTTTCACACCTTTGTTAGCGAAATCCTTAAAATTCCTTAATGACCGCAATGAAATTTTGTTTACAGCTTAGGGCCTAGTTCAGTATGCCCACCGCCCTAATATTTTTATTTTAGAGGGTAAAATGTTTGATTCATCCGCTGTCCTATGGGTGGTTGGAAAAACCCCCAGCAATTTTATTTTGGTGTTGGAAATATCCCCCAATTGTTCAATCGATCCTGTCCACTATTTTCTTTTGGGACATCTTACTACCCCCACCCCTCAATTGTTTCCCGTAATTTTCCAGACTATCATTTTGTCAGCAAGGAAGCCCTAAGCATGGGAGCTCAAATAATCCCCCGTCATTTGCGTTCAAAAATGCAACCGTTCTCCCCTTTCACACCCCCCCCCCACATTTTCTATTCTTTTATCCCATAAAACCCACTGTTGTATTTCGGAAAAGCCGCGACTTTGGTACTGACTGTGGTTTCTTGGGTTACTCCTTTAATGTTGTTCAAACGTTAAACCCATCTATTGTAATGTTTATTCCAATAATAAGCGTTTTTTCAGGTTTGGCTATAAAAACCATAATAACTCGTCGAATGGGTAGTTTTTTACTTTATCAAACCTGACCTCTGGAAATTGTAGTAACAGCCTTCCCACGCAGTATCCCCTTCCCCCGGCAAAATGTAGTAATCGAATATCCCACCATCCCCTCCGACCAACGCCTGTGTAACCCATGGTCCCATGGCAAAAAAGAATACGCGTCGTTATCCCCATACCGCTGTGTATTAGGTCACGTTGCATTAATTGTGTTCTTCTGCGATTGTTTCTTCTATAATTGTCTGCAAGACCTTTATTTCCCCTCTCCCTTAGGTTCCCTAGCAAATCACCAACCATTTACAATTCCTCTGTCCCGTAGTATTAACCATTAGGTACATGTGATCGAAATTATACATGAATATGGAATTTCTTTAAAAATTTAGGGTCAATATCAAAAAGGCAGTCCAAGCGTCACAACTCAATGATTTTTTCCAAGAAGGTACAACACAATTCTTATGGTTAACATATCCATTTTATTGAAGAAAGTATGTTAATAATACATGTATAGGTTCTTTTTAAGCCAAATCTGGAAAAATCAAACGGTGAAAATAAGCAGTAGCTTTTACGTTCAACGAAACAAATTTAGCCATACAATTTAGTACGTAGAAGAAGAGAAAACTAAGATGTGGGCAATATTTGAAGGTTCGCCGACTAAACAATTAATCCCTTTGTGACAAGGCCCGACTCCCCCACTGTGTAGGCTGTTCACTGCTATTCATTGTCTCTGCCATTCTTCTTTCCCTTTTATTAAATTAAATGTATTTAGGTTAAGTCTTTGCAGATTTATATTTAATAAACCATTACGTGTCAATATATAATTTATATGTGACGTTTGGATTAGTTAAAAATACCATAGCCCACATCCTACCGACAACCTCCCCAATTAAAAACAGACATTAATTATATGTCACATATACCTTTATTCCTCTAAATCACCATAAGAGAGAAATTTCAAATTATAATTATTTTTCTGGGTTTTACGGTGTACCAGATTTCAAACAACATAGCACACGGAATTGCGCTTATAAAAATCCGCTCTTCCCAAATTGTTGGTTTTTTTTTCCAGAAGATAAATACTCTAATGCTAAAATTAACTATGGAGCCAAAAAGCTCCCAAACTGGACCCTAATCGGAGTAACCCTAGAGTTCTCATGCCTAGCCAATTGTGGTACTAGAAAACGATAAAAGGTTTTTTGGTCATCCGTTTCTGGCGTCACTTAACTTAAATGCCTTCCCATAACAGATAAATATAAAATATTGAATTTCTTTATTTGCCCATATTTACTGCAGGACATAGACATTTTCGGTTTTTCGAGCTAGTTGAGTCTAGATTGAATTTCAGCTTTCTTATTTGATCACCCCAACTTTCCCCTGGCATAGCATAAAATGCCTACCTTGGGCTTAATTCCCCATCCAAATGCAATCTGAATAATCTTGTATAATAAGTTGCACACCTAACCAAATATTACTGCCCATCCTGTAGGGTAACTTACTATGAATTCTTGACTTAAAGTAAGGCATTATAATATTTCAAAATGGGTTTACTTGTGAGCTTTTCCTTCAATTCTTGGTAAGTCATTTCACATTGTGGTGTCCATGTAATGCGATCTGGAAGTCCTTTACGTGTCAATTCAGTTAACGGTGCACATATGGAATTAAAGTTTTTGATATACTTCTGGTAGAAACCACATAATGAGACAAAGGATCTCACGTCCTTCTTGGTTTGTGGTCTCGGGGCTTTCTGTAGTTTCTCTAAATTCTTTGGGTCAGGGGTCATGTTTCCCTGATAAACTGTGTGTCCCAAAAATTCCAATTCTTTACATCCAACGCAACATTTGGTTGGTCGGGCTGTTAAATTTGCTTCCCTAAGTCGATCAAACAGCATCTTCAGAGAGTCAATGTGTTCCTCAAATGTTTCTGTTGCTATAAGGATATCATCCATTGAAATTTGTTTTATTACACTGGATTACCTTCAGAGGGTCCAATAATTTTCTCATCATTCTAGAGAAGACACTAGGCGCATTCTTCAATCCAAATGGCAATCTATTTAAACTCATAGTGTCCCTTCTGAGGTACTAAAAGCTAGGTATGGTCTAACCTCAGGCTTTACTGGAATCTGATAGTATCCTTTACTCAGATCCACTTTTGAGAAATATTTAGCTTTATTTTAGTCCTGGCAAACAGCTTGATTTGTATCCGGCAATGGATCCATGGTCCTCTGTCGTCCTTCTGTAATAGCATTCAGTCTCCTGTAATCTATACAGAGTCTATGTTCTCCAGAGGGCTTCCTTAAGAGTACAACACCCGGAACTATTCACGAGGATTCACTGTGTGAAATAATTCCTTCCTTCAACAGATAGTCTATCTCTCTTCCTTCAAAGCTTTCTCCTTAGCAAACGGAATCGAATATGGTTTCATACAGACAGGTGTGGGGTCTATCAGTTTCATATCATATTCCAATAGGTTTGTATGCCCTGGTCGGTCTGTTAACATCTCTGCATGATTATTTAGAACCTGTTGCACTCTCTCTTTCTGAGTTTTCGTTAAATGTGTACTGATTTTCACCTGTGCTGCTGTCTCACAGGGGTGTAATGGATATTCAAATGATGAAAGTGGTTCACTTTTCATCTCCATGGCGATGGACAAGGTCAACAAGTGTGTCTCTTCCTGATGTTCTCTTTCCAAATATTTCTTCAGGAGATTCACATGATAGATTTTTTCTTTCCCCTTCTTATCTATCTTATAATTTGTTCTAGACACCTTCTCTAGAACTGTATATGGATCCATTGCCATCCAAATTTGTAACTTATTCTGACTCCCGGATGGTAGCAAAAGAAGCTGTCTGTAAGTACCTTCTTCTCTCCACAGCCATAATCCTCTGTCATTTCGCCTTTCCTGTTTTATAATAGGGCACCCCCCCCCATGTTTGTCTCTTCCTGGCTTGTTTCAAATTTTCCATTTGGCAAGATTTTCCAGCACAGTTTTTAAACGATGTGGTCAGCATACTCATTCCACATACATTGCGTATGAGAGATGTAAATGTTTTCTCTGCTCTCTTGTCTATTTTCATCAGTCCACCACTTTTCTTAACAAAGCTTCGAGGAGGACCTTTTAGTATTGGCCACATTCTCGTTAAAACAATAATGTTGCCGGGGCCATACCGGTTGAACTATGGGGTACCTCCCGATAAGCAAAGAGGGCGGCGTGCAGGTACTGGTCCCATGTATCTGGTTTTTCGTGTGCCAACTTTCTCAGGATCGACATCAACGACGTGCCGGTTAAATACTGTTTCCACTATTGTGCCGTTCCCTTGTCAAGGATGGTACACAACTACAAATGGGGAAGTGTTTTTGGCCTGGAAGATCCTGAAAACTTCTTCAGTTAGTTTCCCCTTGAACTGAGAGCCATTATCAGTCAAGATTTGATTGGGAAAGCCTAACCTTGTGAAAATAAATGGGTGAGCAATGCCTCTGCCACATGTTTAGAATCAATCGATGAGACGAACAGGGCGACTACTGCCTCTCCCCACATAGAACAAGTGTCCACCAGAGTCAGAATGTAGCTGTTCCTTCTCTTGGTTCGGGTGAGAGGTCCCACAAGATCCACGGCAACTCTCTAAAGGGGTGTTCCCACTATGGGCATTTCCCCCAGAGTTGCTGGTGCAGTCCAATGTTTAGGTGCTACTCGTTGGCACTCTGGACAGGATTTTACATATCGTTTGATATCTTCAGTTATTCCTGGCCAGAAATAGTGACAAGCTATTCGCTGTCCTGTTGCGCTGATTCCCATATGACCACTGAAGGGAATCGCATGCCCTAGTTCCAACACTTTAGTCCTATATGAAGTGGGAAGGACCAGCTGTGCGTGACCATTGGATTCAGATCCAGCCTTCCTATATATCAGTTTGTTCTTCATATAAAACTCTCCCTTGCCTGGAGGTGTATGAGATTTGGGCAACTTCTTGAAACATGGCTTGAGTGTTTTGTCCTCAGCCTGTGCCTTCCTCATCTCATCTGGGTGAGTATTTATTGGATTATCCTCCTCCTTTTTAGACTGTGATCTGGTCTGCACTGTTGCCAATATCACAGGTCTCTTGGGATTCCCCAAGAAGACATATCTACACCCCAATATCAGGGTAGGGTTAGATTGGCTCATTTATCACTGCTGCTATTTTTTTATGATTCCTTCCACATATCGCGTTTTCCACTTTTATTCGGGCGACGGTGGAAGTGTCATGGTAGCTACATCCTTGGTTGCAGTTTGAATCTCCCACTGTTTCTGTGGTGGTGTATTGATCGGCCTGCACCAGGTAGAGAACTCACAACGGAATCGTAATCTAAACACCGGTATCATATAAACACCATTTATAGGTGAAACCATTACAGATGACATCTTCACACACTGGGGGGTGGTAGGGTTCCCTGTAGTTCTTCTTCAGGTTTTGACCTTCTTTATCTTTTTTCCCCCGATGTCATAGCAGCACAATGAGGAGGTTTCCTTCTACAATGGTCAGTGTCATGATTGTTCATCTTACAATTTTTTACACCACCTTTTTCCTTGGTTGAAAGATTTTCTTTCATCATATTTCCTTTCATCGAATTGTGGGAATTTATTTTTATTTTCATACCGTTGCCTATCAAACTGGTGCTTACCTTTGTTTTGATCCCTAAGGATCAAATTTATTAAAGTTCTGTGGTGCCCTAAAGTTATCCACTTGTTTCTTTTTATTACCTGTTACCTCTGCTTGAGCTGCTTGATACCTTTCAGCAACATTTAGCAACTCACCCGGCCTCTCTGCACCTTGTTCCATGAGAAACTTTCTCAGGTCTGGAGCCATGGACTCTCTTAATTGCTCTATAAGGACCATTTCCTTAAGATCTTGGGTTTTCCCCAGAGAAGTCCATTTCTCCAAGTATGTCTCTAACCGTGCAGAGAACTGGTAATAGGTTTCACCTGACAGTAGTTTAGCATTCCTAAATTTTTTCCTATAAAATTCTGCATTCTTTTCATATCTTAACAAAAGAGCCTGCTTTAGCATGTCATAATTTTCCTGATCACCTCTGCTCATTTTTTGCAAAAACTTCATAAGCTGCCCCACGAAGTCCCTGAGATAACTTTAAGCTCCACCTTTCTCTCTCTAACCCATATGTGGTAGCTAATAGTTCATACCTATTTATATAGCTCTCAATATCATCGTCTTTCTCAACAAAATGATCTAAATGAAAATTCATAGCTGAGGTTGAGGCTCCTTGGCTAGCAGTGGCATCAGAGGCAAAGGGACTGGCATCATTTTCAGGAGCATGGCCCTGAAACTCAAACTCCCTTAGTCGTAACTCATGTTCCCTTTGTAATCTCTTCTCCTCCTTTTCTGCTTCCCTCTCAGCATTCAATCTCTACTCTTCTCTTGCTTCAGCCATTTTCTTCTCATCTTTCTAATCTTTTGTCTGCACTCATATCTTCCTCTCTGTCTAATTCATTAGCTCCTTCCACTTTCTGCAATCATTTTAGTCTTCTCTTTCTGCCTCTCAATGTTTCTGCCTCAGCCAATCTTAAACCTCTTACCTCAGCCTCTAATTGTCTCATCCTCTACCAATCTCAGCCTCTAACTTTTCTTTCGAGGCCTCTTTTTCTAATCTTCTTTCTTCTCCGTTCAATATATTTGTCACATTCAGTTGTGACATAGCTAAAGCAACCATAATTTGCCCATCCAATCCTAACTCTTTCGCAGTCTGTACAGCAGCAGATCGAAATTTTGCCAGGTCGGCCATTGTCTAACAGATAAATGGTCTAATACAAATCTAACTAAACAAATTTATACTATCTGACTAATTCTAACTCTAGTGACAACAACAGGCACTGTGGAGCTCAACCTTATTTATTTTCCACCCCAAGGATTGGTACCTTTTTAATTCTTATTATTCCCTGTGGTTGTTTGAGGGTGTGGGTCTGGGGAAGTGAATTACCGTCCCCCCAATATTTTTAGATAGGGAAAAAAGATTTCAAAATCCGAGAGCGAGACCCCAATACAATATGTGGTAAATTGGGATGTTATAAATATTTATAGGGGACTTAGTGTACTGACTGAGATCAGCTGTGAAGGTATCTATATCTAATAAGAGTAGTGTATTATAGATAACCTTACTTGCTGCCACATATATATAGTATTCAGTCAGAATTATTCCTGGAATAGTGTGATGACTACGTTATAATGTCTTAAGGTATGTGTATAGATGAAGTGTAAGTTCATACCAACAACAGACAGATAAAACAAATGTTTAATTTATTCCACCACACTTGAAACACTGTGTGACACTCACATCATTACATACAAAGACTCTAAGAGGATATCTTAAAGGAGTCACTGATAACTTTTCAAATAACAATATGTATTCAGTGCTGTCATGAATGTATATGTGTCCTGATTCAAATACAAAGGGAACCAGGAATCACAATCAATTTTAATTACGAAGTTATATGTACAGTAATTTTATTATATCATATGAATTCATGTGTAGTGACAAATATTATTAAATAGTATGCCTATGTGTGAGGGTGCAGTTATGTAGGTAGGTAATATATTTGGAGGGCTGAGGTAATACTGGGGGTGGGATTTATGGTTTTTGTTCAAGCGCTCATGTTGAGTATTTGTCATCATGACTTCAATAGTTGTGTGTCCCATTTAGTATATGTGTGAACTAGAATTAATTAGGAGATGTTTCTCATTTCCGTGGAGCAAGAAAACAAATAAACTTTTCCCCTCTTAATTTTATTTACAATGTCATTAGTTAGATAGGGGGATACATAAAGTTTGAGCTGGCAGGCCACACTCTCTTATCTTGGCGTGAATGACTGCAGTAAAAAGGGGGGGGATCCTTGCATCGAATTACTCTACTAATGGAGTAATCTGGAAGGACAAACCCACTAATTGCTAAATAATGGGACCACAGAGGACTTAATAGCTGTTTTACGCCTTTTTACATCAAAGCGCTTATCATGTTAAAGCTAGTACCATTAATTCCAAGGACCCATTGTTCCCTGAAACAAGGAAGGCGTATGTACATTTTATTACTTCAAATGGGGGTTACATAAAGAGTTAAAGGAATCTCCATTGTCCCACATGAACTCAACACTGAGCGCAAAATAACAAAAATCACAAAATAAACATTTTGAGTATCAGACTTGCAGTAAAAAGAATGTAGGGCCACTGCCTCAGCTTTCAATTTTTGGAAATATAATTTATAATCCAATGAGTTTTTGAGGCCAACGCAACCCCTACATGGGGGTTCCGACTAGGGTCTTTTTGAGAATTTTCCATAGGAGTAATTAACGCCTTCCTACTATCCTCCAGATCCCTCAGTGTTTAGGTCTCTTTTGGCTTTGACCCATGGGCTGCTTACCTTAACTCTTAGCAGGGACCACAGGTGTCTGCCGGCTGGGGGCCATTAACAGGGCTAAAATTACTCTGCCGAATTGCGGGCTTTTGAAGTACTATCCATATAAATACATGGCGTTCTACGATGCAGGACCGCCATAGCCCATTCATGGAATACACTCCAATTTTTTACCTCCAGGTTATTTGAGTATGAGTTCCAGTCCAAAAGCGTATACACAAAAATCCACGATATGGCGGGGTCGCATAAAAACCAGATTTGATTGAATCACACCGCTGTCGCCAGAAGTTGTTGTAACCACGAGTGGTGCTCAACGACTTGGGCACTCCTACATTAAGTGCTTATACCAGTATTTTCCTCCCAATGTGGTTACTACGCTCCTCTGCAATTTGCCAGCTTATTTCTTTTCTAGACCAATAATCTAGTGGTCAGTGTACTGAGTGAGTTCCATTTTCATGCAGTGTGTTACTTCCTCCGACACCTTCTGTTCAGCTGGAGCACTATAGGTCTATTGACAGATCCAAATCAATGTTGGGTCCGGCTACTGAACTACACATATATACAGAACCAAAAATTTAACATATACATTCAAATATTTCATTAAAAGAATATTGAATAAATTTTTTTTTTTTATATTAAGTTCGAAGCTTACCACAATATTCATGGGAAATAATAACCGTTTTCGATTGACTGACCATATGAAAATAGCCACAACGTCCGATCGTGCCTGAGATGTGGGGGTCCCAGGCTATGATGTTTATAATAGTAGAATAATTACACTGGTGCTCAACGCAACTGAGCTTCTTTGTAGGTTTATAACAAGTAATGTGGGGTTCAATGCGAACAGACGCACTCTCTGAGATTGAGTAAAATTCGCAGCTCTACCCAATCCAAACCATGTCATACACATCTTTTCAAAAAAAATACCCCCTTTTCACGTTTCCCCTGACACAACACTAAGATATATATGTATAGAGCCCGACCTAAATCGGTGTTTAGTCTTACATTTGTTGCGCTCCAATCAAATAGGAGGTAACATGGTAGGCTATTTCCGTAACGTTAATGTTTTTTCCAAACACGTGTTACGTTATAAAAAAATTTTATAGAGCAGAAATGATTTGCCCACATGCTGTCAGGCACACCCCACTATTTTTTATTTTGGCCAATATAATTTGGTAATTACCCTAGACTAATTTGCGTAACGTTTTTACAATATCTTCTGTTTGTCACAAACCCTAAGGAACCCAAATAAATATACGAATTTAATGGAGCCCATATGCATTTTCTTCTTAGGATAGTCGTGTATGTTACTACCTTCTCACTTCCAAACTCGAAGTAGGGTGCTGTCTGGGCTACTGTCATGTTTTTCAAACGTAAACCATATTAATGTCATAATTTCCAATAAGCGTTTTTTAAGGATTTTTAAAACCTATTAACTCAGGGATGGGTAGTGTATTTTATCACATGACATTTGAAAAAAAAGCCCAGTGCTTGTGGCCTTACACGCGTGATGGCAGCAATTGTGTATCGCGCGACGCGTGTTTAGTGTTGCATGTGTCCTTGCTTTCTGCCTCTCCCTTCTCTCTATCCTTTAGTCCATCTGTCTTTTAGTTACGCCGTGTATAAAATGGAATGAATGAAATATTAAATTTAGGTCATTGATCAGCTTGCGTATCTCAAGGTTTTTCCAAGAAATACAGTACACGTTTCATTGAAGAAAGCGTGTAATAATACAGTAGGCTTTTACTATCAACGTGAAAGCGTTACAATTTGCAGACGAAGGAGAACACAGGGGGGATTTTGCGTACAGTCATTGTGACAGCACTGTTCTTTACCATTCTTCTTTCCTTTTATTAAATTTATTTGTTAGGCTTTGCATTTACGTTTTAATTTATATATGGGGATTAGAATAATTCACGACACTTGGCCCAGGTTTTTAGCCTTTCGACCTGCGTGATTTTAAGATTTGCGTTTTCAGCTTGAAGGCGTCTATGGACCTCGCCTTCGGAACATCTGTTATCCACCCCTCTGATGACCAACTTCTTTGTTGTCTTGTACTTTTCCACCACCACTCTTATTTGGTGTGGCAACTGGATTTCCTTTGGACCGGATTCCAGTTCGATCATCAGCGAGGTTGTTTTGTCTGTGTTGTTGAGCGAAAGCACGACTCCCTTTTCGTGCCTCCCTACTTTGGCGATACCTCTCCGTCCAGTTATCACCTCGAGGATGTTGATCACTTTGTTGTCGGGAAGGGCCCTGAGTGAGGCCTCACTTCCTGACGTCTGGGTGATCTTTACGATCCTCCCCTGTATCGTTTCTGTGTTGTTTGTCTTTTTAGTGTTTGGTCTTTGTTTCCTTCTACAGGCTTGGTTCGAATCTTGTTCCTGTTCTTTGTTATAAGGTGTCATATCTTGCGTCTGAGCCCTTGAGTTGTCAGCTGTTGTTTCCTCAGGACCAGGAATGGTATCTAGCTTCTCGGTGGTATCGATGTCCAGCATGCCTGGGGCTACTTCTATTATCGCTTCTTGAGGAGCGAGCCTAGGAAGCTCGTTTCCGTCATCAATTCTTCGAAGTGCATCTAATATGGTCTCTGCGATATCTTCCTCTTGTACCTGTCTGTGTTGAGGAGCTGTCTCTATCACTTCTTTCATAGTGCTTGCAGGTGGGTCTGCTGTCATCTCGGCATCGTGTGGTGGTGTCATCGTTGTCTGGTGCAGCTTCTCTGTGGTAGACCGGATTTTTGCGTATGGTGGTGGCAGCTTGGATCAAAGCTCCTGTTTTCTTTTCTCTATTCTTTCCGTCGTCTGCTCCAGCTGTCGTAACGCTCTCAGTATTTCTTTATGTTCTGGGTCTTCTTCATCTAGGCAAGGAGTCGGGCCACTCAGACTTTCAGTCGGGTCGACGCACGTCACAGCTAACTCCGTCGTATCAGAAGTTATAGAAGGGCCGGTCCCGGTACAAGTACTTTGGGCAGTCTTGCTCTCTGGCTGTCTGTCATTGTTGGTTGTGGTATTGTGATTACCCTGGCTGTTCTGCGCTGGTGGGCTGGTGTAGACCTTCCTCTTTTTAGCGTGTGGTTTATGTCTGGTCATTTTGGCGATAACGCGATCTTTTCTCGAGTAGTGGCGTCCTGAGAAGGACGTTGGTGTCTTGTGAAAAAGGAAGTTGTGAGAAATGGGTTATCGACTGGAATTCCATGTTCATGACGTTAACTTTACCCAGTAAGTAGCCGACAAATAGAAGCATGTGCTTCGTGCCGCAGTGTTCATCGTCTGCAGGATTTGCCCCGCACCGTCGACGTTGTCCACTGAAGCTTCGGATTGGAAATACAAGTGCAGAGCATCCCATTGCTCAAGGATCCTCTCAATGACTGCTTCACGGGACAGCCAGCGTGTTTCACACAGCTTCAACACTATGTTTCTGGGCCTGAACTACATCTTGTATTAACTGGAACTGGAGATTTCTTTTACTACTACGCGAAAAATAGAAGCAAACATTCTTTATGAAAATTTCAAGCCAAGACGGTAGGTGGTTGCTGGCAGCATTTGCACAAAGTGCAAATGAATGACAAACACAGCCGAGAACAAAGACATGTGGAATCTCTTTCTTCAGATGTGCCTGTAAACCACTTGCAGTCCCCATCATAGTGGCACAGTTGTCTGCAGCAAAACCAATAACGTTACTAAGCGGGATTTCATGCGTGCTCAACAATTTCTTAACAGCTGTAAACAAGCCAAGACCAGTCCCATCCTCCACCTCAATGAGGTCTAACAGTGAATCAACTACTTTTTATGTTTTTGTGTCACAGAATCGCACAACGACTGCCAACATCTGGTTCGTAGAAATATCAGTACTCTCATCAACGATTATAGAAAATTTCTGAGTTCTGCAAATGTTTATAACTTCAAGCCGCTCAAAATGAGCAATGCCATACTGCATCACATAGGCAGCCTTGGTGCGCTTCAGTGACATATTTTGAGCAATTGTGCTGTCTGGAAACATCTGCTTGCAACATTCAATCAAATGATCAGCTTGCGAAAACTGAGTATTATGTTCTGCCATGAAAGCGACAACACTATCTCCGCTTTAGCAATTTTGTCTTGGAGACAGGGCTCTTTTGGTTTGATGAAAAACTTGTTAATGTTCAGAGTTTTGCTATTGGCTTCGAAGTTTTTCATGTGCTTCTGTGTGCTTTTATGTGTCAATAAAGCTGTTTTGTTGGCATTAGTTAATGTACAGGAACAGACCGTACAAATCGGAGCATAGCGGTTACTAGAGTCCGGCTTTATCCAATCCTTCAGTTCGCTGTCTGTTAGCCATTCCGCACAAAAAGCCTGCTGATACCATGGCTTCACTTTTTTACGCGGTGGCGTGTGTGTCGTCATGCTGCTACAACTACCAAGCGTACCTTCATCATCACTCATTTTATAATCTTATAATAACAAAACAAAAAAACCAATATGCTGTTTATCTGCTTAAGTCTAATAATATTATAATGTAAAAAGAAGACTTTATAACACATCGCAAAAATGACCGAGTATTGCAGATGACAGCAATTAACAGAATAACAGGAAATAGATAGCTGATTTAAAGAGTCAAAAAACAACGTCACTGATGTGGTTAAAAACAAGAATTAAATTTAAGTGGAATAAAAAATATATAGGCCTAGCACATAATGTTGTACATTTAATTATAATATACATATAATGTATAATGCTCAATGCACAGAATATACATACATTGTAAATGCCAATTGTCAAATATACCCAGATTAATGCAGATTTTGAAAAAAATTACCCAGATACCCAGACGGAAGCCCCAAAACCCAGATCTAGTAAGAAATACCCAGCTGTGGCATCACTGATTACCAGCATATTGCCGGTTAAATAAAAAAAAAAAAGCTGGCAGACTAAAACAGCCAGTGCAAACAGGTAGACGGACATAGATAAGAGATAAATAGAGATAGACCGGCAGTATGTAGAAACACAGAAAGGCAGAGAGACAGAATAAGTTAGCTTGATAATGAGGAACAAAATAACATAAAAAACAACAGATGATCAAATTAAGTGTATACACACACAGCCGGCTCTTGGCTATGCGGCAGCACTGGGTGCCGTCTTCAGGGGGCTCTGAAATAAAATAAAAATTAATTTTTAAAAGTGTGGAAATTATAGTGTGATTCAACAAAATAGTATGAAATTGGCCCTCATAAGTATGCACTGGGAAAGGGGATTTGGCGCCCAAACCGAGACCACGAACCACCTTTAAAAATCCCGAGTACCGGCTCTGTATACACAATGCATGAAACAAATAAGATAAACGTGGCGGCCACGAAAAATGATGAAAGAATAGCGAAAGTCTGGATCTGTAGGGTTTGGGAAGACAAAAAAAAAAAAAAAAAAATAATGACAGATGATCAGTTACAGAGGAATGGAGGATATTTGTGCTCCTACCCAAAAACATACATCTACCTTTCGTTCCCTATAAAGAGCATCGGTAGCAAACTCAGGCGCTTTGAGAATCTGCTATAGAAACGTGGAGGTTTCTAAGGATCTTCCTTGATAAAAGCCATGTCTGTTTTTAAGGATCTACCTTGACAAATATCAAGTCTGTTTTTAAGGATCTACTCGTACCTTGACAAAAAATCGAGTCTGTTTTCAAGGATCTACCCTGACAAAAATCAAGTCTGTTTTTAAGGATCTACCTTGACAAAAATCATGTCTGATTTCAAGGATCTACCTTTACACAAATCATGTCTGTTTTCAATGATCTACCAAAAAACAAAAATCATGGCTGTTTTCAGATTTCAGAGTAACTGAATTCGGGATAAGTGCAGCCTTTATGTAAGTTTTATCTGTGCCGGAAGATCTACTTCCTGTAATGTCAACGACAGAGCTGTTAAAAAATCGTGTTCCTTTCTTATACAGCTCACGAATAAAGTACATTTGAGTAAGCAAGCTCGTGAGTTTTTTTAATCTGGGAACACTGTACAAACAACTTAAACCTTAGGGATACGTCACTTTCAGATGCTGGGGGAGAGGACTACTCTGATATTTCTCTAGTTTAAACATTTTTAATTCCCCCCCCACCCTCCCCCGTTTCCTACAGAGCCACCAAAGCTTCCCTGTGGTCTATCAGTAATACACGATGAACAGTTTGGAGAGACTTGGTATGCACCTTTGCTTTACTCCACTCTTTAGTTTATTTTTATTTCATGTTTTTTGTGCTCGTTTTTTTTTAACTTCATCATACATTGCACATCACTAGTTAATAAGTAAAGAATTCAGGCCTTTGAAATGTGGATATATAGAAGAATAGGGCATGTCTCATGGAAAGAGAAGAAAACATTAAAGATGTCCTAGAAAACCTAGGAATGAAAAGATAATTACTGAAGGAGATCAAAATGAGCTAAAATATTTTGGCCATGTAAAAAGAGATAACAACTTACTGAAGACCTTAACAGAAGGCAGAGTTGAAAGCAATTGTGCAAGAGGAAGACAGCGCTACAAGTGGGACGATGGACAGGAAAGAGTCTATCAGAGTGCACCACAAAGACAAGAGACAGGAAAGAGTCTATTAGAGTGCACCACCAAGACAAGAGACAGGAAAGAGTCTATCAGAGTGCACCATCAAGACAAGAGACTGGAAAGAGTCCATCAGAGTGACCATCAAGACAAGAGACAGGAAAGAGTCTATCAGAGCGCACCACCAAGACAAGAGACAGGAAAGAGTCTATCAGAGTGCACCACCAAGACAAGAGACAGGAAAGAGTCTATCAGAGTGCACCACCAAGACAAGAGACAGGAAAGAGTCTATCAGAGTGCACCATCAAGACAAGAGACAGAAAAGAGTCTATCAGAATGCACTATCAAGACGAGACAGGAAAGAGTCTATCAGAGTGCACCATCAAGACAAGAGACAGAAGACGTTGGAGATCCATTGCAGCCGACCTTCGATGTGAAGATGGCACCTGATGATGATGAGTTAGTAAATAGCAAATGTTTGTGAGCACAAATGCAGATGTTAAGTTAATCGTTTGTGTCACAGAAATTAGATTTTATTACCCTTATTATCTTCGTCAGTGCCTATAACGACAGACCAAAGAGTGCAAGTTTCGCATTAAAATTTAAAAAAAATTTTGCCTCCTTTTGGTGTTCAGTCTGGACACTGGGTCCCTCGGTTATATTAGGGCTCATGTTCAAATATGAAAGACCTTGCGGTCAGGAATAAGTGTATAGTAACAGTCGTATGCATTTCTAACCACGCCACAGTCCAGAGAGTAATGCGCTTACAACTCACCATCGTTGTTTCGCTCTTTCGCTCTTAATGGAGCAGGGAGCTACCACTGCCGTTGGTCCCGTTCCAGCAAGTCACCGCAGCATTCATATTCTCTTAGAATAAACAAATATAAAAACACACACAAATAGTAATACGTCTTACAAAGAGAAGACAAGAAAAAAAAACCAACGTTGCGGCGACAAGGCCTTCGTCAGGGACAGACAAACAAGAGACAGGCGGGAAAGAAAGTGAGAATTAAGTGGAGAACATGAAACTATAGAAATAAGAGGGAAAAAAATATACTCCCTGATTTTGTGTCACGTTGTTGGAGCAACAATGGCTGTCACTAAACCGGAAAGCGGAAGCGGATAGTACATTGAAAGCAAAAAGAAAAAATAATGAAAACAAGGACTGGAAAACAGAGTGAGGGAAAGGTAATATTTTTTTAAAAATTGATACGGAGAGAGAAGAGGTGGAAAGAGTTTTAAAAAAAGGTTTTGTATGGAGTAAAATTCATTTTAAAAAAATAAAATAAAAACACGGCAGTTCTCCTCATATCATATTCTCTCACAGTGATAGTTTCCGTTGCAATTTGTTTTACATGATGAAGTTGGAAGCCCCGTACGTTTGACACAAACTACTAAGCCGTGTTTTGTTAAAAAAAAGGCTAATTGAATGCACTGATTTCTTAGGTATCAGACAGGTTTACTCTCTACAAACATCTTCACTTCTAAGCGAGCAGGAATTAGGTGCTGGCTACTGACGTCACATAATGCACCAACAAGGTCAATCGCTTTGTTCTACTACAAGTCTGCAATACAGTTCCCCTCTATCCAATCAAGATAATCAAGGGCTCAGAATAGCTTAGGTAAAAGCAGGACGTTTACAAGTATGTCTGTCTTTCATGCCGCCGTCTGCCAAATCTCTTGTCTCTTCTTCCTGTGCCGGTTCATTCATTCTAAGGTTACAAGGTGTGAGTTCTGTACCTTATATACATCACGCTCACTACAGATACACTATCGACATTAGTTCGTTTCAGCTCCATATAGAACAAGAATTCAACAAACTCATGCCAAGCCTTCCTATCTGTGCCATCCGCTCCAGGTTTTTCCTTGTCTTCTGAATCCATTTCGTGTATGCCTCAAGTTCCCTTCTCCGTGTGTGTGATTTTCGATCTCCCCGAAACTCTCTTACAAATGGCGATTCCAGAACACGAACTGCCTGATAATGCTGTCAACATATTGTTCTCATTGTAAGCCATGTCTTATCCAACGCCGGCGTCGCCTTCTGACGTCGTGTTCAATTGGCACTTATCTGCCTCTTGTCATCAGTTTCACGTTGTTGATATCGCCAAACTTCTTTCAATCTGTCAGTTCTACGAAAGTACTCAGTTACGAAAATATGTATAAAGCACCGATTTACGAAAACATGTACCAACTTTGTTGTTGTTTTTGTTGTTTTCTATATTTAATAGTCATACAATAGATCTATTGTGGCATTTTAAATGAAGATTCTTATTTTTGTGTCGGACTTAATTTCTTACAATTTTTTGTATGTATTCCCCATGCTGTGATAGCTTCTCTTGCCTTTCGATTTTTTATTTTGATTTTGATATAACTATCTGTTCATCCAGCTGTATCTAATTATTGTTACAAAGATATTTGTATGAGTTCCCACCTTATAGCAGTGTATCGCCCAATGTCATCTTGCTATACATTGCTGCATTTTCTCTCATTATCATTGTCTTTTCTCGGTACATTTTCAGACAAAATTGCCGTGAAAACTCATCCTGAGTTTTGTCTTGTATCTGATTACGGCTTTAGTACAGAAAAACATTTACTCACTATAGTATATGCAGTTCATATTTGTAAATAGTGCGGGAAGTTAATTTTATATATTAAATTATTAATATATTGTTAGTTCACTGATCTGTGTCATTACTATCCCACGCGTGTAACTTTTTTTTTCTTTTCCATTCCAGGGGCACGAGCGAGTAGTACAAGAAACATGCTCGAAAGTGGGCAAAATTTATTTTCCACTACCTAGAGTACTAAAGGATATATCTTACCCATGAACATTAATATTTTGACTTCACGGAAGAACTGTTTACTATTATAGCTGAAACGTGAGGCGTGGTCGATGGAAGCCTCAGATAACACGGTCAACGCAGGGCACTTCTCGAGAGGGCCTGTCAGTCACCTGCTGCCCCTGCTGTTCCGTTTGCAAACATGGCTAAAACTTAGGGCAGATAAGGTGCCTTATCTCACTGAAGGCACGTCTTTCATGATTTTCGTTTGAAAGAGAGAGATAGAGGAAGCCGAGCGAGCCGGCAGTCTTAACTCTCTATGTGGTTGACACCAATAGTTATGGTCATGTTCTGTTTAAAAGGAACTTCAGCAACCATGGAACCAACGATGTTGAACTTGTGTGCTTAAGAGAGAAATATGTTTTTTTCTCTGCGTCTTTAAGTGTATATATTTTAAAGTCTAGCTCACATTCGTCATGTTTTTGTTAGTACATTCCTACTTTTTAAAGAGCCCCCTGTAACGTTAAAAGTCTCAGTTCTTGTTCGTCTTCTGTTTTTTAAATATATATATATATATATATATATATATATATATATATATATATATATATATATATATATATATATATATGATAGGAAACTCTTTACAGAGCGATACAACAGGAAGCAATCTGATCATCAGAAGCAGTCCCCCCGTCCGACAAGTGTTTCGGCCCTATATACTCCTTTACACTCTAAGGGGGGCGGGCCCACTTGGGTCACGACTCCCAAGCGTCTCAGCTTCCTGTTGTCTTGCATCGAAAATGAACCCATTTCACTTATGGTAGCAACTTTAAATTCCACAACTCCGCCAGCCGTGGAGGCAATTGTGAAAGTAACAAAGAGAAGACAAATTATTCCGTTCGTTCCGTCGCACACACTGAGACACCAGCGCGAAGTCAACGAGTCGCCACTGCGCGTTCCCCACTGGACTTTTGATACTGACACCCCTTATAGTATACACCGCTTGTCGCCCCTGAGTCGCAGCCCGTTCACTAGTCCACCACAAACCTCAGCGTATTGTGGACTTAGAAAAATTCCTGGTGTTTTCTGTACCGCAGCGTTTATTGTTACGATCTCCATTCCCCATTGCGGTTGTTCCACAGCCAGCCTGATGCCTTTTCGGCAGTTTCACTAAGCCTCTTCAGGGCCCTTGTTCTCGACTGTCCCCTCAGCCCCAACAGTTTCAATAGATCATACACTGATGCAGCCACAAGCCCTCTTGCGCCCACTTCAACAGCCATGACCCTTGCAGTGAACCCATCGTGTCTCAGATCCGCGGCCAGATCACTATACTTGGCCGCTTTGAACGAATGTTGCTCATCTAACCTGGATTCAAATGGCACGGTCAGTTCAATATATATATATGCGATCCCTTTGTTTTCATGGGATAGTCTTGTTTTATTTTCTTGTTAATTTTGCCACAATGTCTGATGCCTAAACAAGTGTAAGAAACATTTTACAGTTGTAAACTGCCAAAACTATTGCTAGTGAAAGAGAACAATCTCTGAATTTTAAACATTTAGTTTCATATGACAGTAACTGTTTTTTTTTTCTTCTCCTAAATGTCATCATCATCATTCCTTTTCGTTCCCCGTGGAACATAAGGCAGAAACAGTTGCTCTCCATCGATTTCTATTCTGGGCTGTCTTTTTCATCTGTGCCCAAGTCATTCCAATTTCCCTAGCCTTCTCTTCAACAGTTCTTCTCCAAGTTCTTTTTGGCCTTCCCACTCTTCTTTTCCCCTGTGGGTTCCAGTCAAGGGCAACTCTGGCTATGCTTGAGTTTTCTCTTCTGAGTGTATGTCCTATCCATCCCCACTTTCTTACTTTAATTTATGTTTGTATTGGCTGTTGTCCGTGTCGTGATTTAATCTGTCTCACAACACGGTTTTCTGTATACTTAGGAGTAAATCTGACCATACCGCACGGCATATGTTGAGAACTCTCTGATACACTAGCCAATGAAAACGCGTCATTCTTGGTGTGTGTTGTAAAACGTACTAGGCTTGAACATAGAGGCCCATTTTGTGTAACCGATGGTACAATGCCATTTAATTTTGGAAAGAATAAAGAAGTATCACCGGGCAGGATTATATAATTCAACAACGGGAATGTTACGCTAGAGGTAGGTGTAAAAACTTGCTAGAATAGTATTTTAGTAAGATAGAAATATCGAGGGACAGCGCTTCGTTACATTAGGGTAGTCCCAATTTAGCTAGTTAAAGCATGCATATATTAAAATGCATTTTGCAAACTAACCAATTAGTATATAGATCAATACAGAATAATTCATAGAATAATTCAAGCTTTAGATGACCAAAATCACCCCATAAATAAGAAAGATAATGAATATTACAAATTTTGCTAATTGTACAGAAGGCAAATTTATGCATCATTTTGAGATTTTTAACACCCTTTTTGCCCCATGCCATCCGATACGGCGGATGTGCTAGTATATAAGACTTTGCCCTTGGGTAAATTGAGGCCACAAAATTTAAAAAATACAGCTGAACAGAAGAAAGCGGTAAAAGTGTAAACGTCTTGTACCTTTGCCAACCGCATCTGCCTAGCAGACCTAGATGCCCATTAACAGCCTGTTACAGCTTGTGTGTATTTCCTGAGGGTAAGAAAGAATATATATATGTAAAATGATAGAATAATTGAGAATGATGGCCAAAGTACGTCTGTAAGTTTGACAAAGTGTTTGAAGGAGTATTTCTTAAAGGAACGACACATTTACCAGGAACATAAGGAAGGATGACAGGAATTGTTTTAAGGTATTGATCAAGGTATTACTTAGTGCTTTATACTAGACCAAATCATTGTATGAAGGCGGATCTTGGACAACTGGATCAAACTTAGGATTTATAAGGAAAGTGTAGTCATAGTGAACTGGCTGTGAGTGGTGTTGAGGTAAATTGTTATGTGCATAGTTAGTCCAATGGCTGACACTGTTTGTTATGTCCATTGTATGGGAGGACAGAATAGTGCTGAACCATACAGGGGTTGTGATTATTTGTATTCCAGGTTTTATCCTGCAAACTATCAGAAGTATATGAATCATCTATCTCTGTTGAACTCTGAGGTGCAAGTGCTCTTAAAGTCATTGGAGCCAGATACCCAGCGTCTACTGCCTGGCAATTCACAGACGTGTTAGTCCATGGCGGGAGTGTGATTGATTTCTACACAGAAGATAAGTGGCAAAACCAAGCCACTGGTCAGCCTATTCAGACTCTACCTCTAAAATATATAATAAAAAGATAAAAATCCAGTGTATGATGAATCCTTGTGGACATAAATATGATAAGTACTACTTCACAGTCCAGTAAGAGTGACAAAATATATATGTATTAGATAATGGATAATCAAAAGGTGAAATTCATCATATTGATTCATTTTGATAATTGATATTCCATGCTTATTTATTTCATTATGTAAATACATTTGATTCATTATAAGTTACCTAACCGAAAAGATAAACGGTATGGGTTAAATAAATTGTAAATATGTACCATCAGACTTGCTGAAATTATTTAAATTGAATTCCAAGTTTTGCTGATCTATATATAGATAGACCATAATTAGTACCCCAAGCATAATTAGCCATAATAGAAAATAATAATAACACATAATATCAGGGGAGAATCGTGAAAGGGAGCAAATAGGTTTATACAGCTGGATTCTACTTTTGATGTCAATACACCCTGATTCTTTTCAGAAAAGGGGGTATTTCTTGTAAGACCAGTCTCGTTATCTGGCACTATCCTGGTATCATCTGATACATATTTTTGGTCCAGGATAACTTTAGATTACAATAACTTCAATTCCCTTTCGTGACAGTCCGCATCTTTTCCTTAGTTCTATATTTGTTATTACAAATCTCTTATACGGAGGATCCGTCAGAGACATCTATTTATAAATGTCTGTATCGTGGAGGTGATAATGCCATGTCTTTGAGACATACAACAAGACTGGCTTCACATTTTCTTTACCTAAATGTGTTAGAGGACAATTGATAAATAAGCATGTACTCATCATCATTATTTACTTTGCGTTCCCAACGAAGCACGGAGCCACTACTGCAACTGGTTCCCCCGCCAGAAGCTGCGTCAAGCATTCACATGTTTTTGCGACAGTGGTTTCTGTTGCAATATGTTTTACATGATGAGCTAGTCAGCCCCATAACAGAAGTAAGCTTGCGTCGTATGTTCCATTTTATGTGTTTATTTTAAAGAGCCTATTAATATCCTTTTCTCAGAACGGAGTAGCGCCAAAGAGTGTCCAGTTTGTCACAAGACGGGACTCCTTGTGAAAGTAATCTATTTGTTTTTTTTCTCTTTATGTATTCACACAGTAATGAATAAGCCAACTAAATAAAAAAACTACAAACTTAATAACCAAACATAATGAGACGTTTTCACTGTGCCATTAGAAGAAAAACGCCAATATCGCATTCTTTATGTACAACTAAGACAGTCAGCTTTAATTGATTATCATCAGCAACAGTTTTTTTTTTACATTGTAACAGTTTTTTTTTTTAAAAAGGTGATTGCTACTTTTCTTTGTAGCACGCCCCTTTCAACAATCTACCATATACATGGAGCTGTTGGTCATATCAGGACGTGTTTTATTTATTGCAATATGCTTTTGTTTGTATTTGTTTTGTACTATATTATCTCTAGGAGGTATTTTTACGTTTGTAGTTATAGTTCAATGTGGTTTTATTATCCAAAATATGATATTGTCTAAACCAAAATATGATATTTTCTAAACTGGTATGTTTTTAATTTTCACTGGAGGGTTATTTGGTCAATCCGTATTTATCTGGGGGGAGTCTTTCGTTAGCGTAGACTACTGGCTAGCATCCTTATTTATTTATTTTTTTATATGTTAGCTTTTGTTTTTGTAATAAAGTGTTTTATTAACTTTTGTATTTCTGATGGGGTCTTCGTGCCTATGAAATTTTCTACACTCATTTCTACCCTGTGGTTACTACAGTATGTCTTAATGTTTTGCCTCTGCTGGTCATATTTTTTGCAGTCAACCAGAAAGTGTCTGATTGTGTTTGGTTCTTGACACTCTTCGCATGTGGGTTCCTCAATCATGAAATATCCAGTTCCAAGCTTGAGCCTCAGCAATTTTTTATTAATTGGTATTTTTAGTTCATCTTGTATTTGACATTTTTTGCTTGTTTTTTTTTTATGATTTTATATGAGTGTCTCGCTTTTTTACTTTGGTCCTATGCTATTATCCACTCTTTAGTTATTGCTTGGGCAATTAAGCTCTTGATTTCAAACTTCCCTAAGCCTACTTCAATGTTGTTATAACTAGTTCTTCCCCCTTTGGCTTCTTTGTCTGCAAGCTCATTTCCTGCTATCCCAACATGTGCTGGTATCCATGTTAGTATTACACTGCATCCTATAGTGTGCAGACATGTATTGACCTGTAGTATTTCCTCTATAATATCTGGCCTGCTACATTCATTTCTGTCTCTGATAGCTAGTAATGATGAAAGGTAATCTGTGAGAATGGTTACTTTATTTGGTGGGTTTTCTGCCGCTATTTCTAAAGCTTTTAGGATTACTACTAATTCTGCTGTAAAGATGGATGTATTACCTGTAGCTTTGTAACTTTTATAAATTTTCAATTTTGGTATTGCTATTCCTGCTCCTAATTGTCCTTCTTCATCTTTTGACCCATCCGTATATATTGTTGGGCTATTATTTATATACCGTTTTAAGTACTCTAGTGCTTTACTTTTTGTTGAGATTATGTCTTTAGATTTGCTTATGATCTTTGCTAAGTGGGAGTCAGTTTCTGGCACTTTTACTGGCATAGTCAAGTTTGCCCCTAATAAATGATTTATAGAAGGTTATCATTGTCTTATTGCAAGCTCCCCTTAAGATAAGGTTGTGGATTGTCACAGAATAGATTGGGGGCGACCCCTTCTTCTTCCTAATCTCTGTTTCACTACGGCAGTAATCGGTACATTTGTGGTCCGGATTTTATTGCGTGCTTTCAATTGTCGCACTTTCTTTCTCTGCCAAGTAGCAGATATTTGATATTGTCAAATCATTTTGACACTCCTTGTAGGTGATAATAATCACATTTTGCTTGAAGTGTCATTACCCTTCTATCCACATCTCTGCCAAGAATAATCTTGTGCGAAGGTAGACACCTTTGAAGCCCAAATTACTCTTGAGTTTTGACCACTGTTGGACCACTACTGCAAAGCAGGGGAGGCAACACCGTCGCATGGATTTAGTTTATAGATTGTCGGGTGTCGGAAAATATGGTTTGTAAAATTTGCAAAACGCTATGAAAATTACTTAAGGGGAGAAGAGGCTATGACTTATAGTCTTAATTGTCAAAGGGCGACTACTCATTTTTACGGCCCTTGACAGATTTTAAGCGGGGAGTTTGTGGAGTTAACTACACGGTAGAAATGTCACGTACGTGAAGTGTGAACTGTTGTAATCGAGAAACTTCGAATAAAAATTGTAATGGGAAATCGACGGATTTAGTTTGGTCAGTCAGAGATAGAACACGCTTAGCGTAGGAAAGATATGAGTATATGAGGAGAACTGGTATAAGACGGGGGTAAAACGGGAGAAGGAAAAATAAAATACAAAAACACACAAATAGTAATACGTCTTACAAAGTAAAAGGGCAAGCGTAGGTATCAAGTTTTGCTTTGTATTAAATCTCTTGCTTCAGTGTCTGCTTCTGTGTTCATATTACGTGTTTTCTCTGGTTTCCGGACCAACTAATAAGTACAAAATTGGCAGCACCAATGGTTCCAGAAATTGAAATCAACATGGCTGAGGACCTAGAAGGAGGTACCTCCATAAGCTGGGCACTTTGATCATTACAGTCTCCGGCCCGCAAGCTAGCAGGGCATCATATTCTCTGATAGCCAGTATACTCGCAGGCCCAGCTGGAGTGGGCATGAACGGCATTGCTACATTGTACCGATTGGCTGTGCCGAATAAGTGGTTTGCCATCTTGACCACTGTAGCTCAGATGAAACACTACCAAAGCCTACACGGCAAACTATTCGAGTGGTCCAACCTGCAGATGTCCGTATACATCGAGCACCAAGACAAAGAGAAGACGAAAGGCATCTTAGACTGGATCCCCCCTACAATGAGATGGAGGTGATGCAGAGAGTAGCAGCAGTGATTACCGGCGATAAGAATGCGGAAGTGTTCCGGATTAAAACAGCCTACGATAAGTGGACTTTCCTTTTCACGCCGTCCACGCAGCAGATTCCCCAGTTCATTAACTTAAAGATGACGGGCACAGAGGAAAGCGTGCAGCGCGTCTGGGTGTCCCTGCCTGACCGCAAGATTCAGTGTGTTGTATGCGGCCTAGATACTCACTAGGTAAGCCAGTGTCCAAAAAAGAAGGCAGCCGCAAGACCCAGGCCTACCGAGATGGAAAATGCGGTTCAGATTGCTACATCATCTGAGCATCATCAGGCGGAGGAACATAATGATCTAGTGAGTCTACTGGCCAGTTCGACTGACAAGGGCGGGTTTACTGAGGTTGATTACAGGTGGAGTAAACGAAAACTAAACCTGCCCCAACGAAGCGACTCGCCGGCGGAGAAATCCACAGGCGAAGCGTCCTACAAGCAACAGAACAAACTAGCCGCAGAAGCCACTCCAGACAAAGAAGTGGACCTCTGTAGTAAGTTGTAAACCCGCTGCTTAGTTAATACTATACGACTTGAAATTAGGCCAAGGTACACAGGCTTATTTTTAAAAAATGCCGTACTATGTTCGGGTAAGTGTTGGCGGCTAGCCAATCGCTGAGCAGAATGCATATACAACAGCTCGATAATGTTTTAAAGATTGTATTATGGAGGATACAATTTTGTTGATCGAGAAGTTTGAATTACAGCGTGCAAAAGAGAACGGAATGACGGACAAGGATGGATGTGACAAGCGAGCGTCAAAGCCTTATCGCCCAATCTTTTCCTACATCTTTCTTATTTTATTTTCTCAAACATTGTGCTCTTTCATCCCACATTTGCTATTTCATCATTTAATTACTCGCATCTGGTATCTAAAAAACCACATTTGTTCTTTCATCGGTGGTCTTTTGATTCAGTTTCCCCACCTTGGTAAACACATCTGGGTTTATCCTAACCTTGTGAAATCCCAGCTTGGACTTAATGAAACATTCTTTGATAACTAGTCCCTGTGTAAATAATCGTCAGACATGCCACCTTGGACTATTGTTTAGACGCGCGGCTGACACCACCTGGTACTTTATTCAGTGCGAGCCGCTGCGCAAACAATCGACGGTCATCGCACTCGATACAATGGCCACGCAATACAATGGACGCCAGGAGCGGGATATCAAAGACCCGTGCAGCGGAACACCCACTTTGTTTCCAGATGGAGCCGGCACAACAAAGGAACTAGTTAGCGAGCATACAGAGAGCTGTCTTACAAATGATGACAGAAAATTTACCTGTGGGACAATGGACAGCAAGTTTTGTGACAGTTAGCGGACCAGTGAGTTTTTCTGGCCGACCAATCAGCAAACACTGGGCGGTCTGACCAAGACTGAGAGGCCATGCGAACGAAAGGGGGTGGTGAATTGCCCAACCCACTGTTAAACTGACAGGAGACATGAGAGATCCTAGGTCTGGGTTGCAAGATGCACGCCTGGTAATTGGTTGAGGGGAGGAGTTAGATTATCTCGGACACATTGGCTAAACCAGCGATATATTCTACTGCACAGCTCGTTAGAGATCAGTGCAGTTTTCAACATTGTGGGATAAAGTTTCAATAAATGTTCCTAGTACATGACTAAATAAAATCAGAAGATTTTCCTCTAAGATGATAGGCTGATAGGAAGTACTTAATAGTTCATACTTTACCTTCATCTAACTTGTTGAATAGTCATCATAATCTTCCATACGCACACACTCTCATGAAAAATATATTTAACATCATTAGAATCGAACTCATAGAGATCAAGAGTTAGATGTAGAATAAATGAAAGTCAACCAGTATATATTAAGTGTGAAAACTTACGAAGACTTTTGTGTGTCTTCAGTCATCACAAGTCTGAGTCTACACGCTACGTGTCTGACGTCTAACCAGAAATAAGTTATCAAAACGGACATTTGGTTTGCAGAATTCGCCACAGGACATTTTTCGCTCCTCGGTAAAAAAATGAATATTTCTCGCCCACGATAAAAACCATGGACGCAGCATTTTTCGTCAACATATATCACATGCGCACAAGTTCAATACACGGTTATAGCAAGTTCAAATCATTCGAAAGCTTACTAAAGGAGTCAAGCTAAAGCTCACAGTTGATTACTCATTTCAAGTTCAGCTCCATCGGAAGCGTACTATCTGAAGTCAAGCTAAAGAGCTCAAGTTGAATCTCATATTTATACCAAGTGCAACACACTCTTAAGCGCATTCTGTGAAGCAGACTCCAAAGTATATTTTATGAATCACGATTACATACTCAAGATAATGAGTCTACATATCAAGACCATTTCGTGAAGATATCCAGTCTAGCCAGTACCCTCTGGAGAATAGACAACAGACATTTTCATACGACAACTGTTAACTGTTGATCAACGCTACAGAGATATACTCACAGAGAAGGATTGTATATCGCCAACGTTCTCAGTACGACAACAGTTTTCATCAGAACGTCCTCGACTTAAAGATACCCCACTCGACATAACACATAACAACTTGGGACATTCCATGCATACATGTGAATCATCCTATCCGGTGGAAGCATTTAGAGACACATGGACTGTGTAGATTACTCACCATTTTGGTAACTCGTATCATATCACATCATCACCATTTCGCTTTACACAAGCTCATTCGCAATTAACTACTACTTAATTAACTAATTAATATTAATATCTCATCTGTGTGTTTTGTGTGAATCGTCTTCTACCATCATCACGTTCTAATCATTACTAACCCTATATGTGTAGATATTTAATTAATAAACCCAATAATCGTTTGATCATTATCTAGTTTGTTAATGTTTCACTCGTGCTGTCGGTGTTAAATATTTACATATAGGAACATTTCTACACTCAGATAAGGTTGGGGGCTTTTTCTGTTACGGGATCTAAGGGCAGAAGCTAAGGTCGTTGGGAAACAGAACTCTTTCCATAATTAACCAGAAAACACTGTCCAGTGGAAAGCATTCGCATTCCCTTCTCTTACTATACGAGCGGCCTTTTAGAAAGGCCGATGATCGATCCCCGTCAATAGCGAAAATGTATAGGTGAATGCATGTTTAAAACCACTGAACAATTTAGTTACGTGCATGATATAGGGGTTTCATTTCTTCACATTTTGATATATAACACTTATGTTATCTTTATAAATAAATTATTTATGGCAAAATCTGTAACGGTAGTCATGAAATTAGCTCGTATACTAAGAGTTAACGAGCCAATTTCTAGACCTTCTACCTACTATCTCTTAGGCTATTCCTGGCAAAAACTACTGTCGTAGTTGCCACAATACTCACCATACGACAATGGAAAGGGTCTCCTTTTACATGGGATAACTTCATTTATGAGCAGGTACAAGGAAAATTGGAGGGATTGGGTAGCTGTGGAGATTTTGGTAGTGTCAGTACATCGAGCGATCCTGTGTTTTTCCAAATTAAAATTTAATATAAAATCATTAACACTACCAATTTGGGAAAACAACACATGAATAGAAAGTAAAACTTACAGAAATTGAAAGACTTTAACTCCAAAGGCTCGAACTAGAAGAGGTGCAATGCACGAGGCCGAGATTTGAAACACTTCTAGCACAACATCCCTCGAAAGGGGACATTTTTGGGAAGTAAACCAGAGTTGCGGACCTTTGTCTTCTCGGGCGTACGTCATTGGCCCAGATAAGGAGACCCCGGAAAATTCAAACTTACTTGCACACCATAAGGACAGAAGGACAGAGGCTAGAAAGAGAGACGCTTGTGACGGCTAACACCTTACTATCTGTGGCCGGGCAGCACTATTCTCCACCAAAGCCAGTCTTTACTGACTTTATATAGATCCTGAGAGGGTTCGTACTTGTCACCCAAAAGCAGGGGGTCACCGATTCTAGAAGTATTCGAAGTTTAATGCTAGTCGCCCCAGCAGTGTCTGGATTGGTAGAAGCAAGACCTACTTGAAGCTGTGCATCTCATATTGAACATTTCAACTATCCTAGAAGTTGAGTGGTATATGTTGAAAATCATGCACCCAAAACCAGTGATAACTTTCAATAAGTGTTTAAGGATGAAAAGTTGCAGGATAGATATACAGTGAATAAGACAGTAAATAAGTTTATTAACCAACCATTGGGAAGATTCTACAAAGACATTTTCAGTATTAATTTGTTTGATTTTATTGCTTCACCCACTGGTTTTTTTTTTTTTTTTTTACATATAAATATTTTATAAATTCATCAAAATTCAGCCATAATCATTCACAAATATATAGATGCAAATAAAGAGGAGTATAACTGTAGTTCAGCAGCTTTATTCATTCACTATTGTTGAAGTTGAGTTTGTTGAAATTGCATTAATACAGGACACTCACACATGAAGCTCAAGATGTCCCAACACTGGAAACTTAAATAACAATTTACTCAACAATACATTTTTCACAGAACAAATATCACAACTCATACAAGGATACACACAAGACATACCAACAAAAAAGTCGCACAATATTGGGATCTTCTAAAAAACACTATCAGAGACAGGGTACAAATTTTAGCTACGCTTATACATAAGAAATTGGAAAAAAACAAGAAAGCATATTAGAAGAAGCACTCAAATTAATCAAACAGATAAATAGCACAAACCCACACACTTATATTCTACAAGATCAGTTAGAACAATATAAACAATACAAATACCAAGGCACCCTAATGAGGACAAAATTAAATACAATAACACAAGAGATTCCCAGCAGACAATACCTAGGAATATAACAAAATGTACAACGCAGTAGACAAATACACCAAATACAGTAGTTGATATGAAAAGACAACAACAAACAGACAACGCTATGTCAAGCATTTCTAGACTTCTACAAACAATTATACACTAGAGAAGAAACTAACAAAGATGTACTAGAGAAATTTCTTCAATATGCAAAATGTTTAAGTGGAGAAGAGAGCAAAAAACTAGACCAAACTTTGTCATTAGATGATTTAAGGAAGGCTATAAACACTTTTCAAAAAGTTAAAACGCCTAGACCAGACGGGCTCACAGCTGAATTTTATGTCTTCTTTTTCCCCACTTTTGGGCCCCTTTTAATTAAAGTATTTGAAGAGGCGTTTCAGAAAGAAGAACTTCCAAAAAGTCTAAACAAATCTTACATTGTATTATTAACCAAAAATAACAACGACAAAACGTCAATTCAAAATTAAGGACCCATTTCCTTATTAAATACAGACTACAAAATTCTGGCTAAAGCTGTCACTATCAAGCTTAAACCACTTATGTATAACCTGATTCACGAGGACCAACAATGTAGTGTACAGGATAGAAACATCAACAGGCACACACATTTCTTAAGAGATCTGATCACATACACAAAAGACAAGCAGGGTCAAAGTGCGATACTATCATTAGACCAGGAGAAAGCCTTTGACAGAGTGTCACACTCCTTTTTACATAATAGTTTGTTAGCATGTAATATAGGGACATACTTTAGAACATGAATTAAAATTGTGTACAAAAAAACCTAAAAGTAGAATCTTAGTCAATCACACACTAACAGAACCCTTTAAGATAACCAGGTCAGTTAAACAAGGATGCCCTCTGCCACCCCTGCTATATGTAAT
The DNA here is from genome assembly GCA_024509875.1 of Oreohelix idahoensis. NCBI lineage: Eukaryota > Metazoa > Mollusca > Gastropoda > Stylommatophora > Oreohelicidae > Oreohelix > Oreohelix idahoensis. The sequence goes on from JAMPIV010000603.1 coordinate 72,881, forward strand.
AACAATAGAACCTGTTTTAGAGAAAATAAGACAGGACATAAATATTACAGGAACCTTCATTCCAGGTAAAGGTCAAAGGAAGTTATTAGCCTATGCTGATGACACTATCTTTTTTCCTACAACAAACAGATCTATCCAAAATATATTAGATACATTTATAGAGTTTGGACAAGCTAGTGAATCCAAATTAAATATCCAAAGATCTTATATAATGGGTATATGCAAATGGGCCAAAAAAAAAACAGATTTCCCCTTTAAAGTAATGCAGGTGAACAAACTAAAATTTTATGGGATAAACTATGCATCCAACCCACGAGATCCTAACACAGAAGTATATGTTAAAACTGTTAGGAAAAATAGAAAATACGTTGGAAAAATATAAATATAAAACGACCACTATTTTTGAGAGAAGTGTTATAATTGGTTGTTTCATTATACCTAAAATAATTTACACAGCAAGTATTCAGAATATACACAACATACTAATTAAAGAAATGAACAAGCTGATTAGAACCTTTATTTTTAGGAATACTAGAATCTGTATGCAGCACAAAACATTAATACAACAAAAGGACAGAGGAGGAATAGCCTTACAAGACATTGACACAAAAATAAAAGCCTTAAGAATTAAATATATAGGTGACATGATTAAAAACCTAGATCAGTGCACATTTGCACAATATTACATTGGAGTCAGATTGTCTAGTTTGTGCAAGTTAGACTACAATAAACCCTATTATTTTGGCACTCTTCCGCCCTTTTATAAATAATGTATACAGAGCTTAAAAGGGAATGAACAGTTAATAAAACAAAACACCAAATTTATGTACAGACTTCAAATACGAGCACAAGAACCATCATTGTATACAAGGATAAAAAGGGGTTACAACTACTTCATAACTGACTACACGCAGATTTTTAGGAACATTCACACAATAAATGTAAAACCACAAGCAAAGGAGGTCACATTTAGGTTACTTTACAGTATGATACCAATTGTAGACGAATCAGCACAGGCAGGGATACAACCCCAAAATGCAGGTAATGCAGTTGCAACATACAGGAAACAGAAGACCAATTGTTTTTCAAATGCAACACAGTTGTCCCTGCCATAAACCAATTAAAAGAAATAATAGTTTCCAATGCAACACAAACACCTGATATGTATTGAGCCATTATGCTTAACACTTTGCCAAGAACCTAGAAAAAAAAAACAAACAGAACCCAAGTTACTAACTTATTTGCTGAATTCAGACGTATCTAGTATGGACATGTAGGAACAGGGCAGTATACGAAAGCAGACACTATGACCATAACATATTCTCACAAATATATACACATAAAATACAAGCACTAATAGGACAAATTTTAAATGAGATAAGGAATCCTTACACCGAAACAGGGGCTCGAAACATAAAGGGGAACAGCCCTGACTATAAAATAACAATGGAATGTCATTGTTACCCGTCAATGCCGACATAATTTTAAAAACTGTATCTGAGTGGCTAAACAGTAGCCCCTCAGGCTCACTATTTTTCTATGCTTATTATTGCGCCGTATTTGTAATTATTTAATTAGATAATTTGTAAATAACTGTAACATAAAACGTGAAAGCCACAGCAGCTCGCACTATATGCATTTGTTAAAATATCTCAAGTTAAGTTACTTTTATGCACCACCAGTCATTATTACACACTTTTATTTTTATTCATTGTCACCTGTAATATAATCATCCAACTTTATGAATCATCACCTCTACTGACCATTCTCGCCTTCTTTGCTCATTTTGATCATTTGTATAAAAAAAAAATACTGCTGATCATCTTCATTAACCATATCTTCCTATCTTTCGCTTTCACGTTCATATTGAAGCTTTTGAAAACAATATTGTTGATGTACAAATTTAGAACCCAATAAATGTTGTTTTAAAAAAACGAAAAGTTTTGCTGTATTAAAGAGTTTGTGGTGACCGCAGTTTGGTGGAACATTCGGACAATATACCACGGAGTGGTTGCTTCTGTCTTCACAGAAATGTCAAAATATTCGTCTAGCCTCCAAGTCGCTCAGAACACCACTATTCATAGATGTTAGACACCATTCGTGTACTCAGTGACAAGAGAGACAGTGTCGCCAGTTTTCAAGAAGTATGTTGTTCATCCCAAGACGACAGGTATGTCAAGACTAGCGAATAGTATAAACTGTGTAGACTAGTGCGGAACCAGAGAACAATCGACAGTAGCTAGTAGAAGTGTGAAACAAGTGACATTTGATAGAAATAAACAACCCTGGTGGTTAGACCAGTCTTTAACAGAAGATACATCAAATTAGTTTCACCAGATTCTCGTTTTCAAGAAAGTTAGAAGCAAACAGAGATCTTATAGAACCAGAATAAGAAATACAACAAGTTACTAAGATGACTATTATGACAAGAAGGTAGAAAATGACAACAGAGAGTTTCAAGTTCTAATCCCATTGACCTCCAGCATATAGAAATTATAGAAGCAGAGTCAGCATATACAGAAATGATGTTGCGTGAGAGAGGATTTGTAATGAATTGCCTATGAGCATTGTTCTGAATTATCATGACCCCGCCTCAGTGGAAGGTTGGGCAGGCTATTTTATTTCAACGATTGCTGACCAAACTGTAAATAAACTTTATTATTCACCGCTGTCTGAGTGAAGTAGATACACAAGATGTTGACCCATCAAATCATCTGTCTGTCGTGTGAGGTTATAAGTGTCAAGATTGTTTAAGAGCAACTCATCATCAACACATAACTGCCTACTGTTGGGACAGTGAGACGAATCTCACTATACACATACCATCATCTCGCCACATCTCTACTTGAGTATATGCCAACGGCCACATCAATATACTTTGGCTTCCTAAATAGCACGTGCCTTCAACAAATTCATGCTAAGCCCTCCAGTTCCGTCTCATCCGTTCAAGGTCCCTCCAGGTATACTCTACGCCTTTCACGTCGGTTTCCAATTCCCCTCTCCACATATTTTCTATGCCTTTCATGACTGTTTCCATTCCCCCCTCCATATTTTCTCTACGCCTTTCACGTCTGTTTCCAGTACCCTTCTCCATGTGCCCTGCAGTCTCTCTCTATTTCTCCCGCTCCGGAGACTCTAGAACAAGGACCGTCCTCCAATGCCGTCAACAAAATTCCTCAACACGTGCCCCACCCAGTGCCAGCATCTTCTGTTTTGCGAAGGGAAAATAAGGTTAGTAGATCTTATACAGATTATTACTACATTTTCTTATTATTTGTTTAGTTTAACCTCACAGCTAAATGTGTGAAAGATAGAGTTTCAATTAATTCTTTTCATAACTGATTAATAAAATCAGAAGATTTTCCTAGAAGATGATAGGATGATAGGAGGTAATTAATAGTTCATATTTCACCTTCATCATCATCACAGTCTCCCATGCACAAGATATTTAACATCATTAGAATCGAACTCAGAGAGAGAGAGATCAATAATGAGCAGTAGTATGAATGAAAGTCAACCAGTGATGTTAAATGTGAAAAACTTACGAAGACTTTTGTGTGTCTTCAGTTCATCAGAAGTCTGAGTCTACACGCAACGTGTCTGACGTCTAACCAGAAATAAGTTATCAAAAACGGACATTTGGCTAGCAGATTTCGCCATAGGACATCTTTTATTCCTCAATTAAAAAGGAATATTGTCTCACCCACAAGCCAGAAAGTGGACGCAGCATTTTTCGTCACCCATATACTGCTGGCTCACAAGTTCAATACACAGTTATCACAAGTTCAATACAGAGTTATCACAAGTTCAAATCACTCGAAAGGTCATTATTATCTGAAGTCAAGCAAAAGAGCTCACAAGTGGAATCTCAAATTTATACCAAGTGCAACACACTCTTAAGCGCATTCTATGAAGCAGACTCTAAAGTATATTTTATGAAACACGACTACATACGCAAGATTATGAGTCTACCTATCACTAACATTTCGTGAAGATATCCAGCCTGACCTGTACCTTCGGGAGATTAGACAACAGACCTGTTGTTCATATGACAGCTATTAACTGTTGATCAACACTACAGAGATATACTCAAACAGTGAAGGAATATATATATATCTCTCGTCACCGTTCTCAGTACGACAACAGTTTTCACCAGAACGTCCTCGACTTAGAGATACCCCACTCGACATAACGTATAACAACTTGGGACATTTTCTGCATACATGTGAATCATCATATTAATGAGAAGCATTTAGAGACACATGGACTGTGTAGATTACTCACCATTTTGGTAACACGTATCATATCACATCATCATCATTTCGCTTTGCACCAGTTCATTCTTAATTAACTACTACTTAATTAACTGCAATTTTATTATCTCATCTGTGTGTTTTGTGTGAATCGTCTTTCACCATCATCACGTTCTAACCATTACTAACCCTATATGTGTGGATATTTGATTAATAAACCCAACGACCGTTTGATCATTATCTAGTTTGTTAATGTATTACTCGTGCTGTCGGTGTTACATATTCACCTATAGGAACCTTACTCTACTCAGATGAGGTTGGGGGCTTTTTCTGTTACGGGATCTAAGGGCAGAAGCTAAGGTCGTGGGGAAACAGAAGTCTTTCCATAATTAATTAGAAAACACTGTCCAGTGGAAAGCATTCGCATTCCCGTCTTCTTGTCCCTATCTCGAATAGGTCTTTATTCTTTCTTAACGAGCCAATTTCTAGAAACCTTCTACCTAATATCTCATAGGCTATTCCTGGCAAAAACTACTGTCGTAGTTGCCCCAATACGCACCACACGACAATCTCCATGCCCGAGAGCCAGCCATACAACAGGATCGCCCTGACACTTATGATGAAGATTTTGATTTCTGTTTTGGGCTTGATTTCTTTTGATTAGCATATTATATTTTCCAATGCAGTCAAAGAAAGCTCCTGTTGCCTTGTGTATTCTTACTTTGATTTCCCTGTCTGCTCCCCCAACTTGGTCTATATTGCTGCCAAGTTATATGAATGTACGCACCATATAGGAGAATGTTGGGGTACATGTGGGGTAAACCATGACCACATGTCTGCCTCACCTTCCATATGTTTGCTCTACCCAAAATTTATGGTTGAGGAGGCCGCATAAATTTTGTAACAGCTGACTGACTGGTCTTAGCTATGTATTATTCTCTATTTCAAAGATATTTGTATGAGTTCACACTGAAGTTTAACGTTAAAGAAATAGAGAATAATACATAGCTACTTTCAGGGACACGATCATAAATAAACCAAGCAGGATATTGTCACTACAATGACGTTGTCAGCGAAGAAATGTCATCAAAAACGAAGAAATGTCATCAAAAACGAAGAACAACGTCATCAAAAACGAAGAACAACAGAATCAAAACGTCACAATTTATTTTATTAGTTACATTTCAGTGTGAACAAGTGTGTGAAGTAAGTATTTGACGTCATAATGGAAAGTATTCTTTCACTGTTTCGACAAGCAGTGCTAAAAATTCACAGCCGAACCCGTATTTTTTGGCTCTGCATTTTAACTTTTCTTGTTAGATGTTTCGCATTTTTAATAACGAGCTCATATCATTCGATAAATGCATTTTGAAAGACAGAGGGTACTTGCTTTATCAGTTCCAGTATCTGATACAACATAGGCCCTCCCAATTTTTTTTTTTAAACTTTAAGTGAACATTTGAAATTACATGGAGCTTGTTTGGTAAATTTTTTTCCTATACACAGAATATAAGCCATATTTTTTCCGTGCTTCAATACATTTTTAGCTCCTATTATATCGTGGCAAAATCATCCCTGTAGCCTCCCACTTAAATTCATTTCAAATATTCATGATTGCAGCGTTGAATGTTTACGACAACGCCCCCTCTATTTAAAAAAAAAAAGTCGTTAAAAATTTATTTCTGCGTCTAGGATCCAACTGAATGTAATGATTTAAAAAAAAAATATATATGTATATATATATATATATATATATATATATATATATATATATATATATATATATATATATATATATATATATATATATATATATATATATATATATATATATATATATATATATATTAGAGTAGTAATAAAACAAAATAAGTAAATAAAAATATGCAATAAGAATTTGTTTTCAACGGTTGCTCCAAGAAAATATGGCTTTTATATTAAGAAATATATCTCAGGTATACGATCTGAAAATTTTATATATATATATATATATATATATATATATATATATATATATATATATATATATATATATATATATATATATATATATATATATATATATATATATATATATATATATATATATATATATATATATATATATATATATATATATATATATATATATATATATAATAAACCACACACACATATTACCAACTCAAAAGTGATTGTCGGTTCGTCATCGAATATTGTTGCCGTATAAAAAGACCATTAAGGTTATTTAATGTTTCATAAATCTATGGTAGTGGGTTCTCGGTTTGATTCCCGGTAAAGCTTATCAGTTATATTTTATTTTCGGTTGTTATCTGATGTTCCTTATGTCAAACGAGCGTCTGTCAATCACCTATTTTTATTTATTTACTAATTAATTTACAATGGAAGCGGGAGTGATGAGCAGGTGATGATGCGACTCAGTGCCGTAAATAAGCAATTAATCTACAAAGGTTACTAGACAGCATTGCTGTGTGTAATCAAACTATACTACTTCTTCTTCCGTCCTGAATAGGACGATGGTTGCGTTGTGTCCGTTTACAGCGCAGCTGCGATATTTGCGCCTTTCGGCCGACACATCCGACTTCAGCACGGCAATTTTTGGGACCAGGTTAGCCTTCCCTCTTCGATCCCGAGTAGTGTCTTGGTCAGCTCTGGTTCGCTAACTGCATTCCTCACTGTTGACGCTTCTTAGAAAACTATACAGTGAAAAGTCAGTCCCTATTTTTAAATACTTGTTCCTTTACTCTTATCCAAATGAATTCTATGAAACAAACATAAAAAAAAAACGAAAATTAACCGCTATTGTATGAAATAAAATACTAAATCACATAAACTTTATAGCTCGGCGCGAAATGTGACCTGTTTAACATATGATTTCACGGCAGGCAGCCATTTTTCCTTTCCTTTGTAACCAACAATGTAGTGGCCATTTTAGATTTCATTTTTTTAAAAGTTAAAAACTTATTAGTCAAAACTCAATTGCCGTTCTTTGTTTTGGCATGTTTCATGCGTATGCAATAGACACAAACATTAAAAAAAATAATTAGGAGAGACTTGTCAATAACTCTGTTTTATTGCTTCAATATATTACGCAGCGTCCGATTGGCTGAGTGGTTAGACCACTGACCGCTTGCAGCAAAGATGACTGGTTTGAAACAAACACGGTGACGTCGCGCTCTAGTCTACCCAGCTATAAATGTGTACCTGCTCTTGCAAAGGGAGCGAGGAAATGAACTGGTCACCCCACCTCTTGATACTGGACCTAGATTAGTGAAATCTCTAACACGTCACTTCCCTATGGTAATATCTGCTATGTTACTACATTTTTTAAAATGTACAACGCAGAATGTGAACTGTCAGGAAGCATCAATGAACTATCACATTGTAAATGTTACAATGAAGCATCACAAATCTATTAACTGTCTACTCTATTTTTAAATTGTAGTGAAGAAGGGAGTTTTGAAACTTTGTAGTAAATAATAATTTTTTTGTTAAAGTTGGCAATACATTTGTAACTACGACAACGCTAGCTAGTCCTTACTTGGCGTCACAATTTGTTTCATGTAGTTGCACTAACAAAGCATTCCTGCTGGTTTTTTGTTTTGCATGTAAAATGTTTCCATTCACAACAAATATTTTACATTACTATTTGAATATAAAATGTCACTAAACCTAAAGGTCTTTTATATTTGGACATGCGCCCTAATATAACCAACCAGGTTGAACGGGATGCGCCTTGCCAAAACTTTATTTAAAATAAAAATAACACAAACATTACTACTTTCTTTTCTTTCTCAATATGAACACAACATTAACTCTCTGGTAGTCGTGTGGTACTAACTATCCTTCTATACCTTACTCAATATATGTAATAACCACTTCATTCTAGTTTACTAAAACATGTAATGACCACTTCATTTCGGTTTCCTAACACACGTAATAACAACTTCATTCTAGTTTACTAAAACATGGAATAACCACTTCACTTCGGTTTCCTAACACACGTAATAATCACTTCACTCTGGTATCCTAACACACGTAATATTCACTTCACCCCAGTTTCCTAAGATATGTAATAACTACTTTACACCAGTGTCTTCACATGCTTTTATTGCTTCAGACAATCGAACTATACGGTTGGGTAACTGGGCAGTGTTCCAAGACCCATTCTCCCCTAGTCTCCATCTAGCTCAATCAACTGGAGTATAAGGGGCCAATGACAGTTACTGCCCAGGGGGCCCATATCACTGTTAATCCGCTCCTGGCTTCAGCTGTTACACCACCAATGCTGGCAGTGATTAACTGAAAATTGTCATATGTAAAACGCAGAACAATACATGTGTGTTGGAACCACAGTGGAATGATATATCACATTAGAATGTCAATAATCTAAATAAAGGGATGAAACTCTTCAGTGTCGACGGAGTCAACACAGTAAGATCAGCTTTCTCTCTTTTCTGGTTTTACATCGTTTTGGTAAGATGTGCATTGTTCAACCTAGATACAAGGCCGTTGGTTATATTGGGGAATATGCCCAAATATTAACGACACTTCATTCCCGTTACATTAGATCAGTGGTTCTCAACGTGGACAATGCCATATTTTTAGGAGGCCACAGTAAGATGGTACAGTACCGTTTTTCAAGCTAACAGCGGGTATGAGGAACGGCTGTTTGTGCCCTACACGGCTGTTTGTTTGTGCCCTATACCAGAGCGCTCTTTTAGTTTCGGTGACCGGAATTCTGACACCGGGTATAAAATTTTCGTGTGCACCGTAAAAGACTATTTAAGTTTTTGGCGGGGAAAATCAGCTGTTGTGTGTGTAAAATCTGTAAAATATAAATCATTACACACTCGTTCTGGATAAACACAGCGCTAAAATTCTTTTGTGTACAATAACTTTGTTCTCTGCTCTATTTTTGCTGGAATTTTTATTTATTTGAAATTAGTTTTGACGGAGTTACAGACTTTTGAAAACAGCGTCATCATTTGAGGAAATTCATAAAATAAGTAATCTTTTTATTAATTTAATATCTAAAAATCGGCCCATTCGTTTGAGTTTATAATTATAAAGACTTCTCGAAGGGAAGCTAAAGATTATTTCCACATACATTTTTTTTTGGTTTCATATCTTGAGAATGTGTGGTAGTCAATTTTGTGAGTTTGGCATTACAAGAACAAGCATATTGTCACCAGATTTTATAGCATTTAAATTACTGTAAACGCATTCCTGATACTCACAAATCTTAAATAAGGTTGTACAAAAATAACTTTTTGTAAAGCACCATCTGTTTTTGCATTTTCATTCATTTATAATGATATTTAGCTACGTATATAAGCGTCAGAAAACACGTAAATCTATAGATAGATTACTTCCACATACTTTGTTCTATCTTTCAAGTCTTGTTAATCTTGTATTTATAATATGAATTTTTTTTTTAATTGTGTGTGAGATAAGGACTGTTCCATTAGTGTTCTTTGGTAGACAATCCTGTGCACACGACGGCTGCCAAAGAATTCTAAGTAACTGTTTGTATATCTTCTTTCATTCACAGATAAAGCATTCTACATCCTGGTGTTAGACTTGATAGTCCCAAATATTCCTCTATCTTTATACATACACAAGTAAACTATACTACATAACAACGAAATGGAACATACTGTTTTGCATCATATGAATTGTGCCAGTGCACTGTGCAGAGCCTGTGGCAAGAGAGCATTAACTTCCAAAACAACACGTTCAATTCAGAAAGCACTGAACTGTTCTAATTACGTTAATGATCTGTTCTTTGTGTTTGGAATTAACGTATCAGATGATAAACCCACACAGCATTCGACTATATTTTGTAAGAAGTGTTACTTACGAATACAAAACTCAAAAAGGAGGCATAATGAGAAGTGTCTTGAAACAGCCAAGTTACTATCGGAAAACAGTCAGCACATCTGGAAACTCTAAAACCATAATTTAACTATAAGTGAATGTCAACTGTGCAATTATGTTGCAAAGACATCTTTTGGTGTTTTAAAAACAAAAAGCTGCTCTATCCCCTGTGATGTTCTTTCTGACCCCTCCATGTCTAGTCAGTCATTTAGCTGTAGTCAGTCAGTTTGTAGTCAGTCAATTAGCTGTAGTCAGGATAGCTCTGTACAGTAGGAGGTTGATGTGCCTGCCCACATTAGTGATGATATTGTTCAACTGGAGGTTGATGTGCCAGCTCACATTAAAGGCGATACCATTATTCATTTGGAGGTGGATAACACTACTCACCCTAGCATGCCAGTTTTTGTTGCCACATCTACACCTACCAAGTCAGTTACACATACGACAAGTACATCCACCTCGCCTGTCTTCAAAAGCGACATCACAGTACAACAGTTACTTGCTAAGCCACCTTCACAACCACTAACACAAAAGGAAGAACCCCTATTCACATCCATTGTTAGAAAAAAACTAGAAACAGCAAAAAGTAATATCATAAAATGCAAAACCAGAGGACAGCCTATTGTACTACAAAAACTAATTAAACATAGAAGAGAAACATCAGTCACCAGAACGCCAACAAAACGTAAGCGATCTCAATTGCTCCACACTGTTAGAAAACATATTGCTGGAACATCAACTGATTCATTAGACCAGCAGCAGGCACATGAACTACAACGCTGTTCAGAAACGTTACGTCAGGAAATTTGCAGGAAAGCAGGCATTGAAAGTAGAGTTAGAATATCCAAAGAATTAGCAATAGCCATGAAGGAAACAGAGAAGATTGAAAATTGAAAGACGCGCCAGCGGTATTAAAAATATAACTTCACAATTAAAATTTATAATGGAAACTCATTTGTTACAAATTTCTCCATCTGTGAATGTACAGATTCATCCTATAAAAAAAAAAGGAAGTGTGAATGATAATTGAGCGAAATTTTGGGGCTAGAGCAAATTATGGCAGTTGTTGCTTGAGATTGACAGAATTAACAGAGTGTGGAAATCATTTAATAGATGTATTTATTAAATACACCTATTTATCTATTAAATTGAACATTTCGTTTTACTCATGACCATACTCATTTTTACATGACCATCGTGATGTATGATTGAGATAATTGTTAGCTCTCATGTTTCTGGGGACAATTGGGTGTGTTATTTTAAGGTAATAAATGTGGACTTGCAATTTAATGTTTCAATAATTAATGTTTGACGCATGAAACCAAAACAAAACTTTGATATCCATTTTCTGCAGGTTTTCTACTTTGATTTCTGTAATTTGTTATGCATGTTGATTGTGACCGATTTAGTGAACATTGCATTATAAACAAACCATAACAAAATATAAAAAAAAAACGTAAATTTTACACTATTTCAGACTATTATATCTTCTGTTCTAATTGTGATAAAATGTTTGTTCTTGTTCTAAAATTTACTCTAACATTTCTAGTATACCAGAGCGCTCTTTTAGTTACGGTGACCGGAATTCTGACACCGGGTATAAAATTTTCGTGTGCACCGTAAAAGACTATTTAAGTTTTTGGCGGGGAAAATCACCTGATGTGTGTGTAAAATCAGTAAAATATAAATCATTATACACTCGTTCTGGATAAACACAGCGCTAAAATTCTTTTGTGTACTATAACTTTGTTCTCTGCTCTATTTTTGATTGCATTTTTATTTGTTTGAAATTAGTTTTGACGGAGTTACAGACTTTTGAAAAAAGCGTCATCATTTGAGGAAATTCATAAAATAAGTAATCTTTTTATTAATTTAATATCTAAAAATCGGCCCATTCGTTTGAGTTTATAATTATAAAGACTTCTCGAAGGGAAGCTAAAGATTATTTCCACATACTTTTTTTTTGGTTTCATATCTTGAGAATGTGTGGTAGTCAGTTTTGTGAGTTTGGCATTACAAGAACAAGCATATTGTCACCAGATTTTATAGCATTTAAATTACTGTAAACGCATTCCTGATACTCACAAATCTTAAATAAGGTTGTAAAAAAATAACTTTTTGTAAAGCACCATCTGTTTTTGCATTTTCATTCATTTATAATGATATTTAGCTACGTATATAAGCGTCAAAAAAACATGTAAATCTATAGATAGATTACTTCCACATACTTTGTTCTATCTTTCAAGTCTTGTTAATCTTGTATTTATAATATGAATTTTTTTTTTTAATTGTGTGTGAGATAAGGACTGTTCCATTAGTGTTCTTTGGTAGACAATCCTGTGCACACGACGGCTGCCAAAGAATTCTAAGTAACTGTTTGTATATCTTCTTTCATTCACAGATAAAGCATTCTACTTCCTGGTGTTAGACTTGATAGTCCCAAATATTCCTCTATCTTTATACATACACAAGTAAACTATACTACATAACAACGAAATGGAACATACTGTTTTGCATCATATGAATTGTGCCAGTGCACTGTGCAGAGCCTGTGGCAAGAGAGCATTAACTTCCAAAACAACACGTTCAATACAGAAAGCACTGAACTGTTCTAATTACGTTAATGATCTGTTCTTTGTGTTTGGAATTAACGTATCAGATGATAAACCCACACAGCATTCGACTATATTTTGTAAGAAGTGTTACTTACGAATACAAAACTCAAAAAGGAGGCATAATGAGAAGTGCCTGGAAACAGCCAAGTTACTATCGGAAAACAGTCAGCACATCTGGAAAGACTAAAACCATAATTTAACTATAAGTGAATGTCAGCTGTGCACATATGTTGCAAAGACATCTTTTGGTGTTTTAAAAACAAAAAGCTGCTCTATCCCCTGTGATGTTCTTTCTGACCCCTCCATGTCTAGTCAGTCATTTAGCTGTAGTCAGTCAGTTTGTAGTCAGTCAATTAGTTGTAGTCAGTCAGTTAGCTGTAGTCAGTCAGTTAGCTGTAGTCAGGATAGCTCTGTACAGTAGGAGGTTGATGTGCCTGCCCACATTAGTGATGATATTGTTCAACTGGAGGTTGATGTGCCAGCTCACATTAAAGGCGATACCATTATTCATTTGGAGGTGGATAACACTACTCACCCTAGCATGCCAGTTTTTGTTGCCACATCTACACCTACCAAGTCAGTTATACATACGACAAGTACATCCACCTCGCCTGTCTTCAAAAGCGACATCACAGTACAACAGTTACTTGCTAAGCTACCTTCACAACCACTAACACAAAAGGAAGAACCCCTATTCACATCCATTGTTAGAAAAAAACTAGAAACAGCAAAAAGTAATATCATAAAATGCAAAACCAGAGGACAGCCTATTGTACTACAAAAACTAATTAAACATAGAAGAGAAACATCAGTCACCAGAACGCCAACAAAACGTAAGCGATCTCAATTGCTCCACACTGTTAGAAAACATATTGCTGGAACATCAACTGATTCATTAGACCTGCAGCAGGCACATGAACTACAAAGCTGTTCAGAAACGTCACGTCAGGAAATTTGCAGGAAAGCAGGCATTGAAAGTAGAGTTAGAATATCCAAAGAATTAGCAATATCCATAAAGGAAACAGTAGGTCTTACGTGGGCACAGGAGAGAAAACAGAGAAGATTGAAAATTGAAAGACGCGCCAGCGGTATTAAAAATATAACTTCACAATTAAAATTTATAATGGAAACTCATTTGTTACAAATTTCTCCATCTGTGAATGTACAGATTCATCCTATAAAAAAAAAAGGAAGTGTGAATGATAATTGAGCGAAATTTTGGGGCTAGAGCAAATTATGGCAGTTGTTGCTTGAGATTAACAGAGTGTGGAAATCATTTAATAGATGTATTTATTAAATACACCTATTTATCTATTAAATTTAACATTTCGTTTTACTCATGACCATACTCATTTTTACATGACCATCGTGATGTATGATTGAGATAATTGTTAGCTCTCATGTTTTTGGGGACAATTGGGTGTGTTATTTTAAGGTAATAAATGTGGACTTGCAATTTAATGTTTCAATAATTAATGTTTGACGCATGAAACCAAAACAAAACTTTGATATCCATTTTCTGCAGGTTTTCTACTTTTGATTTCTGTAATTTGTTATGCATGTTGATTGTGACCGATTTAGTGAAAATTGCATTATAAACAAACCATAACAAAATATAAAAAAAAAAAACGTAAATTTTACACTATTTCAGACTTTTATATCTTCTGTTCTAATTGTGATAAAATGTTTGTTCTTGTTCTAAAATTTACTCTAACATTTCTAGTCTAGCTTTACGCAAAATTAAAGCCGGTATTTATAATAATAAAGTAGCCTAAAAGCATTAATTAAGCCCTATCAAAAGTAAACATCGCCACATTGTTTTTCCCATTAGGAAGTTGACCACGTGACCTCTGTCAAGTGGGCTATAAATAGCGCGGTCGGGGAAAAAACTAAAAGATCGCTGGCAAACAGCCGTGGAGGGGGGGCCACAGAGGTAAATGAGGCTCAGAAAGGGGACATGAGCAAAAACAGGTTAAGAACCTGTGCATTAGATCACTAATCGCTGTTGTCGACGTACACCGTAACAAGGGAAGCAACTATTCATTTTGCTTTTAAAAGGTTGTTCTTCATCTAGTTGAAAAATCAACAGCAGTAAAGAACTGGTTCTTCTTTAATGCGTAACCAATAAGAATAACATGCTTTAAAAAGGGTTATCAAAACTGAAGGATAGAGCTTGTGGGAACGATGCATAAGAACATACAGGATGTTTGGACTGAGCGTGGAAGGTACCCTTATCTATTCCTCAATAGGACTCAGTCTAGTTGAAATTCATTCATTTTGTTAATTTGTTTTTCATCCCTTATGGAGTATGGATCTGTTACTGCAGCTGACTTCTTGTAAGAAGTCAAAGTCACAACACGTGGTCTTGCAGCAGTGTTTACTGTAGCACATTATTTTACATGATAAGCTACCAAGCCCACAAACTACTTCACAGGCTACCAAGCCCACAAACTACTTCATAGGCTACCAAGCCCACAAACTACTTTACAGACTACCAAGCCCACAAACTACTTCACAGGCTACCAAGCCCACAAACTACTTCATAGGCTACCAAGCCCACAAACTACCTCACATTAATGGTTCTTAAAATATGCATGACAAGTCTTCTTTGTTATCACCTTTCAGCTCCCAATAGAACATAGGCCATCAACAAACTTACACCTTCCTGTCCCGTGCCATCAGCTCAAGGTCTTTCCATATCTTCTTCATCCCCTTCATGTGATGAGAGAGCAGTACTTCTATGCCTCCCTCAGAGACTCCTGAGGACTATACACTTGAAATAATAACTGGATGGAGGTGTATCGGTTACAAAATATCTGGTTTTTTTTCCTTTCATTCATTTATTGTTGAGCAGTGGTAGTTCCTGAGGATCTCTGACACAGAAAGAATAGGTCTATTGTTCCCTAGGCATGTCATAAAAGTCAACTAATACGAGGTTGTACATGGAGCTGGCAAACTCATCATGTACAAGTGTAACAGAAACCACTGCTGGATGTGCACATGAATGCTTTGGTACAGTCTTGCTGCAAACAGGCCAGCTACAGAGATTGTTCCATGCTCATGAAGAAGCAGAAAGGGAAATTATGATGATTTTTTTAAGAGGTTGGGTTGATAATTTCAGATCTAATAAGAACTTAGTTGGCAGAGTGGCTAGAGCTTCACCTGTCGTGGCAAGACTACCATGTTCTAGGCTTGAAACCTGGTAGCATCATGCTTCAGCTGTAAATGGTACCTGACTCTTGAATTAAGAAAAATGAAAGGCAGCTACTCAACCTAGTAAAGTGAAGCCTCTAACACTTCGCTCCCCTACAGCATTATCTCTTATGGGACTACCATTACCAGAATCTACACTATCCACATTATAGACATAGGTTTTTTTGCCTGTGGCTTGTCTGATATTCTCAATAAATAATACACAAAGGTATGTTTCCTTGTGAGAAATAAGTAGAAAACTAGACAACAGAAGTGATAGTTGGCAGAGAGGATAGTTGCGATTCGCTCTTGTAGCTTGGCAGTGGTTTCGTTCGGAAGGTCCTGGGTTTGAGTCCGCAGTAAGCCTATCACTTCTGTTGTTTAGTTTTATACTGCTTTATTTCTCATGAATGCCTGAAACATACCTTTGTGTATTATCTATTTACTGTTTACAGGCCTCAGGTTTCCCCTTGTTTAAATGTTATGTTCTCAAACTTGTTGAGTGTACCATCCATATGAAACAGTTCAGCATGTGCTGCTCACTTGCCCAGGACTCTCCACAGAAGGGAAGAAAGCTAATACTGAGCTCCCCAACAATCACAAACACTATACAGCACCACTCAACATAGTTATAAAATGTATAAATCTGGTACTTTCAGATTTATGACCAGTGCAGGAATGCATGAACATTAAAAAAAATGGTAACAGAAGGTTAAATGGCATGATAAGGTCACCAATGTGGAACTGATGACAAGAACCAAACAGGTGCCAGTGGAACAAGATATGAGAAGACGACGCTGGCCATGGATAGGACACGCTGTGACAAAACTTGTTGGTAGCATTACAGGCAGTCCTCGTTCTGGAATATACAGGATTAGAGAGGCAGAGGTAGACCCAAAAACACATGGAGAAGAGAACTGGAGACAGAGGTGAAAATGATAAGATGAGAAAGAACTAGAGTTGATGGCACGTGACAGGAGGACATGATATGTGTTTGTTGAAGATGTATGCTCCTTGGAGAGCGCTAAAGGGTACGATTATCCACAATTAATTAATCTGACTCAGTTATGTATTGTTTCATATTGTTAAATGAGGGTTTTGATTGAAAAGTCAATTTATCTGTAGAAATAAATGTATATATGCAATGAACCTTGTGACTAGATTTAACCCTTTACAGTCCTGTCCAATTTACTGTATCTTTATCTTAACGTCTAAGACAAGGGGAGCAACTCCATTTTCTGACACAGTGACCGTCTTTAAAAAAATTCATAAAAAAAATAAATAAAATTATGCTTATTAGTTTTTTAAATACACATAATTGAATCATGAGCGTCCGACTGACAGAGTGGTTAGGGCGCTGGTTTCTTGCGGCAAAGGCGCCGGGTGTTGCGGACTTTTATAAATATATTAATATCATTTGTGGATTTCTTCTGGCTTCTATTGTATCTATTCAGCTTTGCCGCAACCGTGGGTTCATTATCATTTTTCACGTATTTTCGTGAACGAATGTTTATAATATCTTCTTTTGTATTCAATCGTTTGTGACGTTTTAATTCATTTTAGCATTCATATTGATGTGTTGGTGTTTAACTCGTTCAATAAGCTGAACAGTAACAACTTAACAGTCGAACTGTTAAAACTTCTTGAACTAAACTTCATCAAAACTTGTCAACCAAACAAAGTCTTCTGAGGATGACTATTATTTTATAATCCGAAGAACAACACATCACAGTATGGAACATGTATGAAATACGTGGTTCCTATTTAAAGTAAGCAATGTATATCACAGTATCTTCAATTATCATATACTTGACCCTGAACGGTCATCTTAACCGTCAAC
Source organism: Oreohelix idahoensis (assembly GCA_024509875.1). Lineage (NCBI taxonomy): Eukaryota > Metazoa > Mollusca > Gastropoda > Stylommatophora > Oreohelicidae > Oreohelix > Oreohelix idahoensis. Next base: position 90,661 of record JAMPIV010000603.1, read on the forward strand.
ATTCTTCTAACCTATGTTCAGATATATCAGTTGAATACTGCTCTATTCAAACTGTCTATGCATTATCACATCACAACTTTGCTAAATCTTTAGCTTTGCATTTGTATTAAGACATACTGTCCATTAAAAAAATCTCAGACTGAATCAAATATTCTCAGTTTGGCTATCTACGCCATAATTTACCATTATCGCTTTCAATTGCATTCTACACTACACCGCACTCTATCTAGACTCTCGCGTGTAGATCTGCGTTTTAACAATAACGCTTAAACATATCTCTGGGACTGAAAAGTCCTTATTCATTTCTTATTATATTAACTATGAAGCCTGAACATTGACGGTTGAACATATGAGTTAAGATTCTAAGCCTGGATTAGTGGACTATGCCACACATTATATAAAACACTGCCATAGGCCCGAAGGCTACACTAATACAAGCAGTTTACGCATACCGTTTGAAGTCTAACTAGTTGTGGTGCTGCAGGGTGCGACCATCAAATGAAAATAAAACCAAGATGTTAGCAAACCATGCAGCAATCCTCAACACCGTGTTCAAATCACGGTGCCATCACGCTCCAGTCTACTCAGCTGTAAATGGGTACCTGACTTTGAGTTAGGGAAGGAAAAGACAATGAGGAAGGGAACTGGTCACACCCCACCTCTCGATGCTGGACCTAGTATGAAGAAGTCTCTAACACTTCACTCCCCTACGGCAGTTTCTGCTATGGGACTACCTTTACCATTTTTTAATTGAATCATGTACCATCTGCGGTATAACTGTATCTTCTTCTTCCGTCCTTAGCCTAAGACCGACCAAGCAGTCAGAGGCCATCACGCCTTGTGGCGTCTTAAGGGCAACAGCAGATTGATTTTCTCTGTTGTAGTTTCCCATCACGCCTAGCGGCGTAGTATAACTGTATATATTAGTATTATGTAATGACAATATTAACGAAACATAACTACTCATGATGTGATGAACAAACAAGTTCACTGCAATGAATTCTGCACACTGGGCAGCCATAAACAGTCTCTGCAGAACGCCCAGAAGTTGTGCTTGGTTTGTTCTGTGAGAAAACAAAATATCGTTTTTTTTCCGCATATGCATTCCCATAAGTTGTTGTTTACTGCTGCTTTTTCCTTGATTGTATTGAACCCATTTGGTAAAATTCTTCACCCATAAAGAAACTGAAGTAATCATACAAGGCAGCATCTAGATCTACAGTGTGTTTAGGTCCAGGGTTTCCTACAAAGTCACATATTTCAACTGAAGTGTGCTTTGTTGATAAGTCTCTTTCACTTAATCTGTCGTTAATATGTTTACTACTTTCACTAGATTCTTCTTCTTCTTCTTCCTCGTTCGTCCTGAAAATGCCGTTGGTTGCGTTGTGTCTGTTTACGCCGGAGCTGTGATATCTGCACCTTTCGGTCGACACATCCAACTTCAGCACTGCATTTTTTGGGACCGGGTTTGCCTTCCCTCTGCGATCCCTACTCTCTCAGCCAGACTGCAGTGATGCAGTCTGTTTCCAGGACCACCACATGGAGGTGGAGTAGGGTTTTGGTCAGCTTTGGTTCGCTGACCCTGATGCAAGCAGTCAAGCTATGGGTCGCTGACTGCATTCTCTATTGCTGCATCTTTGGGTCCCTCACTAGATTCAATTTCGTCTTCAGTGCTGCTGTCATGTGTCTAAATTGGATTAGTTTCATATTTAAAATCTACATCTGATTTGGCATCCTCATCGCTTTGATCACATAATATGTCATCTCTTAGCTTCCGAAGCAATGATTCCACTGCCCAATAGGCCACGGCTTTCACACATAAAAAACAAAAAAACTGAAAAATCAATCGAGTTTGAAAATAATTTCAGAAAATGGAAGCAACGCTTGTTACAGGAAATCTCAGTATAACTCAGAGGTCTCGTTAATAGCGAGATGTCATTGCTGTGACAAAATGGGGCGGCCCCTATCGATCTTTGTTTCTCTCCGGCAGTATCGGTACATTTGTGGTACTGATTTTTATTATTTGCTCTCAATTGTCGCACTTTTCTTTCTTTCGTCGTTATTTTTCTGCTAAGTAGCAGATATTTGATTTTTATCAAACCAGTCGACACTCCTCTCTGTGATGTCACCTGTTGTTACCCGGTCATCCTGGCTTGTGGTGAGCAACTGAGATAAGATAATCGCTGGCATGTTGAGATGAAACCACTGTTAAGACGACTCGTTTGGTAACCCAGATGGGCAGACACCGAGTTTTTGCATACTCAAACAGCAGATAATGAGATTACATGTGTGACACATGTGGGCAGATAAGTGTGACATAATGGCTTCCAGGTCGACTTGTTATGACAACATTGCTTTCTAATAAAGTAATAAGCATTACAGCTTACACATGTCATCATGTGAGTTCCCCGACCTGTCTGTATGTTTGTACACAAGGGCATCGGACATCAAATTACCATATATGGGAGAGTTGATCTCTGCCCTACGTTCAAAATTATCCGATGTCGGAATATTTGTGAAATTATCACACCCTATCCGCATGATTTGAAATGATTGGATCTTTCTGATTAGATTCATAACAACCATGCTTGGGAAGATAGAAATATAGTCTGACCATTTTCGCAGTTTTATTTCACTGTGTATTTCACGCTCGCCAAAACAACATCAGACCTCGCCAGAGTGAAGATCAGATTCATAATTCCTTTTTTTAACCGGACCTTTTATTGGAGAACTAAATAAGACTTACAAAGCACATGAAATCTCTACATTTTAATAAGGAACACCGGGACTAGGAAACTGAAGAAACACACCGAGTCAGAGAGGGAATCTATTGTCAAATTAAAGATGCCCCAGACGCGTGTAAGAGACAGACACATCTTTTTTATTCATCTGAGCAACAAGTCTGTAGCCAAGATTGGCGTAAGTTGTGATTTACATTTCATATTTTATTACTAACATGTGAACTAACATATATACCGTAAAATCTCGCGTATAATACGCACAATTTTTACTCATTTTTGCCCGCTAAAACTCGGGTGCGTATTATACGCGAGTACTAAAAAATACGTAATTTTCGATATTGAAAGTAACCTACATTGGAAAGTCTGTCAAGTTTTTATCACAATTTGACTGTAAAAATGGCGCAAAATTGAATGTGCCATGTGTTTTCTTATGTGTCAGACATTGTTGCAAAACGCATTTCGCACCCTTGGTCTTCAATCTGTTTTGATATTAAGCTTGGTTGTGAAGTTTGTCATTTGATTATTTTGAGCCCTAAAAATGAATTCTTCTTCTTCTTCGTTTGCCCTGAAAAGGACGGTGGTTGCGTTGTGTCTGTTTACGCCTAAGCTGTGATATCTGCACCTTTCGGTCGACACATCTGACTTCAGCACGGCATTTTTTAGGGACCGGGTTTGCCTTTCCATTGCGATCCGCACTCACTCAGCCAGACTGCACTGCTGCAGACTGTTTCCAGGACCACCACGTGGAGGTGGAGTGCGGTCTTGACCAGCTCTGGTTCGCTGGTCCTGATGCAAGCAGTACAGCTATGGGTCGCTGACTGCATTCACTATTTCTGCATCTTGGGGTCCCAAAAAATGAATTCGAGAAAATGTTGTACTGCAGCAGAAAAGCTCTTAGTGGTAAATTATGCAGAATCTAACGGCAATCGGGCAGCAAGTCGACATTTTTCCATTAATGAATGCAACATTCGATTATGGCGAAAAAACAGAGGCGCTGCAAGTGTTGCCTAGTAAGAAAAAGGCGAATCGTGGGTCACCACCAGATCTTCCAGACCTCGAAAAAAAACATTATTGGAGTGGGTAGTGGATAGAAGGCAACATGGCATCGGTGTTTCATGCATTGAAATCCGACTTAAAGCTCTGGAACTTAAAAAATCTCGTACAGGCACAACAGCATTTAAAGCGTCATATGGATGGGCAGTTCGTGTTATGAAGCGACATGGTCGGTCAGTTCGTCGAAGAACTACTATCGCGCAGCATCTTCCATCTTCTTTCAGTTTTTTAACAAATGTTTCATAAAATAAAATCTTGAAACATTATGGTGCGTATTATACACGAATTTCCATTTTACCAGAAAATTTTGGGCTAAATCAAGCATGCGTATTATACACGAGTGCGTATTATACGCGAGATTTTACGGTATGTATATATTACCATGTGAAGTTTAATGTGTGAAACTCGCTATTGGATGTCAAAGTCATTTGAGGCTGGCAACCTCAGCGTATAGAATGATGATTCCTGAACCACCAGTGCACTGGCTGGTGATTGCTTTATTGATAGGTTTGTAACGAGAACTTTAGCATAAAGTAGTTCTAGGTTCCTTATGGAGCAGGGAAGGAAAGATGAAAGAAATGATGTACATTCTAAGTATAATACTTACATTTTCAAAGCAGTGTAAATGTCCCTATAAACATATTCACTTCAAAATTAATGTTAAGTTTTCAAGCTTTAAACCAGTGTAAATGTCTATGTGAAAATATTAATTTTAAAGTAATGGAAGTTTCAAACTTTTCAATCAGTGTAAAACATAAATGAAAACATATTCAGTTTATATTGTGAACACTTTTTAATCAGTGGAGATGTATATGTAAACAGACTCTATCTGTATTATTAACCTTTTCATTTAAATGTAATGTAAAGCTAAGGCTGTTCTATTTAAATGTAAAGAAAGTTTTATCCTGAGGAATTAAATTTAATTCTAATCGAGGGTAAAGTCTGAGTAATTCGGATGGTGGTATGGGAAGATAGGAACCCATAACTATGGGGTGGAAAATGCCATACTCAGAAGTGCGTTTCGTTCTATTCTTTTACCATAGTTATTGGTGGTACCAGCAGAAAGTACTATCTCTGGAGCAAGAAGGTAACCGTGGCCTAAGCTTTAAGACAAAGTACAGACGTGGTAGACTCTACTTGACATTTCTGGGAAACAAGCTACCCCCGACAACCTTGATCAGAGACGAGCACGAGCAGAGTGAAAAGAAGGAGCAGAACCGTCATTGGCAGCTAAGTTCAAATATATGCTGCCACTTGAACTTCTAGTAATATCTCACATTCCCTAAAGACTGTGAAGATAACTTTTCTAGATTCATAACTATTCAAATTATTTTCCAACTGTTAAAACCTAAAGTGATTATTAAATTTTGTTATTTGTAATGTTACAGGCTATTATAGACCGAAAAGGAGGCATCAAAGAAGAGTTGGCCACTCGAAAAGCAGCAGCTGGGAGACTTTTTCAGGCCATAAATCGAGGATTCCTCAGCAAGAGAGAGGTTGGTAAGAAAACGAAGATGGCTGTATACCGCTCCACCTATGTCCCAGTCTTGACATACGGATGCGAGTCATGGGCAATGACTACAACCCATAAAAGCCAGATCCAAACCTCAGAAATGAGGTATCTGAGGAAGGTGGTTGAAGTAACAAGAAGAGATATGGTACGCAACCAGACGATACGTCAAGGCCTTAAATCCTACCCCCTGCAGACCCAAGTAGAACAGTCCCAATTAAGATGGTTTGGCCATGTCTGCAGAATGGGAGAAGATCGGATACTACGACAAGCATGGGAAACAAAGAGCCAAGGATCCAGACCCCGAGGACGACCCAGAGTCCGCTGGGAGGACAACATTAGACAATCTTTGAAGGATCGAGGACTAGAATGGAACCAGGCCAGGAGGAAGACAGCCGATAGGATAGTCTGGTGCTCTCTCTTCCAAACCTCTACACCTCACGGTAGAAAGGGAACGACTAAGTAAGCAAGTAATGTTACAAATTTAACTTCGATTTAATCATTTTAAAGTTACTGCATGTTTGTCTCAGTCAAATTACTACACACACTCTAAACAGAGCTATACTAGAATAATAGAATTCCACTGAGTAAATCAGGGGTGGGGGCTTAAACGATCTGAACTTAAGAAGTGCTTAAATCCTTCAGAAAAGTTGTCTAGCAGATTACAGAATTAATGTGCTCATGAACAGCCAGCACTGTCTTCGCTTATCTGAATATCTTGTGAAGACTCCCATGTGATAGAAGCTTTACTACTCTTCTATCTACATTTCTGCAAGAGTAATCTTGTGTAAAGATAGACTCCATTGAAGCCTATAATAGATACTCTTGAGAAGAATGTGTCTGGAAATTTTAAAAATGTTAACTACGATTAGAATATCTTATATTGGAAAGAATAAATTTCATGTAACCCGGGAGAAAAAATTACAATAATGAAGAGATATAAAAGAATAAAAGCAGGAGAGGTAATATAAATGGCGAAGACTTAAAAAAAAATTAAATATACTATCAAATAGGGGAAAAATAATATGGAAAGTGTTAAGAAATATGATGAACGTCCAGAATAAAGCTGATATCACATGATTATTGATTATCAAGGCACAGGGAAGAAAAAGCAGCAGACAGATAGACAAACTTCAGCTCCCCATTATGCTTATCAGAAAGAGTGGAAAAAGTACAAAGCAGTTAGTATCAAATGATGCATGATTTATTTTTTTTAAAAAATGACAGGTATTATAAAAGAGAACATTAAAAAAAATATTATCAAGATAAATGACACACTGGGTTCTCCAGTGAAACTTTCTTCTTCACAACCTTTTTCTCAGCTGCCAAAATTTACTGCCACAGGTTCAACCATAGCTCTCTGTTTGTAGCAATCAAGGTAGTCTGTTGATGGTGTATCTTATTCACCCCCAACTTCCTCAATCCACTTTTTAAACTCTGTCATGTGCCCTACTTCCCAAAGATCTAGTATGAGTATGTGATGGACAAGTGGCCAATGTGCTTAATTTACATTCCTCAGTAGCAACCTGTTTCTCACTGTCAATTCTCCAAGAAACGGTCAAAATGCAAATAGATGGAAGTGAACTTCCATATGACGAAAAACTGGCCAGGGAGTACTGAGCTCAAGCAGAAGCTATGGGGCTGTCGTGCTGACCTGGAAAAGACTGTGGACTTCGTCCTAGCCTGCAGATTTAGCATGATTACAAACTGAATGCAGAGGAACATTCCTCAATGCTAACAGCCACACTATGCCTGTCATAAACACAGCAGCTGATATACTTACGGCATCGCTTAGCCCTGATCTCCTTCCACTGCTTCACATTGGCAGGAGCATAACCTGAAATAAAAATACACAAAAATGATCTGAAAGCTCAAAGTCAACTGTTTGAAGAACAAATCTCTACATGTATAAAATAAAGTAGAATTACATACGTTCAATTTCTGGCATTTTAACACACTTTGGATGATTGCTTCCAAATTCGATGAAGTCCAAAAATATATATTAAATCTAGCTTATTAGCTAAATTTCCCCATCGAGGCCAGCTCCTTGACGTGGAGATGGGGCTCAAGTACAGCCATCAGCGGCTGAAAAACCAAGACTGGCCAGGCCCTCCTACACTCGAGCAAGACCACAGTCTGCCCTAGCAAGTCAAGGTGCTGAAGACGGAGGCAACCAGCCAAGAGGCGCACCACAGCAATCAGGATGCCACGCACATGCGCTATGGAAGTATGCCTATATCTGCAAAACGTTATGGCACTCGCCCTGTGACGGACACCCATGCAGGCGCAGTGCCGGGCCCTCTGCCTCGGAAGGGCCCAACCCCTACTACTGGGGGTCCTTCTCAATTGCCCCGTGGAGCCAGGAGGCATGAGAATAGAGCTACTGGCCAAGCAAAGAAAAGACCATTTAAAATAATGCACTGGAATGCTGAAGGCGTCAATAGTAAAAAAGACGGCTACAGCAAAAAATTAGAGCTCGAAAATATCTTGAATAACTACAAAAGACAGTGAAGTTTATACAAGAAACAACATTGCAGATATAGACAATATAGTTCAAGCGAACGAAAGAAGAAGAAGAAGCTAAATTTGAGATGAAAATTTGGATCAAATACCGATACCAGCTTGCTGTTAAAGTGCGGTCAATATCAGCTAACACATATCATTTTACTCTACTTTAGCAGTCATAGATTCTTCGGGAGAAATAGACAGCATAGTGTGCACATTCACATACCACTGCAATTTTCATACAAGCATTCATTCCATTTGATGCCTGTTATTAATTTTTTTTTAAATCAAACTTATTAAAACTGTAACTGCTACTGTTAAGAGCATTACTTTTAAGAGTGTTCATATCTCTAACAGACTATCAGATATTTTATTATGTGTAATGCTTTCTGCTGTGAGAGGTAAACAAGATGTCAATGGTTCTTGCTATTCTAAGTGGTCACAAATAAAAGAATTCCTCATCCCTTTATAAACATACCATGATATTTTGGCAAAGATTTTCAGGAGAAAGCTCATAAGACTGACTGGTATGATGATTAAAGGGCTCATATTTGGAGAGATTTTATGCAGGATGTACTCTAATGGATGGCAAAACAGTGGACTACCATAAGTCCATAGTTGAAAGAAAAGAAAAACATCAGTCAGTGTGGAACTACCTAATCCTGAATATGATCCCAATTTGTCTGACTTAGGTACTCAAACACATGATTCATAGCCCCTGCGGTAATGTCAATTGGACATTTCCACACATTAAGGAAGGGGTGTGTACCAATGGTTTCCATGTGATCTTAATAAACCCAAACCGGAATTGATGGTTATTCCTTTTAAAGATGAAGAGAAGAATGAAGACAGTAGCAAACTGTTCCTTTCTCATTCATTTTGCTGTCTTCTTGAAAGTCATTTTTTGAAACGCCCTTAGTTAAGTTACCACAAAACAAATAAATAAATAACTAAAAAAAAAAAAAAAAACACTTTAATAGCTGTCTGCTACGTTATTTCATTTTTTTTCTGCTATTTTAAATTCTGAGAGTGCTGAATGCAGAAAGGTGATGAGTGCTATAATTCTGTGGTTCTCAACTGGTAGTATCTTTAGTGGTGCCTAGCTGGCAGGGAGGATAGTGTGTTCGCTTCCGTAGATAGGCAGTGGCACCATTCCGAAGGTCCTGAGTTTGATTTTCTGGGAGGTCTCTCACTTCTGTTTTTTTGTTGTTGTCCAGTTTTCCATTTCTTTATTTTTCACGAGTGCCTGAAATATACCTTTATGTGTGTGATACTTATTTATATACTGGGTTACCTCAAGAGGTATTGAAATTATAATTGAGATTGTATTTCAATACACTGAAATGTACTGATGATTATTTCTAAATTTTGTTTTAAACATCAGCATTAAACTTCCACAAAAAAACATTACTCTTATTCATTACTTGTGTTTATCAGCATAGTCTGTTAAATTATTCGTAACCATTTGACTAGGAAAAAAATTGCCATTGTTCCCACATACATGTTTCTTTTTGCTTATAAAAATTCCTAACCGCATATATGGTTATGACAAAGTTAAATTATTCTCATAAAGTAAAATTCATAGATTCAGTGAATGTAGCTAATGAGATGAATCAAAATAACTCAAACAGAGCAGCTCTAAGCAATGTTACAAGGGGTTACCAAAAGTGTTGAATGTTGGATTGGGACATTTCTTATCTCCACAGGTAATAATATGAACAGGTGGAAAAAACTGTTAAAAGAAAAAAAAAAGTGACAATTGTTGTGATTCCACATTTATCTATACTGTGAATAAGCATGCATACTGCATTAAAATCTGAAATACTTACTGAGTTTAGTCATGTAAGCATACAATGGAAGCAGCAGCACAGAAGTGTAAATGAAATAACGAAAAAATCTGCCATTCTGCCAGTGAAACTTGAATGGGAACTGCTGCACCTTAGAGTAAAGGGTCCATGGATACTTGAAGGGTTCACCTCCACCACGAATCTGCAAAGATTGTGACCAATTTAAAAACAAAGTGGTTACACGCAATGTTTCGTCTGAGTTACAAAAATTTATTAAACAGCTGATAATTGAGAGACTTTCAGTGCAACATACGCTCACCCTGCAATTACATTTATTCCTTGGCACATTTTAAAAATCACTATTCTACTCAATGGAAACAGACTATGGGGCTAAGTAATAATTAAAACAGAAACATAAAGAAAATTAGGAATGCTATATTTGCAGTATAATGAATCTGCTTCAGACTGCCGAAGAAGATCCAGCACTGCTTTGATTAATTTCTGTCTTAGCACATTCACATATTCAATTTAGGCAGAGAATCCCTCTGGAAACTGGCCAGGCATTATGAAGCCCTCTTAAGTTCATTAACTTAATAAAGAAATCATATAAAGACGTGACATTTGAGAATTCGTCATTGTTAAGTTATTTTCGCGGGGGAGTTAAATGTTTGAGATCCTCACACGTGAGTCTAGTATAGACGCACATTTGAGTGCATCTAAGTTAATTGTATGTTTAATTATTTGCGTACCACCGTGCACCATGCTTAAATGGGTATGGCGCTCGTCTTGTATAGGCATATTTTTTGTGTGCTTGTCCTTCTTCTTCTTCTTGCGATCGCATCTTTGATGATTACACCGTCAGACGAGTTCTCATGATGAATTCGACTGTTGTTTGAAGTTCCTCTTTAACTCCATATAGCTTTGAGTTTAGTGTTGAGTCATTGGGCCAGTATATCTTTCTTAACTGGTCATACAGAGGACAGTCCTGTAGAACATGCTCAGCAGTTTGTTCGTTTAATCCACATGTACACAGTGGTGAAGCAGACAATCGTAGCTTGTGCATGTGTTTATTCAGTTTGTTATGCCCTGTCCTGAGTCGAAAAATAGTTGTCTGTCCCTGCCGGTCGAGAGTGTGATAGTCGTCTTTGGGTTGGTTCTGTTCTCTTCTGATAGTCTGGATAGCTCTCTTTTTCTCAAAGTATGTGACTTCATTATCTTCTTGTTCACATTCTCCTCCCTTTTTTGCAAGTTTATCTGCCTTTTCATTTCCGGGTACACCACAATGAGATGGTACCCACTGAAGTATGGTTCTCTTTTTGGCAGCTACCTTGTTTAGTTCATTTCTCAGATGCGGGAGTTTACCACCCTTGAGAGCTTGCAGGACAGACAGTGCAATCTGTGAGGATGACTACCTGGTGGCAGTCAGAGTTGGTGTTATAAATCATATTTGCAGCTTGCTCTAGAGCTTGAACCTCAGCTGTATAGTTGGAACAGAATTTACCAGTGGGAATGTGCCTAGTCTCATAGTGGTTGTCAGGATATGAGATAAAGATACCGGCACCTCCATTCCTAACAGCATTAGTTGCTGATCCATCTGTATAGGCATGTATCCATGATTGATCGGGATAGCTTTCTTGGATCATACTAATGTAGCAGTTCGTTTTTGCAGATCATTATACTCACATCCACTTGTGAGACCACTGACTGTTGTATTAATTTGGAGGGCACTGCTGGCCTGCTCCCATGGTACAGGGTATAGGGTGGGCTTCAGTGGTGTTGTCTTCATGGATAGGTCTTCTTGATGCTGTCTTATAAGTCTTTTCCCCCGATGCACAAAGCTGCTACGCTTTAGACGTCCCAATGCCAGATCATCTAGTCTTGTGCTTGTCCTAAGTCTAGGGAAGACACGCGGATGAAAATATTATAATCATCTGAAAGATGAAGAAGTCATTCTTGAAGAGCTTTACCAAGAATCGTTTCATTATAAATATTTAGCCAGAAACGGCTCGTTTTAAGTATCTCACCTCGGGTTCTTGATCTCCTGTAGTGTTACGGCAGAGCTTCAGCTTGACCAGATGTGTCAAGCTGCTAGTGTGTTCCTCTAACGTCAGGAGCGGATTGATGTTTAAATTAATATATATGTCTACGTAAAGAAGATGAACATGGTCAGTTTGATAGAACCATGTATTCTCACCAAGCCGTTTAACCTTGACGTCGTAACGGCCAGTGCTGTCAATCAACGGCCATGTTGATGATTATTAATGTTGATGATGTACTTTGTCTGCCATGAAACAATAATGATCATCTACGTATTGTCTTCAATAAACTGTATCGTCACCATGTACCTTATGAGTCAAGTGTCTACTTTCCCTTTGGTATAGTCGCAGTCTTGACTCATCCTACATCGTTACCAGGCCCCTATTGTCATTAACCAGGTCATCACTGTAAGCCGAAGAAACGGCCCACATTATTCACATAATCAGAAGTACGTCGGCCACAGTAGGCCCGACAAACCAGACAACAGCAATGCCAACCTAAAGACAGAAAAACCCCAGTAACAGTCATGACATCTTTTGAGATAAGAAATGAGATGTGGCGTTGATGCGTCGTCACCATATCTCTGCTTACAAGGTATAGATTGGATTATGAAAACAACATCAAACAAAAGAAATGTAATTCAGCAGACTGATGGCAGAACTAAGAACCAGATAGATCACTTCTGCATAAGCGCTAAATTTCGCTCATCAGTTCAAGACGTCAGAGCATACAGAGGTGCAGAGATCGGAAGCGATCATAACCTCTGCATAGCTAAAATGAGAATTAAACTGAAGAAGTTATACCAACCGAATAAAAATAGAAGAATAGATGTACACAGACTGCAATCAAATGATATAAAGAAGGAATATAATGTCAAAATGAACAACTATTTCGATGCTTTAGGCAAAATTGACAACGATATCACCACCAAGACAATCGATACTAAATGGGAACAACTGAGAACAGCAATGACAGAAGCAGCTGTAGCGACCACCGGATACCTAGTACATAAAAAGAAAAAAATGGATGAGAGAAGATACTTGGGATAAAATACAAGAAAGGAAAACAGCAAAACTTAAACTACTAGCGGCAAGTACACATAATGCAGTTGAATCTTGCAAACTAACTTATAACTTGTTAAATAAAGAAGTGAAGACAAAAACTCGAAGAGATAAAAGACATTTCATCAATGAACTGGCCGTAGAAGCTGAAAATGCTGCAAGAACTGGTAATAGTAGGTGCCTTTATCAAATTACAAAACAACTATGTCACCAGCCTACTGCTATGGAAACACCTGTTAAAGGTAAATTAGGGAATTCAATACCAACAGAAAAAGAACAAATGAAGAGATGGGCTGAGCACTTCATGGAGGTGCTAAACAGACCACCACCAACAGTAACACCTGATTTTAATAATGAAACATCCACAACCACTTTGCCAATAACTTGCGATGAATTCACGCTGGAGTTGACGAAATTTCAGGGGAAATGATTAAAGCAGTTAATGACAACAACCTCTTGAGAATTTTAGATATTATAAATGAAGTATGGAGAGAAGAACAACCACCACAACAATGGAAAGACAGTATTATTGTAAAGTTACCGAAGAAAGGTGATCTATCAGACTGTAATAACTGGCGTGGTATATCTCTATTATCAGTACCTGGAAAATTATTATGTTGCATGATGTTAGAAAGACTTAAATTGCATGCTGACGAAAAGATCAGAGAAGAACAAGCGGGTTTCAGGCCGAAACGATCATGTATTGATCAAATATTCACACTAAGAACAATTATAGAAGAATCAGTGGAAAGGCAATCGCCACTTATTATCACCTTCGTCGATTTTCAAAAAGCCTTTGATAGTCTACACCGCCCATCATTGTGGAAGATACTTACAATCTATGGTTTTCCAACAAAATATGTGAATATAATCAAAGCGCTATATGACAATGCAAGATGTTGTGTTAGAACAAATAAAGGGAATACAGAATGGTTTACAGTAGAAACAGGGGTGAAACAAGGCTGTATTATGTCACCACTACTTTTTGGAATAGCTATTGATTGGGTTATGAGAAAACTATACCCACAATGAACAATTGGGTATAAAATGGACAAATGGAAAATTCCTGGGGGACCTGGATTTCGCAGATGATGTAGCATTCTTAAGTTCAACACCAAGACAATCCCAAGAAGCAATAAATAATTTGTGTCATCTCTCGGTTTAAAATTGGTCTCCAAATAAATGCCTCTAAAACTAGCTGCTATGAAACTTTTCTAACGAGACCTTTGATGTCATCTTGAACGGGGAAAGAAAAAAAACTACAGAAAGTTGAAAGTTTCAATTATTTAGGCAGTAAAATGACTCAGGATGGTGACACAACAAGAGAAATCCATACTAGAATTGCTTTGGCAGCTAGCGCCTTCAATAGATTATCTAACATTTGGAAATTACGATCATTGAATATACATACCAAGCTTCGTCTGTTTAATTCAAATGTTATCTCAGTGTTAACATACGGCTGTGAGAGTTGGAAAATAACAAAATCATTGGAGAACAAGCTGAATACATTCGAGAACAAATGTCTTAGAAAACTCATGAACATCAGTTGGAAAGAATTCAAGACTAATCGACAAATAAGAGAAGACTCTAGGCAGAAATATGTCTCCGACTATATAAGGAAAAGACGATGGTCATATATCGGTCATGTCCTACGAATGCAAAACAACAGAATACCACTACAGGCGCTCACTTGGGTTCCTGAGGGTAAGCGGAAAAAAGGAAAGACCAAAAGAAACACTCAGAAGAACAATAATAAGAGAAGGAAGAACGTTGGGCCTAAATAATGTGCAAGAGCTAAGAGGAGTGGCGTCACAACGAACAACCTGGAGAGCACTGGTTTCTGCCTTATGCGCCGTGTTTGGCGCTTAAAGAATTTATTATTATATTATTAATGTAGCTGTTGCTAATGAACAAACTCTTCTATTCCATAACTATATAGTCAGTCTTCGGTTATCTCAGAATTCTGTATCCAGAGGCTGAAATCTACCACATCTGTAATGCCTGTTGAGTTTTTTTATGTGGTGGTACTGTAAATTATCAGGACTATCAATTTTTTTTTTTTAGGTTTATAAAGTATACACAACATCCTCTTCAAAAATGAAGGATTCAAATGGTATGACAAGATCACTAATGTGGAACTTATGACAAGAACCAGAAAATGAGAAGATGCTGGCAATAAATAGGATGCACCTTGAGAAAACCTGCTGATAACATTACAAGGCAGTCCTTATTCTGGAATCCCCAAGGTAGGAGAGTATATATAATATGTGTATTTTCATACCATTTAGAGTTAGGGTTAACCCTAACCTCAACTCAATACACAAATTATATAGGGCCTACTCGACGGCACTAAAGGTAAAGATTACCCTGCACAGAATAGGCCTATGAGTCTCTTAGAAATAACTCTGAGACATATTATGTGCGGAACGAATTGCAACGTTCTTTTGGAGATTACCGGTTTCTGTATCTTAAAATAGCCCATTCTTAGTTGTATTATGTGAAGTTATCTTGCTGTTGAACGTTTTCATATTGAGAAACATTAAAAATATGTAGGCTAGGCCTAGGCCATGAAAATACGCTGGCACTGTCAATGCGTTTCTTCCCAAAGGTCAAAAAAGACATAGCATAAAAATTAAAAGTAAAGTGAAGTAGAATCATATTAAAGGGCGTTTGCGTTTATACCTTTACGATGCTCTGCTGCGCCTGTACATTTTCAACTGGTACCTGCGCTGTCACCTTTCCGACTGACATGTTCAAGACTTGCAAAAGACTTAAGACCGGACTCTACCTAACCTGTAAAGCCTGCCGGAAATCACATATTTATAACTACCACCAAGGTTGCCACTCAAGTTCTAGAGATAAACCCAGATTTCCTTCTTTAAAAAACCCAGATTATTTTATGCCTCAAATACACGGGATAGACGATGCTTACACAATCCTTTAGTGCAACTTTAGCACAAATAAAGCCGCGTGCTTCCAATTTTTATTTATTTCTTAATTATTATTTTTTTTTAATTACAAAAAATTCACAATTATATTAAAATGATTTTATTAACACCCTAATATATGAACTCTTGAAAATGAGATATTTTAACAGTAACATACTTACAGTAGTTACATTAACAAAATGTTACTCAAATCAAATATAAAATGTTAGTTGTTGAAAATTGTCACTTATCAGCGACTCGGCATCCATGTCGACAACTTCTCCTTAGTCAAGATCATATGCATGAATTGACAACGTGGAATCTTGATTGTGGAGTTTCAAAATCTTTGCATATCTCTGCCGACAACGTCCTTCACGCGCATCTTCAACCACGCTTGACAATTTTCAACAGTAACAAGTTACAACTAACATTTTATATTTGATTTGAGGAACATTTTGTTAATGTAACTGGTTGGTGGTTGGTTTGGTTGTTCGTCCATCACGGGTGATGAAGACCACTCTGTTCATCCAATTATTTAAGAATATGTTAGGTTAGTCTATGGGTACGAAGGTGACTGAAGAGCCCGATGCGGGCCTGGAAAGATCTTGGACAGTGTGGGCAGGGAATGTTTGCTTCATGTGAAGGTTTTATTTCACGGTCCTTTCTAGCTTGTCTCCGCTGTTCCGCTGCTGCTCTTCTGGATGATTCGCATGCTGCTGCACCTTTACGAAGAGATGTGCGCCAAGCAGTTCGGTCTTGCGCAGCAGATTCCCATGTGTCTGGGTTTATGTCAAAGGTTTTCAATGACGTCTTTAACGTGTCTTTGAAGCGCTTCTTTTGGCCACCATGGGAGCGTTTACCCTTCTGCATCTCACCATAAAAGAGTATCTTTGGCAGTCGATGGTCTGGCATGCGGACTACATGACCTGCCCAGCGAATTTGTGACTGCATCAGAATAGTATCAATACTAGGGATACCAGCTCTGTCAAGAACGGCGGTATCCGGGATCTTGTCTTGCCATTTGATGTTCATTATCTTCCTGAGACAGACTGTATGGAAGTGGTTTAGCTTCTTTACGTGGCGCCTGTATACAGTCCATGTTTCACATGCATATAGCAGCACTGGAAGCACCGCAGCTCTGTACACCTTCAGCTTTGTCTGTAGACTAATGCCACTTCGATGCCAAACGTTGGTGTATAGTCTGCCAAATGTGCTGCTGGCTTTGGAGATCCTGGTGTTCACCTCATCATCAATGACAATGTTCTGGGATAGTGTGCTACCAAGGTATGTGAATCTGTTCACAACATTCAGTTTCTCACCATTAACCTTGATGACTGGCTCAGTATAAACTGTGCCAGGAGCTGGTTGGTACATGATTTCTGTTTTCTTCGTGTTGATGGTAAGCCCAAAGTTGGCGCAGGCTTCGGAGAATCTATCCACACTATGCTGCAGATCAGCCTCTGAGCCAGCATTGAGGGCACAATCATCAGCAAACAGAAGATCTCTGATGGTGTGTGATTTGATCTTGGTTTTTGCTTGAAGCCTCCTAAGGTTAAACAATTTTCCATCAATACGATAACTAATGTCGATTCCTGTGTCCCCGTCTCTAAAAGCATCAGTCAGCATAGCAGAAAACATGATACTGAACAGAGTTGGTGCAAGTACGCACCCTTGTTTAACTCCATTTGAGACGGGGAAAGGCTCTGATAGCTCACCGTTTTCCTGAACTCTAGCCTGCATTCCATCATGCAGTTGCTGCACTATTGTGATAAATTTCTTTGGGCAGCCGTATTTTGCCATGATCTTCCATAGACCCTCTCTACTGACCGTGTCGAACGCCTTTGTCAAGTTTGTTAATGTAACTACTGTAGGGCCTAAGTATGTTACTGTTAAAATATCTAATTTTCAAGAGTTCATATATTTGGGTGTTAATAAAATCATTTTTATATAATTGTGAATTTTTGGTAATAAAAAATAAAATAAAAATGAAGAAATAAATAAAAATTGGTAGCACACAACTTATTTGTGCTAAAGTTGCACTAAAAGATTGAGTAAGCATCGTCTATCCCGTGTATTTGAGGCATAAAATAATCTGGGTATTTCTGGGGTTTTTTTAAGAAGAAAATCTGGGTTTATCTCTAGAACAATAAATAATTTGTGTCATCTCTCGGTTAAAATTGGTCTCCAAATAAATGCCTCTAAAACTAAAGCTATGAACTTTTCTAACGAGACCTTTGATATCATCTTGAACGGGGAAAAACTACAGAAAGTTGAAAGTTTCAATTATTTAGGCAGTAAAATGACTCAGGATGGTGACACAACAAGAGAAATCCATACTAGAATTGCTTTGGCAGCTAGCGCCTTCAATAGATTATCTAACATTTGGAAATTACGATCATTGAATATACATACCAAGCTTCGTCTGTTTAATTCAAATGTTATCTCAGTGTTAACATACGGCTGTGAGAGTTGGAAAATAACAAAATCATTGGAGAACAAGCTGAATACATTCGAGAACAAATGTCTTAGAAAACTCATGAACATCAGTTGGAAAGAATTCAAGACTAATCGACAAATTATTATTATTTGAGTGGCAGCCTTGGCAGTAGCGTCCCTTTTATTTCGTATTTTAATAAATACTTATTATCAACTAGTCAAACTGAAGTTCAAAATTGTTTTAACTATTATACTTCCTTTTGTGTATCTGTAACTTGTAAAAGTAAATTTATTCAGTAGCTACACATTTTACATCATGTTAACTCTTTGAATAAAGTTATTTTCCCCCATAAATTGCAAGAACGTGGTGCTCTACGAGGGAAGTTTAGCCTACACGATGATTTTTCGTGAATAGAGGCGGTAATTTTTTCCAACATACAATCGGTTGTTTACTTTAAAAAAAAAACGGTTGTAGAGATATCAGGAATATTTTGGACGCAGTGCCACCTTTACAGTTATGAACCAGGAAACCTACGACTATGTTCTAGAAATTTTGAGCCGCGCAATTCCAAATAATATGAACATCTGCCGATATGGGAAAGTGACACCACACTTGTTAAATCATTGTAAATAGGGCAAATCACAATTACCAATTATGCTTGTATGTTAACAAAAACAAACAAACAAAAACGAGATAAAACCGAACAAAATCAAGCAGAAACTCCAAACAAGAATAATATTAAGGGGGAGGGGTGTAAAGGCCTGGTGGTTCCAGTTATATAACCGACTTTAACAGATATTTAATTGTCTTTCACCTGTCAACAGTTGTGCTTTGTAAGAACAGTATCAGACCTTCACATTCCCAATTACTATATATTAACCTTTGTTCGTGTTAAATATTGTTTGACTATATTATGCACTTCTCTAGGTTTATCTATTCTCAACAACACCTCTATATTTATAGGTAAATTTGATGCCTGCAAATAATCTAATATTGGTATTCTCATTTGTTCATACCTCTTACATTTTAACAAGAAATGTTCTATTTTATTGTCTTGAAGACATCATGTACTGTTAGGTTCTTTTATTCTGAAATAGCCTTTTCCCAGCTGTAATCTGAGGTTTCTGATTACTAAAATTTTCAATTCTCTAGATATCTGACATTTTCGTATCGGAGCTTTAAATATCTTATATGCATGTCTTTCTTTCAGATTTGTATCCCACTCTGCTTTCCATTCATCTGTTATTAAATCTTTAACTAAGCTCTTAATCTCTGATTTACTCATCCCTGCATTTATTAGATTTTTATCAGATCGACCTTTCTTGGCTTCTTTAACTGCCTTTTCATTTCCCTCTATGCCAACATGGGAAGGTATCCAAGCGATTAAGACTGAACATCCTCTGGAAGATAAGTATGTAGTAGCCAGCAATATCTCCTGTCTTAAATTAATCTAGAGGATGCTTACAACAGTGTTGACTTTGCAACCTTGATGGACTGTGTAATGGAATGTGGTGTAAGCCCATGGCTAACAAGGTGGATAGCAGCTGCCTTAACTGAGAGAGCAGTTGCATTTCGCTTGGGAATATGGACATCAGAACCAATGCACATTTGTCCGGGATTACCCCAGGGTTCTCCATTATCACCGGTACTGTTTAACATCAATACAGCAAAAATAGATGCAATCCAACCAACAGGTTTGGGACGAACATTAACTTTTGCCGATGACTTGCTCATTTACAGGACTGGCTCAGATAGACATAAAATGGTTAAAAGCATACATGAGATACTTCAGGCAGTTTCTAAATGGTACGATGAAACCAGCTACAAGGTCAATCCCAACAAACTCTGTGTGCTTTAGTGCTCCTTGAAAAACTCTATATTGAAAGCAGATCTTCTAGACATTACTCTCAGTGGATGGAAAATTGAAAGGCAGGACAAGTTGAAATACCTTGGAGTAACATTCGATCACGGGCTATCGTATAAGCACCATGTTGATCACATACAGAAGTGCAAGAGAGGTCTGGCAGCCCTAAAAACAATGGCTGCCGCGTACCTGGAGCAGAGACTACTGTTTCTCCTGTATCATCAGCTGGTCTTGTCTGTAATCGAGTATGGCCTGGGAATACTGACGCTGTCAATATCACAATGAAATGACTGGAACGCATTAAAAAATGAAGGGATGTGTATAGTCTTGGGCTGTATGCGAGATACACCCATTGTGATGATTCGGCACATGCTTGGATTGCTGTCAATTAGACCCAGATCTGCAGCATTCTATAAAATGAATAGTATTTTATGCAACAATTCTTTGTCATTGGAAGGAAGAAAGAGAGTTCTTCATTGTTATATAGAACCAATCCTGACTTCTGGGAGTGAGTCATGGACAATTAGTAAACTAGTCGGGAAGGCACTAGAGGCAACAGAGATGTGGTTTTACAGAAGAATGTTAAAAATACCATGGACAGCCAAAAAGAGTTATGAGGATGTCCTGACAGAGGCCAATGCGCAAAGGAAACTTATTTCACAAGTTAGAAAGAAGCAAACCACTTATTTTGGGCATGTTATGAGAAGAGGAAAGGTGGAATATATCATAACAACAGGTAAGATTGAACGATAAAGAGATAGGGAAAGACAGAGAGCAAATACTGGACAGTTTGACATCGTGGCATGGAAAGAAATAACAGCAGAATTGATAAATACTGGAGACAGGAAGTTGTGGAGAGACATGATCTCCTATGCCACTATGCACGGTACTTGAAGAAGAAGAAAATGCGATGGCCCACGTAAAAGCGTATATGCGAGTAACCACAGACAAAAGGCATCGCTTGCATGGGAACATAGCTGACATCAAAGGATGATGATGCCATTGTGTACACTGATGGATCTGTAATCCATGGTGAGAAATCAGGGTGGGGCTTCTCTGTAGAGTAAAGGGCAGAACTGTCACTGATCATAGCGGGGCTTACATGATAACAACCTCCAGCATGAGAATGGAGGTTGAGGCAGCTACTGCAGCCTTAACGTGGCTGTCTGAGACTTTATTAACAAAGGCAGTTATTGTATCAGACTCACAATCCATGCTTCGAAGGGTCCAAAATGGATGGCTTCGACGTGAATGGAAAACCTCCATAGAAGCATCAAATCTTCAAGAACTGACAGACTAGCTTCAAGAGCACCCATTGAAGGTGCATTAGACATGGATAAGAGATAAATACTGAGAACAATTCATGATCACCTATTAGAGAATTACACTGCAATCGATGAATCATCAAAGCAAAGACTGCTGGAATTAGGCATCAAACGTAAAACCAGCAGGGATGGATGTATGAGAGGACACATCCATCGTGTATACAACCAGTACGCAACAGGAACAATTAACATTCATACCATTCGACATTTGCTGCGGGAGACTGAGCACCTATGGGTTTGGTAAAGGTAAAGGATCCCGTTACACGCCCTATTGAGGCATATTGGGAATATGGTGTTAGGCCCATATTTTCTCGACCGTCTGCACACTAGGGGTGATGTGGTCAGCATCACGCCGGCCGCCTTAACCTTCCCAGAGTTGCTCTGGTACCCATTTGGGGCTGGGTCGACCCAGGAGCCGTTTGCGGCCTAAAAAAATCCCACCTCATCTGGGGATCGAACCATAGACCACTGAGCTAGGAAGCTAGTGCGCTAACCACTATGCTACCACGGCTCCCACCTATGGGTTTGCCTGGAGTGCAATGACGTCGATTCTGATCAACAATAACAATATTAATGTTGCCGTGTTTGTTTCTCAGACAGTTAATTTGTGTACCATTCTGTATCTAAATAACCGGTACTGTTTTTGATTTATTCTTCATCATCATTCTACTTTTTAATCTTCTGTAGAGCATGGAAGAGCATCCGATTGGCAGAGTGGTTAGAGCTCAGGCCTATTGCGGCCAAAGGTGCTGTGTTCAAAACATGATGGCATCGTGCTCCCGTCTGCTCAGCTGTAAATGAGTACCTGACTTTACTCTTGAGTTAGGGAAGGAAAAGGCAGTGCAGAAGGGAACTGGCCACCTCTTGACCTAGTAAAGTGAAGTCTCTAACACTTCCCTCCCCTGCAGCAGTATCTGCAGTGGGACTACCTTTACCTTTTAGAGTATGGAACTATTGTGTTGCATGATGAGGTTGCCAGCCGTACACAACCTCATAACTGTCATCTTGTATGACCTGCATGATGCTTCAGTAAGCCTTTTCTTTCTTTGTCTCTTCTAAGTCCCTGGAGAACTATACAGGGCTATATACAATCACTGATACATTTTACCATAATTATAACTCATTGGGATTGAACAGAAAATTGTGACCATTATTTTAAAAAAAGTAATCAAGGCATACCCTAAATAGAACATTAAACAAAGCTGAAGAGTTTGTGTGTAGTGAAAGGTGTTAAAACGAAGTGAAGGATTATGAATTTAAATCCAGTTTGTACAAGAGCTGTGATGAATTGAGAAAGTACTTTTCTTGTTTTACTAGTAGATTTGTTTTGTAGTTAACAGAATGTTCTAAGTTTTTTTCATCTGACTCCACAGGGAAAGTGTCAGTGAAAAGACATTGAAAAGCATTCAAGCTCAATATTATGTGGTAAGTAGACATATCACTGATATGGGACTTTTAGGGAAAGATAAATAGGTGAAGGCCAAAACAGACAAATATCAAGTCAGTCCTATTGTATGGCTCTGAAACATGAACAACAAAAACAACAACCAAAAGCTACAGACATTCGTAAATGGGTGCGTGTGTAGAATAGAAGGAATGAAGTGGTATGACAAGGTTACTAATGTGGAACTGATGACAAGAACCAGACAAGTGATAGTGGAACAAGGAATGAGAAGAAGTCGCTGGCGATGGATAGGACACACATTGGGCAAACCTGTTGATAGCATTACAAGGCAGTCTTTGTTCTGGAATCCCCAGTGAGAGAGAGAATGAAAAACACATGGAGAAAGAGAACTGGAGACAAGTGAAAATTATTAGGAAGATATGGAAAGAACTTGAGATGATGGGACATGACATGAGGACATGGCAGGCTTTTTGAGGAGCTAAAGAAAGAAGACACGTAATATACAGACACCTTGACGTAAATAATTTAAGAATCAAGGATACAGATGGAGAAATGTTAGAATAGAAGTAAGATAATTACAATTGTGATGACTCTAACTTTATAGACAAAGTCTTTGTTTGATTTATTGACATTTAAGCCTGAATGAGTGTATATTGAGTTTTTTTTTGTTTTTTTTTGTCTGCTGAAAATTTAATTACTCCTTTTATTCAATAGCAAAATACTTAGACTTCTTATTAATTTTACTAACAAAATGTGTTAGATCTAGCTTTGCAGATGCTAGCCAGTTAAAAGTGCAAACATTGTATTTTTGTGAAAGAAATAAAAAATAGACAATTTTATTTTATTGAAATGAATAATTCTGCAACATGTTTTTAAAATTTTAAGCAAAAACATTATTCATTTATTCTTCTACTTCTTATTTGTACACAGTCAGAAATCTATTTGAATATTTTCAAAGAAAGCAGTGGTAAGCTTGAAGCTATTTGTACCGCCATAGAGTTTTTCCAGAAATTGTACTGGGGATGGCCATGTGTGCTTTCTCTGTTAGTACAGGGGATAGTGACCACCAGGGTGGACCCCTCGAGGTGTCGGGTGCGGCACCCTCGCAGCCTGGCGGAACTAACTCCATGGGATTAGCACCATTCTGCTGACTTTTTACTTGTGACATCATTATCAGTTCAGAAAATTTCCATTTCATGTCTGTCTCCATCTCCTTTTTTTAATGCGTTTTCTATCTCCCTCTAAGCTAGGGATCCAAGAACAAGGATTGCTTTGTAATGCTATGAACAGGTTTCCTCAGTGTATATCCTATCCAAGATCAGTATCTTCTTTCAATCTCTCTTTCCACTGGCTCTTGTCTGTGACAGTCAGGAAACCTGTTAACGGCCAACAGATCAGCTACTTCCCTTGGAGGAACATGATACCAGACCAAGTGGTGGTTAATACTCATTTTCCGTGATCATGTCAGGTCATTGTAGATTATTCCATAACCTCTGCTTGTAGTTATTATTTTTAAGGGATCTTAATCAGTGTCCCTTTTGTCGATTGTATGTATAATGCTTTGGTTTGCTGTTATAAGCCGTTGAATAGGGAGTCCATAGGTGACCACAGTTGAAAATATATTCAAGAGAGAAGCGTAGACTAAGTCAGGTGAGAACTGGATGAACTACCAGCAAGTCATCATCAGCCTTAGTAGAGAGTTATCAGTGCGCAACAGGAAAAATTGGCACTCATACGCTTTGACATTTGTTGGAGACTGAGCACCAATGGGTTTGCCCGGAGTGCATTGATGTCGATTCTAATCAACAATAACAATCATTTTATTTGCTGCTTTTTAATTTCCTACCCATTAGTTCATTCTAGTTCATCAGTGTTCAGTCGTAAGAATGTATAAACAGCAGATCAACATTGAATTTATCAAAGCAACTGAATAAAAATGGATGTGTCAAGGACAAACCACATAATTTAGCAAGTCTCTTTATTAAAGTTCTTTGTTCATTTCACATAAAACATCAGCGTTATCTAACTGAGGAGGATAACAGTTGTTCAAGTAGTTGATTCATGTTTCTTTAATTGAGATTGTTACTAAGTCTTTGATTCTTTTTAATTCATGATTAACAAAATCTTGTTGCCTGAACTGTAAATTTGTGGTATATTAAGTCGAGGAAGTTGAGGGGAACTGCGGTAAGACGTGGAATACAATGGATGGGTGTGAAAAAAAATCGAAAAAAGGTGATTCGTCTTACGAGGACAAAAGAATGAGAAAATAGCCAACGTTGCGGCCACAAGGCCTTCGTCGGGGAAAGGAAAGAAAGTGAAGGTTAGATAGGACACATAAGAACCTAAAAAACTTTTAAAATAGGTACTTCCCTGAAGGCGGCAAAGTCCTAACGCTTATGGGCGCGTGCCAGGAGAAGGAAATGACTGCCACCACCGGATGTACACAATAACATACTTAGAAACTAAAAAACGAAACTAAGCAATAAACTACCCAAACGTAATAGAAGTGGGGACTGGAAATAAAGGGGAACAGAATGAGTCGAAGATAAATAAATAAAAAATAAAATAAAAAATCTAGACATATTAAAAACAGTGTATTATATTAATTTGTGGTAGTAGTTGTTATCTAGATGGTTGAACCCCTTTTCATTTAGCAAATTATTCACATTCCCATACTGACCAGATATCCTAGAAATTATTTAACAGGATACATCCTGTTGTGTAAATTCTCAATGAGAAAGGAACCAGCCCTTATGAAAGTCCTTCAACCAATCATACTTTTTAAAACATAATTTGAAGATATGAGTATTTACTGCAGTTATGAACAATACATGGCAGGAGCAAATTAGTCTATGTTTTTCTTCATCACTGAGGACTTTCTTTATCATTAGCATCTCTGTACATGGATGGATGGAATACTTTTAAGGTTATGTCAAACAAGAAGAAAAAACATCCCTTCCTAGATAACATTTGGCTCTGCTGTAACATTGGCTGTTCAGTGACGTATTTATTACCTGCTTAATGCTATGCCCAGAGAGTACATGGTGTTATAACTCTCAAGAAACAAGTGATGTCAATCGTCCATGTATCACCATTACTGTGACATCTTATTCTTGCCATCACTTTTCCGTAGGTGATTTTGCTGTCTGCAACTATGTTAAAAAATGCAGGCAATGGTCTGAATTGAAATAAAAGCTGCCCACGGCGACCGTTGCCTCAACTGGCTGTGTGTGGTATACCCGGAAACGGGGCCTCCCAGTACTGAGACACAGTTAAGTCCCCGATGTCATTTATCTGTGCAGAGTTGAGAGAGATGGCTGAGCATCACAATCCCCCCTGTGTTGCAGCATGATGAGAACCCAGAATTGCACACTGAGCTTGGGGGGAATCACTTGGGCACCAGACTTAATACTAGCTCTTGACTGGATGGCCGCATGCAGGAGATTTCTACAATGGGGGGTTGGCAGGTGGTGGGTATCTGGAAGTGGCTCTGTGCAGGACGTGAGGATTCCTTGGGTGAGCCCAGAACCAGAGCACAGCATTGTGCAAGCTCTGCATAGTTGGAGAGCCCCCTGGATGACGGGGAATGCACAGTGTGCTACCCCACCTGTCCCCAACTGCTAACTTAGAACCAGAAGTGGGGTCCTCTGTATGCGTGCCAGGCCAGGATAAAATGCCTGGGAAAGAGACTGGAGCTCAGAACTCCCTAACTCAAAGTTGCAGGATGGCAGGAAAGACAGGGCTATTTTGAAGATAATGCAACCATATTTTCACCATACGAGCTCGGACGCCGCCTCGGTAAACAAGGTCCGCGCAGAGCAGTGACACCCCCAGGCTGCTTGCGAATAGTCTACTACTGGGAACATAAACAGATTAGGGATGAGCCCACTCTCCCGTTGAACAGGTGCTAAAGTCATAGATACTGGGCCAGAAGGCGCACCGGAAACCACAGTATCACGCAACTCGCTTTTTTTTTTCTATGGAGAGTACACCGTCAAATAAATCTCGTTCTGGTGCTCGCCCTGTGGAGCTCCACCAGGCAGGTGCAGTGCCGGGCTCTGAGCCTCGACAGAGCCCACCCTCAGCTACTGGAGGACCCTCTAGACCGTCTTGTGGAGTCAACAGACGGCGGAGGAGAACTACTGACCAAAACAAAACAGAAAAAGAGAAACCCAGAGTGCCACTTGTCATGATGCACTGGAATGCAGAGGGAGTGAACAGCAAGCAGGCTGGATACAGCAAAAAGACAGAGCTGGAAAACATCTTGTATGAGAAGCAAGTCAGTGTTTGCTGTATCCAAGAGACTCACTTGAAAGCAGATCAAACCTTTAAAATAAGGGGATATCAATGCTTCAGATCCGACAGAAAAGATAGACGAAAAGGAGGAGTACTTACTCTTGTAAGGAATAACATTCCTGCACACGAAAGGAAAACCTTCATGGATGGAGCAGAATATCAGCTGCTGCAGATAAAGGTAGACAAGATGGAAATAGAACTCCTGAACTATTACTGTCCGAACAACAAACCCCTGAGTCTCAGCTCTATACAGGTACCAGCCACCAACTTTATAGCAGTTGGAGACTTTAATAGCCACTCCCAGAGCTGGGGCTATAACCATCTGGATCACAGAGGTGAAGAGGTTGAAACTTGGCAAGATGATCACTCCCTAATCCTAGTCAATAATGCCACAGATACTCCTACCTTCTACTCCAGAGGATGGCACACAACCTCAACACCAGATCTTGCCTTCTCCACACCAGATATAGCTGGATCTATTAGTAGAGAAGTAGGAGACCAACTAGGGGGAAGCGACCATCGCCCAATCTTTCTTACTGTCCAGAGTGCAACTCTCAGTACAGGCCCAGCCATTACAAGATGGAACTACAACAAAGCCAACTGGGGTTTATTCAGGCATCAGGTGAACACGCTGCTGTCTACCCTCAAGGTACAGAACAGAGACATTAATGAAGTGGTAAAAGACTTCAACAGATGCATACTACAAGCTGCAAAAGAAACCATTCCCAAAGGATGCCGGCGTAACTACATACCATACTGGTCCAGCACACTCCAAGAACGTCAGGAAGCTATGGACAAGGCTAGAAAGGACGCAGAGTCTCAGCCTTCACTTGAAACTCACAACAAATGGAAAAAGGCTGTAGCAGAGTTTCAGAGAACAAAGCTAGAAGAAAAGCGGAAAAGCTGGAGAACTAAAACGGCATCGCTGAACCTTGAGAAAGACGGCAGGAAACTTTGGAGATTAGTCAAGTCTCTAAATGAAGAGCATTCCTCACCAAGGCAGACTATCACATTGGATGAAGGTGGCAAACTTTTCAGAGGAAAACAAGCTGCAGACTTGTTTGCTAGAAGATACAGTTCAGAAAGCAACTTACCCATTAACATAGACCATCAGAGAGAGATAAGAAAAGAAATACTGGCAACCATGGGACAGACAGATACTCCTGCCCCAATGAGGGAACCCATCACACTAGGAGAACTACAGAAGGCTATTTCCAAGCTTAAGATTCAAAAGTCACCCGGCCCAGACAAAATCAGCAACGAAATGCTAGTAAATCTGAGCTCAGCAGCAAAGACAAAACTGCTTGAGATATTCAACCACAGCTGGTTGAAAGGAACGGTACCCCAAGTATGGAGAGAAGCCATCACAATACCCATACTAAAGAAAGGGAAATGTAAGACCGAGGCTGCAAGTTACCGGCCAATCAGTCTCACAAGCTGTGTTGGGAAGACTATGGAGCGAATAGTCAACCACAGATTGAAATGGTATTTAGAGTCTGAGCAGATCCTGGTGCCGGAACAAGCTGGATTTAGAGAATGCTACAGTATAGAAGACCAAGTTACTTACTTGTCTCAAGCAATAGAAGATGCCTTCCAGGAGAAGAAAAAGGTCCTAACGATCTGGGTCGACTTCAAGCAGGCCTTTGACAAGGTGTGGAAAGATGGCCTCATTGCAAAACTTAGGAGAAGTGGAATCCAAGGCAACATGATGAAATGGATCCAGTCATACTTGCATAACAGGAGAACTAGAGTCACTCTTGACGGTCTGCAGAGCAGAAAAGTGTTGCTCCATCAGGGGGTACCTCAAGGAGGAGTAATTTCCCCAACACTCTTCCTTGTTTACATCAATGACCTGGTGAAAGATCTCCCTGCAGGAGTTAAAGCTGCCTTATATGCAGATGACCTAGTACTCTGGTGCGCTGATGAAAATGTCACCACAGCAAATTATAGAATGCAGCGGGCAGCAGACATGCTAGTGTCATGGGCAGAGAAATGGCTTATCACAATAAACACAGACAAAACCTCCACAACACTGTTCTCCCTCGCCCCCAAGGACAAATCAGCTAACATACACCTAGGGACAACCGTGATCAAGGAAGAAAGCTACCCCACCTATCTTGGGGTGACATTTGACCAAAGGCTTACATGGAATAAGCATATTGAAAATGCAGAAGGAAAGGCCCGAAGACGACTAGGCATACTCAGAAAATTAGCAGGTACCAACTGGGGAGCAAATGAACGAAATCTAAAGAAGATTTATAATGGAGTAATAAGACCACACTTAGAGTTTAGCTCAGCAGCATGGTCATCAGCTGCTAACTCACATCTGCAGTCTTTGGACAAGGTGCAAAATCAAGCTCTCAGGCTCATTACAGGAGCCATGAAAACTACACCAATAACAGAGATGCAGAAGGTTGCTGGATTACAGACATTGTCCCATAGAAGAGACACAAAAAAACCATGATCCAGATGGAAAAGTACAACAGTATGCCAATGCACCCAAT
This sequence comes from Oreohelix idahoensis, assembly GCA_024509875.1. NCBI lineage: Eukaryota > Metazoa > Mollusca > Gastropoda > Stylommatophora > Oreohelicidae > Oreohelix > Oreohelix idahoensis. The sequence goes on from JAMPIV010000603.1 coordinate 120,113, forward strand.
GAAGGCAAGACTAGATGATCTGGCATTGGGACGTCTAAAGCGTAGCAGCTTTGTGCATCGGGGGAAAAGACTTATAAGACACAGCATCAAGAAGACCTATCCATGAAGACAACACCACTGAAGCCCACCCTATACCCTGTACCATGGGAGCAGGCCAGCAGTGCCCTCCAAATTAATACAACAGTCAGTGGTCTCACAAGTGGATGTGAGTATAATGATCTGCAAAAACGAACTGCTACATTGAGTATGATCCAAGAAAGCTATCCCGATCAATCATGGATACATGCCTATACAGATGGATCAGCAACTAATGCTGTTAGGAATGGAGGTGCCGGTATCTTTATCTCATATCCTGACAACCACTATGAGACTAGGCACATTCCCACTGGTAAATTCTGCTCCAACTATACAGCTGAGGTTCAAGCTCTAGAGCAAGCTGCAAATATGATTTATAACACCAACTCTGACTGCCACCAGGTAGTCATCCTCACAGATGCACTGTCTGTCCTGCAAGCTCTCAAGGGTGGTAAACTCCCTCATCTGAGAAATGAACTAAACAAGGTAGCTGCCAAAAAGAGAACCATACTTCAGTGGGTACCATCTCATTGTGGTGTACCCGGAAATGAAAAGGCAGATAAACTTGCAAAAAAAAAGGGAGGAGAATGTGAACAAGAAGATAATGAAGTCACATACTTTGAGAAAAAGAGAGCTATCCAGACTATCAGAAGAGAACAGAACCAACCCAAAGACGACTATCACACTCTCGACCGGCAGGGACAGACAACTATTTTTCGACTCAGGACAGGGCATAACAAACTGAATAAACACATGCACAAGCTACGATTGTCTGCTTCACCACTGTGCACATGTGGATTAAACGAACAAACTGCTGAGCATGTTCTACAGGACTGTCCTCTGTATGACCAGTTAAGAAAGATATACTGGCCCAATGACTCAACACTAAACTCAAAGCTATATGGAGTTAAAGAGGAACTTCAAACAACAGTCGAATTCATCATGAGAACTCGTCTGACGGTGTAATCATCAAAGATGCGATCGCAAGAAGAAGAAGAAGAAATAAAAGCCATCAACGTCAAGAGTGCCGTTTAAGTTTTTAAAAAATGCTACAGAAAAAATAGCTTAATTTGTATATATATATATCTGTGTGTGCGTGCCTGCCTGCCTGCCTGTTTGTCTGTGTGTGTGTGTGTGTATCTATCTATATATATAACTACAACCCACAACGCCAGCTCCAAACCTCAGAAAGGAGGTATCTGAGGAAGATGGTTGAAGTAACAAGAAAGGACATAGACCGCAACCAGACGATATGGCAAGGCCTCAAAACCCAGCCCCTGCATACTACCTATAACAGTCACAACTACACTGGTTTGGCCATACTTGCAGAATACGAGAAGATTGACTACCACGGCAAGTATAGGAAACTAAGCAGGAATCCAGACCTCCAGGATGACCTAGAGTCCGTTGGGAGGACAGCATTAGACAATCTCTGAATGACTGAGAACTAAATTGGAACCGAGCCATGAGGAAGACAGCCGATAGGATAGTATGACGATATATGATATATATATATGTGTGTGTGTGTGTGTGTGTGCTTCTATAATGAGATTTCAGCAACTTTTACCAAACGCAGCAGTCTTCTATTCATTTCAGAGGAGAATGAGGCGAAACCATTATCATCACTACAGCAGAGAGACAAGAGAAAAATACTACAAATTGTGAGTAACTTACATAAAATGCTGACCCAGTTGTTTTAAAAAGATAGATTAAATTATTGACTTTCTATGCTAAGTAACAGTGCTTTTCAACTTACAGTATATGAAAGGTCATGTTACAGTCTTCATCACAGCTACTGGATTATTTGTTGCCAATCTAAGGTCTTTTAAATAGCTTTGGGGCATTTTATAAATATATTTTTCTTTGTAGAAATGTGTCTATTTGGACACTAAAGTGGCATGTGATAGATGCTTTTTTAAGGTGTCTTCATGTTCCTCCCTGAGAAATTCTGGAATAAATAGTGCTTGTGATAAATAAATAATACTTGAATGATACTAGCAAACAGCTGCATCGTTAAATTTCCTGTTCATCTCTCATCTTTTCCATACATCTTGTTCTACTGGAATTTGTTTAATCTTTTCTACAAACACAAGAATACCTAAGCCAAAAGGATGTTATAGCTATTGCAGTGTGATATCCTACCCCTGTTGCTGATCAATATCAATGACATACTGAGCAATATGCCAAGATGTTTCACAGCTCTGTATATGCAGATGATCAGTGGGGTGGGTAGTGGATGAAAATATTGAAACCAAAAATAGTAAAATGCAGAAAGCCGTGCAAAAAACTACAAAAATTATTACTGCTAACAAAAAGTGAGAAGAAAACAACATACACAACAAGACTAAAATTGAATGGATAGGAGATAAGAGCACCATATTTCTTGGATTTACATTATATATCAAATTGATAAATGCTATACAGTGAATGACAGTGATGAAAAAGTTAGAAGGAACAGGATGGGGCACAGATCATTGAACACTGATGTTGCTCTAAACATGACACTTTAGATTCACACTGGGAAACTGTCTTCATAATCCAGTGTTGACAAAGCTGTCAGAATACAAAACTAGAATGAGAGAATGATTACTGAAGCAGTGAATTCTACAGTAAATGGAATTAATGCAGTTACAAAACTACAAACAAGGAATAGCAAAATCCATAGAAGACTATAGGAGGCAGAGAAATTTAAAAGGCTCACAAACCAGCCAGTGAAAGGATGACATGAAGGATATGGCCAGGATAGATTACAAAGAAGCATCTTTGCACAAAAAAGATCTCATCCCTGTTGCATGAGATTTTGCTAAAAACATATGCCAAATGCAAGTGATACGTTGCACATTCATGCCATGAAGAGGAACCTCAGATTGACAATTTTGATGAAAGAAGATTGTGATGCATGAAGGAAGCATGTAGCAAAGGACCACATTAAAAATGTGTACCCAGATGTAGAATGGACCTATATATCTGATGAATTAGCAGCCATTTATACACTGTAGTCCTGTCATACTAACTTAGATTTTCTGTTTTGTATATGCACTATTGATCAATACCTGTAGCCTGTTGGTTTTATTTACTTATTTTTGTGGCGATCCTCTGTTTCTGAGCCATAAAAGAAGATTGATTTGACTTTCATTTTAAAAAGCATATTTATACAACAGCATTTAAAAAGATATTACAATCCACAGGTACAAAGAGGCCAAATCAAGGAATGAAAAGAATGTTATAATGCGACTTGCAGCAAAGGTAGCATATTTAACTCTCTGCTAACATAAATATTGCAGTTTAGCATGCACTGATTAAATACTTGTTGCAATATATGTACAGTATAATATACTTAAAATGGTCCTACGGTCTTTGTCTGCACTTTACTGATTAATATTTATGCCTAACGCTGTCACATTTTGCCATATATAGACAATACTTGTAAGTTGGTATTCATTATCTACCTTTGTAATTTGACCTGCCGCTACGATCCAGATAATGCTTTTTGTATACCAGTCATCCATGCAAGCTTACTTCTGTCTTGGTCGACTGTGTGTGGTGCACCCATTTTGGGCCCTCCCAGTATTGATAAACCGGACAGATTGCTGTGCCCATTTCAGATTTTGCTCACTGTCTTTGGCTTTCTTCTCAGACTTTCGGGTCTTGAGTGTTCCTCTATAAATGCCTTTGGGCAGATGAGGAAAAGACATCCGCGACACCTTCGGGTATAAGTGGCTTTGTCCGTTTTGGCTGGAATTAACCAGGAAGGATCGGTGGTTTTATAGCGATTGAGAGTACACTTGAGGGCAAGTTCGGACACAATGGGCTAATCACCTGTTTGTCAAACATTTTGATTACATGTTTAGCCCAGGGGCCTTGTGCTCTTTGGGTCACCTCTACACTTCGTTTTACGGGGTAGAAGAAGTTCCGCTTATGAGATGAGATGGGTATACCAGTCATTTTGTTCCTGTCTATGAAGAATGGTGGGATGAAAAATTATTTTTAAACATCTGGATTTTTGTTTGTTCTTTCAGTTTATACCCTGAGAGTGTAGACCTTCAGCTAATGTCCTCTGCCGTCCTTGTGTCCTCTGCCGTCCTCATGTCCTCTGCCATCTGCATGTCGTCTGCTGTCCTCATGTCCTCTGGTGTCCTCTGTCATCTTCATGTCCTCTGCCATCCTCGTGTCCTCTGCCGTCCTCGTGTCCTCTGTCGTCCTCATGTCCTCTGTCATCCTCGTGTCCTCTGCCGTCCTCGTGTCCTCTGTCATCCTCGTGTCCTCTGTCATCCTTGTGTCCTCTGCCATCCTCATGTCCTCTGTCATCCTCATGTCCTCTGCCATCCTCATGTCCTCTGTCATCCTCGTGTCCTCTGTTGTCCTTGTGTCCTCTGCCATCCTCATGCCCTCTGCCATCCTCGTGTCCTCTGCCATCCTCGTGTCCTCTGTCATCATCGTGTCCTCTTCCATCCTTGTGTCCTCTGCCATCCTCATGTCCTCTGCCATCCTCGTGTCCTCTGCCATCCTCATGTCCTCTGTTGTCCTCGTGTCCTCTGCCATCCTCATGTCCTCTGCCATCCTCATGTCCTCTGCAATCCTTGGGTCCTCTGTCGTCCTCGTGTCCTCTGCCATCCTCATGTCCTCTGCCATCCTTGTGTCCTCTGCCATCCTCGTGTCCTCTGCCATCCTCATGTCCTCTGCCATCCTCGTGTCCTCTGTCATCCTTGTGTCCTCTGCCATCCTCGTGTCCTCTGCCATCCTCGTGTCCTCTGTCGTCCTCGTGTCCTCTGCCATCCTTGTGTCCTCTGCAGTCCTCATGTCCTCTGCCATCCTCATGTCCTCTGCAATCCTCGTGTCCTCTGCCATCCTCGTGTCCTCTGCCATCCTCGTGTTCTCTGCCATCCTCATGTCCTCTGCCATCTTTGTGTCCTCTGCCATCCTCATGTCCTCTGCCATCCTCGTGTCCTCTGTCATCCTCGTGTCCTCTGCCATCCTCGTGTCCTCTGTCATCCTCGTGTCCTCTGCCATCCTCGTGTCCTCTGCCGTCCTCATGTCCTCTGTCATCCTCGTGTCCTCTGCCATCCTCATGTCCTCTGTCATCCTCGTGTCCTCTGTCATCCTCGTGTCCTCTGTCATCCTCATGTCCTCTGTCATCCTCGTGTCCTCTGCCATCCTCATGTCCTCTGCCATCCTCGTGTCCTCTGCCGTCCTCATGTCCTCTGTCATCCTCGTGTCCTCTGCCGTCCTCGTGTCCTCTGTCGTCCTCATGTCCTCTGCCATCCTCATGTCCTCTGCCATCCTCATGTCCTCTGTCATCCTCGTGTCCTCTGTCGTCCATTCAAGGTCCTTCCATGTCTTCTTTATCTCTTTTATTTCTGTCTCCTATTCTCTTTTGCATGTGTTTTTCTGTCTCCTTTTACCTCTTTTACCATGTGGATTCCAGAGCAAGGACTGCCTTGTAATTCTACCAACAGATTTATGCATGGAGGCATTTCTGGAGTCATCCTTATATGACCACCAGCTATGCACAATGCTACAATATATGTACGTGGAAGTGAACCTATGTCTGTGAGGTTAATTACATCCTCATTGACTCTTGAAATCATACACAGACTTCGGGACCCCAAGATGCAACAATAGTGAATGCAGTCAGCGACCCATAGCTGTACTGCTTGCATCAGGACCAGCGAACCAGAGCTGGTCAAGACCGCACTCCACCTCCACGTGGTGGTCCTGGAAACAGTCTGCAGCAGTGCAGTCTGGCTGAGCGAGTGCGGATCGCAATGGGAAGGCAAACCCGGTCCCAAAAAAAGGCCGTGCTGAAGTCAGATGTGTCGACCGAAAGGTGCAGATTAGGCGTAAACAGACACAACGCAACCAACCTCCTTCTCAGGGCGAACGAGGAAGAAGGAAGAAGAATACACAGACTTCCAGAGATTCCTCCTGTAGTGAAACTTGTTGTGAACCCAGCATTGCACACTAAGCTTGGAGATGTTACTTGAGCCCCAGGCGTCATTCTTTGGCTTTGACTTGGTTGACTGCAGGCAGAAGGATCTTACTATGGACCTAGTGATAGGCAGGGGAAGCTGAGAAGTGGCTTTTTGCAGGATATGACAAATCCTTGGGAGAGCTCAGAACCAAAGTACAGTATTTTAACTCTGCATAGTTGGAGAGCCCTCTTGGATGGCGGGGAATGCACAGTATGCCACCCACTTCTTACTCCTAGCTTGGGACCAGATGTGATGATCCTTTAAGTGCAAGCCAAGCTGGAGGAACTGGAGCTCATGACTTCAACTCAACATGTTTTGGAATGGCAGAAAAGCCACAGGAAAAGCCTAGAACTGCATTGTAGATAATACCAAGAAGCCTTCAACTTGGTATTGGCTGCAAAAGAGTGAGAAGCTCAGCAGCCCTAGTTAAACAACAACAACAACAACCAACAGGTTTCCTCGGTGAATTTCTTAAGTGTGGATAATCAGAAGTTCTCTATTGTATATTGTCAGTTAAAAAATAATTGTTTTCACAGTCAGCAAGTAAAATGAAAACCTGTTTCTAAATGTGCTAATTTCCAGAACAAATTATTTTTTAGAACAGCTGCATGATGTCATCTCTCCAGCTTGATATTTTCATTATTAGGAAATATTAAAGTTAACTCAGCAATTTATATTATTAGCTCATAGCAGATATTTGCATCTATTTTAAATTTTATACAGCAGTTTTATACACAGTGCACACCCAGAAATAATCAGTCCAATTAATAATGTGTAGTTAATATATAAAGAATAACACTAACACTCCCTCAGGCATAGCGTTCACAGCGACTAATTTGAGGTTGTGCAATTGGCTGCCAACCTCATAATGTAAAACTAATTGCCATAGAAACCACTGCTGCAAGAGCATGTGACTGCTTGATGCAGACTTTCTGCAAAGGAACCTGTTGAAAAGGTGGCTCTATGCTCCACAAGGAGTGCACAGGAAATTGATAATGATGTAGTCGGCACTCATAGGAAGTAAACTAGACAATAGGAAAGTAACAGGAGTAATGGGTACTCTGGGGTTTTGATGCAGATGGTACCTCCACCTCACTGTGAAAGTGACCATTACCACATACATGGCCAGTGAAGCACTCTAAAGGGCTGAGCTTCACTGGGAGCATGACCCATGTCTCGACACACAATAAGCCGTTTAACTGCAGCTAAGTGGTAGTGTTGTTTTGATGGACCTAGGTTGAATCCTTGAAGTGCCTACTGTTTCGGTTACTTTTTGTTGTCTCATTTGTCTTCTTATGAGTGCCTATCACTAACCTATTTTTTGTTATTTGTTTATAACTCGTCACAAGCCTCAGGTTTTCCTCTGTTTATGTCTATAATTCTAATGAGGAAGCATACTTTAAGAGTACATTTTAGGAACACTACATATTTTTATCTTATCTGCTTGGTATTTTCATTTTTACTTACTTAGTCATTTCTCTTCTACCTTGGGGTGAAGAGGTGTTACCAATTCATCGCCTTTAAGGTCAGTCCAGTTTTTTCATTATTAAAGAAAGTAAAAGACAGCTTAACAGTGTTTTAGCTCATTTTAACCCAGGCAGTTTTCCTGTTTACCTAGGCCCCAAAATGGAGGCATTTTTCTTTCTACAAGTGATGTTTTAAAAATAGGCAGTAGACATATGTATTAGTGTGGCAGATAAATGTATTATGCTTTAACTTTAGGAAACTGGCCAAAGAAGGTAGTGAAACAATGTTGAGTTCATATGTGATGTAATAATTGTAAGTTATGTTGTGCGAAATAATCACAAATGCTTACATGTAAATATTTCAATTCTACTGAATTCCTTGGCGGCAAATAACTTTAGAAACGAAACGTATATCCAGTTGAAAATTAGCTTGATCAGAAACAAATGATCATCCTAATTTTTATGATATTTTTTGTGAAGTCACATATTGCTGAATAGGAATCTTGCTTACACAGTCCTACTCCACGCAATTTAGCTAATTTATTACCAAAAGATATCAAATTTGTTAAATGTCGTTCTTGGATTCGAAAATAGGTAATTATCGATATCGCTAAAATTCATTTAAAAATAATCTGTTGTGGTTGATTCATTGATAGTTTATGACTTCTATGTACTTGTAAACAAACTGCCTAATGACATCATTAATTGATTAAAGTAAGCAAAAATTAAGCACTAGAAAACTGATTTCGCTGCCAATTCATAACACATGGTCCAAAGGAAGTGTTTGCATGATTTAGACAAGCTATGGCCACTTATTTCCTTATTTTTCGTTCAAATTCAGAACTCGTATCAAGCGGGCGCACCATGTGCCAGTGGATAGATCTATAGGGTAACGTAGGCACAATACGGCTCATGGGTAAGAATGAGTTAAATCCCCCTTAATCTTTTTTTTTTTTTTTCACTATACCTTCCCCAGCTGTATTGCATTTCTTTCCTTAAAAATTTTATCCCACTGTTCTGTTTAGCATGTTTAATTTATTACTATGTTTTGTTATTCATTTCTGTATGGAGGTGCTAGTTTAGTTTCGTATTTTCCAAATACAGAATGATATTTCACCATGCCTCCTTGCGAGAATTATCTTGGAAGAATATTACTGGAATGATGTCGACCATGGAAGAGAGCGAGAGAGGGGTGAGGGCAGAGGATCATGTAAGTATAATGATCAGCTGCATATGTCATAAGCACACAAAGCTTCACACCAGCTCATAAATTGATATGGTTTATGTGTGTATACAAACATTCTAGTGTTGTATTTGTATATTACAATATACAGCAAACATGGACCTGTGAAAGAGACGCAAGCAACCAGACCCCATGGAGATTAAAGAGAGAAAGTAATAGAAAGCACACAAGATTAAGGACTGGTAAAACCAGAAAGGGGAGCAGACAATAGCAGTCCTATAGACTACCATGCATGTCATACAAGGTGACTAAGGAGTACTGGGCATGAGGCTGACTACTCCATCATGTAGAAATTTTAAGCTAACAAAACTTCAATAAGTATGGACAAGTCAGCCACAGAAGTAATTTAACCACTCAGCCATCCAAGACAAAAGAAGATCCTCTATTAAGGAGGCTCATGCGGCAGTTCAGGTAAAGCTGAAAGGAGTCTGGGTTGCTCATTCACCTTTTGTGTCCTGGGAAAAGAAGATATGGAAGGACTTTGAGCTGATGGCACAGGAGTGGGGAACTTGGTGTGAATTCATTGAAGGCCTATGCTCCTCAGGGAGCTGAAGGTTAATGAATGAATGAAAACCAGACATGCTGTTCATTGAGACCCACAGAAGAGGGGAATTGTGGACATGGTGAAAAAGCCTGGAGAAGAATGGTTCAAGAGGAAGCCAAAGCGTTTGGAGCCTTGTGAGGTTGAATGACAGCTCAGAATATCAGTCAGTGGCAAACAACAATTTTAATCCTTTGTTTTCAGTAGAACAAGAAAGTTTGAATATTGATAATTGCAAACACAAAACATTTCAAGTCATGTAGCCAGGAGACCTAACTATTACTAGTCTTGCAAGACAGACAAGGTATCACAGATTACGTTGGTTGAAACAAATGCTAGTGTTATTTTGTTTTTGTATTTTAAATATCAGTTTCATTTGTCTTGAACAGTTTAAGTTTAGAGTCCATAATCATGTCATATTTCTGTTTAAATCCATAGTGCCTCCAGGTTTCATGACAGATTGCATTAGGGACATTGCCAGGCTTCCGAACCCAGAACTAGCAAGAGAAATTTATGAGGTAAATGTGCTGTTTTCTGAGTACTTGTTAATATTGAACTTACGCCACAGACTGCTGTCCCTTGATTTTGTGTGAATGTTACCAAGAATTTGTTTAGTGACACACTCTTGGTTCTTACTAAAGTGACAATTGTGAAAAATGGTCCCACTTGAGTTGAGACTCCCAAGTGTCATCATCCTTTTGTGTGTGTGTTTTTTTTTTTTTTTTTTCACTGCCTGAACTGGGAATCAGACCTACTCCACCTTATTCCAATTACCTAACTGACTCTTTACTCCTGGTGTTATTCACTCTGTCATACTAAGGCAGTTATGAACTACTTTCCTACGGCTCCTGGCCTTGGTTTTTTAAAATCAGTCTTCTGCTTGCCTCATGTTCATTTCTCCATGCATGTTTGGTTTCCCTCTGTTTATTCTACGCAGGAAATTCCTAAACTATTTTCTTTCTCTGCATACACTGTATGTATTCTATCCTCTTGTTATTCTAGCATCCCTCTTGTTCTCTTTTCCCGTATCCCTAGCTGTATACTTCCAGTTCTTTTATTCTTCTTTTCTCTTGTCTCTATCCTTTTTTATTTTTTTTAAAAAGTTGAAAAATTATTTTTATTTCATTCTGTTATTATTATTATTCACATTTCATTTTATTTTACTTTGTTAAAAATAGAAAAAGAAATTCCTACTGTCAGTTTCTGTTTGATTTTCCAAACCACTTTGTTTTATTCTTTGTGTTTTTTCCAGATCTAAACGTTACACATGACTAATAATTTGATAGAAATTAATCCTAAGTGGAATTAGATTCTGGTACTATTTTTTCCCTTTATATTCGCATTCAGATTAGTTAGTACCTTCCATTCTGTGCTGATAAAGACCTTGAGGTTGCAACATAAACTCTGTTGCTCTTATGTCACTGTAAGAATATCCTACAACAGTTTTCCTCCGCATCATTGTTCATATATAGTTCCACAACCCCATTTTGTACTTGTTCTTATTGTTATTTAGGTACGATTTCCAGTGTGAAGATTGTTGACCAAGCATTGGCTTGTGGAATGATACATACATACATAACGTAATTGTGGTTTTATTATGAATATATATATAAAGGGGCATTCTTTTATTTAAAGCATTGGTACATATTTCTTCACACACTCTGTTCCTACAACTCTGATTCTTTTTCTTTCATCTGGCCCTGTAATCACATACCTGTCAACTTGTACAGAAAAGGGATAATTTGTACAGCTTTTGTATATTTTATATACATGGAGAAGAAAACTGGAAACAGAGGTGAAAATGATGAGAAAACATGGAAAGAACTTGAGCCGATGGCACAGGAGAGGAAGACTTGGCATGTGTTTGTTGAAGGCCTATGCTCCTTGGGGAGCTAAAGGGTATTGAATTGAATTGTATATTTTCGTTGGTGTACACCCTTACAAATAGTTTGTACAGGGTTTTTTTTTTTGTAATTACGTGTAAGATAAACACAGACCAGACACCTGCTGTAAAGATTTTAAACCAGCTGTTGGCATTTTTCAATATTGCAAAATTTATCTGTATTGTATATAATGTAGCACATCGTTGGTGAACATCTTTTAACTATTTTTAAACTACCCTGTTACAAATAGTTTGTACAGGGTTTTTTTACAGGTGTGTAATCAGATGATTATGTAGAATAATTCATGTTCTAAAAATACGAATTTCAGACAACAGTACTAGATAACTTCTATGGACCTGCTGTTGACAGTATCAAGAAGTAAGTGCAGAAGACATTGCTGTCATTGATTTATTTTAAAACATTTGTGATGAGTATTTTGCATCAGTCATCTCAGAGACTTAGATGGCTGTCTCCCAAGTATGTGTAAAGATAGTATTTTATAAGTGACAAGTGCAATTGAGAAGTATCATCGGACAATATGCCAATGAATTGGTTGCTTCTGTGGTGACAGAATTATGAAACTATTGTCTAGCCGCCCAATCACTTGGTACGCCACTATGATAGTTATTATATTTATTCTGTGGACAAGAATGACAGTGTTGCCAGTACAAGAGAAATGTGTGAGATTACAAGACACACAGGTATGTTGAGTGTTACCAACATATGATAAACTGTTTAGTGCATGACAAGAATGATAGACAGCAGTTAGTCCTGAGAAGTAGGAAACAATAGACCTTGGCAAATTTGAGATGAGAATAGTGAATTTAAATGTATATTTTTGTAATCATAATTATTTTCCTATACGCTCCACATAGAGTATAGAGCTACCACTACAGCTGGTTGTCTAGCTGGTTACATGATGAGATTGCCAGACCCATGCACAACTTCATATTAGTCACCTTGTATGACAAGTCTGAAGTTGCAGTAGTCATATTCTTTCTTTGTCCATGCAGAGACCCCTGGGAACAATGCAGGGTGATTGTGTTCAATGATAACAGTTAAGAAAGTAGATACTGGATAGATTATCAACATGGCCTAGATTAAAGTCAGTATTAGAATCGATAAACAGCGTTCATTACAATTCAGCTCCCCAAGGAGCACAGGCCTTCAAGTCTTCCTGTCCGGTGCCTTCTGCTCAAAGTCTTTCCATGTCTTCCTCATCCCTTTCATTTCTGTCTCCAGTTATCTTCTCTGTGTGTTTTTCAGTCGGCCTCTACCTCTCTTACCCTGGGGTTTCCAGAACAAGGACTGCCATGTAATGCTATCAACAGGTTTCCTCAGTGTGTGTCCTATCCATTACCAGTGTCTTCTTTTCATCTCTTGTTCCACTGGCACTTGTCTAGAACTTATCTTACTGAAAGGAAAACAAAAACAAACAGCAAGAAAAGTAATATGCATTATACAGCTGTACAATATTTTTCAAACCGGCCATATTATTTTCTGATATGAACCTGGATGTTCATATATAAATAATGAATTCATCTGAGACAACGTGTTTCTAAACAGAGTGCCGCTGAAACGATCAGTTTTTAAAGAATGGTTGAACGAAGACAAATTAGTAAAATTAGAAAGAGATTACATTTTTTGTGTGTAAATTAATGCTTATACTCTGAATGGGAGGCTGAACATCATGAAAAAATTACATGGGTTGAAAGAGTAGTGTACTAGTGTAGGGTGAAGAGTTTATTAATTCATTACGCTTGAGTTCGCCAAGGAGTATAAACCTTTAACAAATTGATGCCAAGTCTTCCTATTGCTATCAACTCAGGCTCTTTTCATGTCTTCCTCATCCCTGTCATTTCTATCTCCTTTTCTCTTCTCTGTGTGTATTTCGGTTGCCATCTACCTCTCTTACTCTGGAGATTCCAGAACAATGTAATGCTATCAGCAGGTTTTCTCAATGTGTGTTCTATCCATCGCCAGCATCTTTTCTTCTCTTTTCGTGTTCCACTGTTATTTGTCTGGTTCTTGTCATTGGTGATTTTGTCATCAGTTCCACATTGGTGACCTTGTCTTCGTTTCCACATTGGTGATCTTGTCACACAATTTCAGTCCCTCTATTCTGTGGAAGCGCCCATTTATGAAAGTCTGTTTCTTTTTTGGTTGTTGTTTTTGTTGTTCTCCATGTTTCAAAGCCATATAATAGAACTGACTTGACTGTTGAGTTGAAGATTTTCATTTTTGTGTTGGACTTGATTTCTCTTGATCTCCATATGTTTCCCAGTGCAATAAAAGCTCCTTTTGCCTTTTATATTCTCTTTTTGATATCACTGCCAGTATCTCCAACTTAGACTGTTCCATATTTATGAAAGTTAAACCTGAAACAGAAACTGACACATGATTAATAGCCTGTGCCAACCGGAATGGAACTCCGCCTAGGCCGGTCCCAAGCCTGGCTGAAAAAGGAGGATGGAGGCCGTAAGGAGGCAGCCCCTCCACCATGCAAATGCACAACAGGCCAATCACCTGTTTGCTTTAAACTTTTGATTACGAGAACTACAAGAGAGAAAACCGGACTGATTCTAAAGGCGACGAACTGCTATAGACTACGACTTATGAAACTTGGAACACAAGAAGTATAAATGGGAAAGAAGAGGAGCTGGTGGAAGAGATGAGGAAAACAAAACTAGAAATCCTGGCTATAACGGAAACAAAGAAAAAAGGACAAGGAGTCATGGATCTCGATGGCAACACGCTGCTCTACAGTGGTGTACCCACATCTGAAAGAGCTAAAGGGGGCATGGGTTGCATTGTGGCCAAAAACCAAAAGCAGGGTTCGTAGCGACCTTGAAAAACCTTGAAAAACCTGGAAAACGAAAAAAAAAATTCCAGGCCTTGAAAAGCCTGGAAAAATGGCTAAAAGCCTTGAATTTTCCGCATCGGACCTTGAAAAATAATACGAAATTGAAAGTTCGTTACTTTGTGTCCATTTTTTTGTTATTGATGGTATTTTTCGCAACAACAGACGCGACAGTGGCATCACATCTGTCAAATCACTGTAATTAGGATAAATGAAAATCAGCAATTTTGTGGGTAGGCCTATGTTATTTAAAATTTTTTAAGAAAATTAAATTAAATTAAAAAAAAAAATCTAAACAAACAAAACCCAACAAAAATAGTAAAGATGGGGGGGGGGGGGGGGGGGAGCGGGGGTGTAAAGGTCTCCAGTTAGATATTTAATAGATTTTCACTTATCATAAGTATTACCCTCCCAATTACTATATATATTACCTTTTGTTCTAGTTAAATATTATTTGACTGTATTATGTATGCGTTTAGAATTTTGAATTGGTAAATATATATAGCTTAGGCCTACTCATAAGTTATTTGTGTTCCCTTTTTTTTTAAAATTAAAACTAACACTACTAGGAGACCTACAGATGTGACATCATTTGTGACCAAGGAAAAAAAACTCTTGAGAGCTGAGATTATTTGGACTCTTTTTTTTTTTCAGTGAAAAGTCACCATAGTTTTAATTCAAATTTCATACGCAACAAGGGACATATTCTCTTCTGTGGTAGTTTTGATTCAGCCTTTAGCTTTATTTCAAGACCTGAAATTCAGATTGGTGCATTTGGAACAGTAGCGGAAAATAGGAAGCATTTTCCTGTAGCACTGAAGAAAAAAACAACTCAAATTGAAAAAGACAAATCATCCTGTGTTTTGTGCGACAGAAGATAAGGCATGCCGACAGTCACCTGGCATGATACGAAAAGATTTAACGTTATATCCACTGTTCACTCCAATGATAATATAAACAAGACAGTTAGAAAGACAAATTCTTTAGGGCAGAACAATTCAGAAGCCAGTGCTTGCAGAAAAATACAGCAAAAGTATGGGAGGTGTGGAAACTTCAGCCAGCTAGGTGCAAGCTACCCCTACCCACACAGATCCTATTTTTATATTATTTCTTAGTTGAAACTGCCCTGGTCAATGGGCACATAACCTACAACACTGCCAACTCTACAAAAAAAGATGAAAGCGAAGATCAGGATGTCAGTATGACTCTTATTGAACCTGCTATTCTTCCACGCAATGTGACACCTTGAAAACCACAGGTCACAACAACACGACTTACTGAGCACCACTTCATTGATAAATATGAAAGGGCAAAGTACAAACCAGACTGTAAAGTGTGTAAGGCTGCAGGGAACAGAAGCCAGACTTGCATGTACTGCCCAGATTGCAATGTACCTCTATGCCTGATACCCTGCTTCAAGTTATACCACACAGTCAAGGATTATCAACGTGGATCGTTGACAAAGACTCTTGCAGAGGCCTACAGCTACAACTTCAACCCCAGTTAATAAAAAAGCAGCTCAGACTCCAACTAGAGGTACTTAACTACTCAAACATTTACAAACGCTCATTGTCAGATGCCACAGACGCAGAATACATTCAAAAAAGACAAACGCGAAAAATACAGTTTTTTAAAAACATTTTATTCCAATTTTATTAGCCTTTTATGTTGATATACGTGGTTAATCGTTAAATCAATACGTCAGTCAAGCTTATTTTATTCATTACCATCCATGTCACTAACATTTTATTGCGCTGATGTTGAACAAATTCACTAAAAACTTGGAAAAGATGTCTGTTTTTCAATCTTTTATGAATTTAAAAAAAAAAAAAGTTCTTTTTAAAGAAATCTGCAAACACCCTTGGTAATGGGAGACGGTAATGCTCCGGATCGCTGGTCAGCAAAGTGATAATTATATCGGAGAAAATTAGATGAGAAAAATATTAGAGTTTCCCATCCTTGAAAATCACGTGCTGGACCTGGAAAAACCTGGAAAAAGCCTGGAATTTGCTTGAAGAAATTTGCTATGAACCCTGCAAAGATAGTATCAAGGGATGGAACTTTGTCTCGGAGCGCATTATGGTTGTAAAACTAAAAGGAGGAGAAACCATAGTCAACCTGGTCATAGTGTATGGGCCAAATGAGGATGAGAGAGCAGAGGTCAAGAAGGAATTCTTCGAGCTGCTTCAAAGGACAGTGGATGACTGCCTAGATGAAATTATCATGCTCGGAGATTTCAATGCCAGAGTTGGAAATGATCATGCTAGATGGGGTGGAGTTATCGGAAGATATGGAGAAGATACTCTCAATGAAAATGGAAAGCGACTCCTTAGATTCTGCAGTGAGCAGAATCTGATCATTACAAATACAAAGTTCCCCCATAAGCGCATACACTAGATGTGAACCAACAAAGAATGAGAAGTCAGTGATCGGTTATGCCATTATTAGGAGGAGCTCATTCAAATATGTCCGGAATGCTAGAGTCTGGAGGGGGCCAGAGATTGGAAGTGATCACTACCTACTTACAATCAAAAGAATAACTGAAAGAGTTGCTCAGCCTAGGAACTGCCCAACATCACGCAAGAAACTAAGTAAACGAACGGGAGAAATGGGCATTAAGACCTACAAGCTGAGAGAGCCAGAAATTAAGACCAGATATCAGGGGCTTATTGCTGCAGCGCTGAGCAACACAGAAGAACAACCTGATGACTTCGAAACCCTCTGGCTGAAATTCAAGGACATCATAAAGACAGCTGCTGCAGAAGCATGTGGTGAAGTTCGACTTGGGAACAAGAGAAAGAGGACACCTTGGTGGACAGAGGAAGTCAAAGAGAAAATAAGAGAGAAGAAAATTACATGGAAACAATACTTAGGAGCTAAAAACACAACAGGACAAATGGAGAAATATAGAGAATATGTGACACTCAGAACAGAAGCAAAGAACAAGGTGCTAGCAGCAAAACAGAAGTCCTGGGAAGAATTTGGAGAAAAGCTAGGAAAACCAGAAATTGTTCTATAAGACCCTAAAGAACATGAGGAAGGAAAAACAATGCCTTCTCAAATTTATAAAGGACTTACTTACTTACTTAGTCGTTCCCAATCTACCGTGAGGTGTAGAGGTTTGGAAGAGAGAGAACCAGACTATCCTATCGGCTGTCTTCCTCCTGGCCTGGTTCCATTCTAGTCCTCGGTCCTTCAAAGATTGTCTAATGTTGTCCTCCCAGCGGACTCTGGGTTGTCCTGGGGGTCTGGATCCCTGGCTCTTTGTTTCCCTTGCTTGTCGTGGTAGCCGATCTTCTCCCATTCTGCAGACATGGCCAAACCATCTTAGTTGGGACTGTTCTACTTGGGTCTGCAGGGGGTGGGATTTTAGGCCTTGATGTATCATCTTGTTGCAGACCATGGCTTTTTTTGTTACTTCAACCACCTTCCTCAGATACCTCATTTCTGAGGTTTGGATCTGGCTTTTGTGGGTTGTAGTCATTACCCATGACTCGCATTCATATGTCAAGAATGTAAAAAAATATATGTCAAAAATAACACCAATTTTCGAAAAGGGTGACTTCTTCTTCTTCTTCTTGCGATCGCATCTTTGATGATTACACCGTCAGACGAGTTCTCATGATGAATTCGACTGTTGTTTGAAGTTCCTCTTTGACTCCATATAGCTTTGAGTTTAGTGTTGAGTCATTGGGCCAGTATATCTTTCTCAACTGGTCATACAGAGGACAGTCCTGTAGAACATGCTCAGCAGTTTGTTCGTTTAATCCACATGTGCACAGTGGTGAAGCAGACAATCGTAGCTTGTGCACGTGTTTATTCAGTTTGTTATGCCCTGTCCTGAGTCGAAAAATAGTTATCTGTCCCTGCCGGTCGAGAGTGTGATAGTCGTCTTTGGGTTGGTTCTGTTCTCTTCTGATAGTCTGGATAGCTCTCTTTTTCTCAAAGTATGTGACTTCATTATCTTCTTGTTCACATTCTCCTCCCTTTTTTGCAAGTTTATCTGCCTTTTCATTTCCGGGTACACCACAATGAGATGGTACCCACTGAAGTATGGTTCTCTTTTTGGCAGCTACCTTGTTTAGTTCATTTCTCAGATGCGGGAGTTTACCACCCTTGAGAGCTTGCAGGACAGACAGTGCATCTGTGAGGATGACTACCTGGTGGCAGTCAGAGTTGGTGTTATAAATCATATTTGCAGCTTGCTCTAGAGCTTGAACCTCAGCTGTATAGTTGGAACAGAATTTACCAGTGGGAATGTGCCTAGTCTCATAGTGGTTGTCAGGATATGAGATAAAGATACCGGCACCTCCATTCCTAACAGCATTAGTTGCTGATCTATCTGTATAGGCATGTATCCATGATTGATCGGGATAGCTTTCTTGGATCATACTCAATGTAGCAGTTCGTTTTTGCAGATCATTATACTCATATCCACTTGTGAGACCACTGACTGATGTATTAATTTGGAGGGCACTGCTGGCCTGCTCCCATGGTACAGGGTATAGGGTGGGCTTCAGTGGTGTTGTCTTCATGGATAGGTCTTCTTGATGCTGTCTTATAAGTCTTTTTCCCCGATGCACAAAGCTGCTACGCTTTAGACGTCCCAATGCCAGATCATCTAGTCTTGCCTTCATTGGGTGCAGTATGCCTAGTCGTCTTCAGGCCTTTCCTTCTGCATTTTCAATATGCTTATTCCATGTAAGCCTTTGGTCAAATGTCACCCCAAGATAGGTGGGGTAGCTTTCTTCCTTGATCACGGTTGTCCCTAGGTGTATGTTAGCTGATTTGTCCTTGGGGGCGAGGGAGAACAGTGTTGTGGAGGTTTTATCTGTGTTTATTGTGATAAGCCATTTCTCTGCCCATGACACTAGCATGTCTGCTGCCCGCTGCATTCTATAATTTGCTGTGGTGACATTTTCATCAGTGCACCAGAGTACTAGGTCATCTGCATATAAGGCAGCTTTAACTCCTGCAGGGAGATCTTTCACCAGGTCATTGATGTAAACAAGGAAGAGTGTTGGGGAAATTACTCCTCCTTGAGGTACCCCCTGATGGAGCAACACTTTTCTGCTCTGCAGACCGTCAAGAGTGACTCTAGTTCTCCTGTTATGCAAGTATGACTGGATCCATTTCATCATGTTGCCTTGGATTCCACTTCTCCTAAGTTTTGCAATGAGGCCATCTTTCCACACCTTGTCAAAGGCCTGCTTGAAGTCGACCCAGATCGTTAGGACCTTTTTCTTCTCCTGGAAGGCATCTTCTATTGCTTGAGACAAGTAAGTAACTTGGTCTTCTATACTGTAGCATTCTCTAAATCCAGCTTGTTCCGGCACCAGGATCTGCTCAGACTCTAAATACCATTTCAATCTGTGGTTGACTATTCGCTCCATAGTCTTCCCAACACAGCTTGTGAGACTGATTGGCCGGTAACTTGCAGCCTCGGTCTTACATTTCCCTTTCTTTAGTATGGGTATTGTGATGGCTTCTCTCCATACTTGGGGTACCGTTCCTTTCAACCAGCTGTGGTTGAATATCTCAAGCAGTTTTGTCTTTGCTGCTGAGCTCAGATTTACTATCATTTCGTTGCTGATTTTGTCTGGGCCGGGTGACTTTTGAAACTTAAGCTTGGAAATAGCCTTCTGTAGTTCTCCTAGTGTGATGGGTTCCCTCATTGGGGCAGGAGTATCTGTCTGTCCCATGGTTGCCAGTATTGCTTTTCTTATCTCTCTCTGATGATCTATGTTAATGGGTAAGTTGCTTTCTGAACTGTATCTTCTAGCAAACAAGTTTTTCTTCTAGCTTTGTTCTCTGAAACTCTGCTACAGCCTTTTTCCATTTGTTGTGAGTTTCAAGTGAAGGCTGAGACTCTGCGTCCTTTCTAGCCCTGTCCATAGCTTCCTGACGTTCTTGGAGTGTGCTGGACCAGTATGGTATGTAGTTACGCCGGCATCCTTTGGGAATGGTTTCTTTTGCAGCTTGTAGTATGCATCTGTTGAAGGCTTTTACCACTTCATTAATGTCTCTGTTCTGTACCTTGAGGGTAGACAGCAGCGTGTTCACCTGATGCCTGAATAAACCCCAGTTGGCTTTTTTGTAGTTCCATCTTGTAATGGCTGGGCCTGTACTGAGAGTTGCACTCTGGACAGTAAGAAAGATTGGGCGATGGTCGCTTCCCCCTAGTTGGTCTCCTACTTCTCTACTAATAGATCCAGCTATATCTGGTGTGGAGAAGGCAAGATCTGGTGTTGAAGTTGTGTGCCATCCTCTGGAGTAGAAGGTAGGAGTATCTGTGGCATTATTGACTAGGATTAGGGAGTGATCATCTTGCCAAGTTTCAACCTCTTCACCTCTGTGATCCAGATGGTTATAGCCCCAGCTCTGGGAGTGGCTATTAAAGTCTCCAACTGCTATAAAGTTGGTGGCTGGTATCTGTATAGAGCTGAGACTCAGGGGTTTGTTGTTCGGACAGTAATAGTTCAGGAGTTCTATTTCCATCTTGTCTACCTTTATCTGCAACAGCTGATATTCTGCTCCATCCATGAAGGTTTTCCTTTCGTGTGCAGGAATGTTATTCCTTACAAGAGTAAGTACTCCTCCTTTTCGTCTATCTTTTCTGTCGGATCTGAAGCATTGATATCCCCTTATTTTAAAGGTTTGATCTGCTTTCAAGTGAGTCTCTTGGATACAGCAAACACTGACTTGCTTCTCATACAAGATGTTTTCCAGCTCTGTCTTTTTGCTGTATCCAGCCTGCTTGCTGTTCACTCCCTCTGCATTCCAGTGCATCATGACAAGTGGCACTCTGGGTTTCTCTTTTTCTGTTTTGAAAAGGGTGACAATCAACAATGTGGATACCATAGAGGCATATCCCTTCTCAGTGTCCCTTGTAAAATCTACTCTAAAATCCTAGAGCAGAGACTCTGATGCCTAGCTGAGCCACAATTGGATGAGGTCCAGTGCGGATTCCAATCAAACCGAAGTACTCAAGACCTAATCTTCACACTCAAACAGCTGAGTGAAAAGGCCCTTGAGTATAAGAGTGAGATCCATCTTTGTTTCATAAATCTGGAAAAGGCATTTGACAGGGTCCCCTGGAGCAAACTTTGGGACTGTTTGGCAAGGAAGAACATTCCAACACCTCTGATTCATGAGCTTCTGATACAGAGCTTCTACAAGTCTTGCAGAAATTATGTGAGGACAGCAAACCATAAGTCAGAAGAGTTCAGGACCACCACTGGTGTAAGACAAGGTGATATCCTGTCACCTTATCTTTTCATACTCCTCATGGATGATGTCATCAAGGCATGTAAGGAGAGAACAAGAAAGTATTCAGTGGTGTACTGGAAAATGAAACAGGTCTGTATTTCAGAGCTGGAATTTGCTGATGATGTTGCCCTGATTGCTAAATCAGAGGCACATCTCCAATTCAACCTGCAAGTCTGGAAGGAAGAGCTGGAGAAGAGAGTGATGGTCATAAGCAGCTCTAAAACAAAATCCATGGTGATATCACGAGAAGAAAGAAGACATCAGATTAAGCTAGGAGAACAGGTCCTGGAGCAGGTCGACCACTTTAAATACCTCGGCTATTATAGACCGAAAGGGAGACATCAAAGAAGAGTTGGCCACTCGAAAAGCAGCAGCTGGGAGACTTTTTCAGGCCATAAATCGAGGATTCCTCAGCAAGAGAGAGGTTGGTAAGAAAACGAAGATGGCTGTATACTGCTCCACTAATGTCCCAGTCTTGACATATGGATGCGAGTCATGGGCAATGGCTACAACCCACAAAAGCCAGATCCAAACCTAAAAAATGAGGTATCTGAGAAAGGTGGTTGAAATAACAAGAAGAGACATGGTCCGCAACCAGACGATATTTCAAGGCCTAAAATCCTACCCCCTGCAGACCCAAGTAGAACAGTCCCAACTAAGATGGTTTGGCCATGTCTGCAGAATGGGAGAAGATCGGCTACCACGACAAGCATGGGAAACAAAGAGCCAGGGATCCAGACCCCCAGGACGACCCAGAGTCTGCTGGGAGGACAACATTAGACAATCTTTGAAGGACCGAGGACTAGAATGGAACCAGGCCAGGAGGAAGACAGCTGATAGGATAGTCTGGCGCTCTCTCTTCCAAACCTCTACACCTCACGGTAGAAGAGGAACGACTAAGTAAGTAATCCAACCGGAATGGTATATGCTGTTGGTATGGTCCTAAAGAGGGTACGCTACATTGGAAGCACTTGGAACTGTATTTAACAACAATGCTAAATGTTGAGAATAGGAGCAGTTGAGAATGTAGGCTGGTGACATAACTTAAATGCTGTTAACAGGCAGCAATTGGCAACATAAGATGAAATGACTAGTGAATTGGGATGTGTTATAAGTGGTCAAGGGCAGCAAGCAAATGGAAAAAGGATTGTGTTTGCAGCATAGAACAGTGTATGCACATACAAACAGAAAGAAAACTGCTAATATTGGCTAAACTGTGCCTTTTGAATGTTTTCTTTAGAAGCTGTGGTGTTGAATATGAGCTGATCCTTAAAGCACACTGCAGAAAAGCTGGATTTTCTTTTATCGGTAAGTTCATATTCTAAGTATCCTCTTTTTTTACTTCATGCTGTGTATTGCCTAACTTCTGCTCCTCACTCCATTGTCTTCTTCTTCTTCCGTCCTTAGCCAACGACCGACAAAGCAGTCAGTGACCATTACGCCTAGTGGCGTCTTAAGGGCAACAGCGAATAGATTTTCTTTGCCGTTGTTCCCATCACGCCTAATGGCGTCTTTAGGGCAATGACAAATCAATCCGTTCGTCGTTGTTTCCGTAATCAAAGTGACTTCACTCCATTGTAGTTTAGTGTAATTTCTTTAGTTTTTCTTTGTTTTGCATCCATAAAACACAATCTACTACACAGAGATTATCTTTCATTGAAATTTCAGATTGTTTAATAGTATACTTTTAGAGTAAATATATAGTAGTTCTGGGAGGTCTCTGAGGAGACAAAGAAATAGTATAGTTACTGCTACCTCAGACATATCAAACGATGCGACTAATATTAGGTTGTATTTGGGGCTAGCAAGGACATGTGAAGGCTTTGATGCGGTGGTGGCTGCATAAGGAGCAACAAGGTAAAATAAGAAAAAGTATGTCCTTTATGTTCACAGTTGACATTTTCTTTGTATACCATATTTACAATTGCTAGCCATAAAAACATTCCATGTGGAAGCTGGTATAATTAGCACCTACCTGCGTCCCCTTATATGGTCAGCAATGACTCGGGGACGTAGAATGTCCGGCACCCAGACCCTCTGCTCTCGAGGTGTCTGTATCCCTTATACAGTCAGAAATGACTAAAAGGGAAGATGAATTGGAGGGCAAGTTCCGTATCCTACTAGTGACAGGCGGTTGCTACTGGTGTCAGACTGTATCGGCTAGACCGTTCCTCTGACATCCAGGCCGGGTCTCGCTGCACGGGCAACAGCTTGATCTACAATTGCCCAACCTCGTGCCACCGAAAGTTATTTTGGGAGGTACGCTCCTTTGGTCAGAAATGACTGGTAGGGAAGATCACAGATATGAAAAACTTAATTGCCTTCTTTGTCTTTTCCTTACCATTTCCTGTGGAGCATAGGCTTTCATTTAATTCATGCACTTCTATCCTGTCCCATCCATCAGAATTCTGTTCATGTCTTCTCTGTCCTCCTTATGTCTGTATCCAATTCTCTTCTCTGTGTCCTTTGCGTCTCCCTCTGTTTTCTTTAACCTGAAAATGTTAGAACAAGGACTGCCTTCTGGTGCAGTTAGCTGGTTTCTTGAATGTGTGTGCCCGTCCTTTTCCCCCTACCTGTTGCCCTACTTACAATGTTGTCAAATGTTTTTAGCAAATAATGTGCCTCATCAATTCTTGCCGCAAGATAAAGCTAGCAGTGGACATGTAACACAATCATTCTTTATGCATAGACAATCTAGCCTTGTAATTTTAGGAGAAATGAGAATTTTTCTGTGTTACGTTATCGTAAGATTTATCGAGAGAATTCAGGTCCAACACAATAGTGGGAATCTTCAGCTGAAATGTCAAGTCAGTCCTATTGTATGGCTGTGAAGCATGGAGAACAACAAAAACAACAACCAAAAAACTACAGACGTTCATAAATGGGTGCTTGCGTAGAATAAAAGGATTGAAATGGTATGACAAGGTCACCAATGTGGAATTGATAACAAGAACTAGATAAGTGTCAGTGAAACAAGAGATGATAAGAAGATGCTGGCGATGGATAGGACACACATTGAAGTAATCTGTTGATAGCGTTACAAGGCAGTCCTTGTTCTGGAATCTCCAGGGAAAGAGAGGCAGAGTTAGACCAAAAAAAGACATAGAGAAAAAGAAATGGAGACAGAAGTACTCTCCATAGAAAAAAAAAAAAGCGAGTTGCATGATACTGTGGTTTCCGGTGCGCCTTCTGGCCCAGTATCTACGACTTTAGCACCTGTTCAACGGGAGAGTGGGCTCATCCCTAATCTGTTTATGTTCCCAGTAGTAGACTATTCGCAAGCAGCCTGGGGGTGTCACTGCTCTGCGCGGACCTTGTTTACCGAGGCGGCGTCCGAGCTCGTATGGTGAAAATATGGTTGCGTTATCTTCAAAATAGCCCTGTCTTTCCCGTGGCTTTTCTGCCATCCTGCAACTTTGAGTTAGGGAGTTCTGAGCTCCAGTCTCTTTCCCAGGCATTTTATCCTGGCCTGGCACGCATACAGAGGACCCCACTTCTGGTTCTAAGTTAGCAGTTGGGGATAGGTGGGGTAGCACACTGTGCATTCCCCGTCATCCAGGGGGCTCTCCAACTATGCAGAGCTTGCACAATGCTGTGCTCTGGTTCTGGGCTCTCCCAAGGAATCCTCACGTCCTGCACAGAGCCACTTCCCGATACCCACCACCTGCCAACCCTCCATTGTAGAAATCTCCTGCATGCGGCCATCCAGTCAAGAGCCAGTATTAAGTCTGGTGCCCAAGTGATCCCCCCAAGCTCAGTGTGCAATGCTGGGTTCTCATCATGCTGCAACACAGGAGGGATTGTGATGCTCAGCCATCTCTCTCAATTCTGCACCGATAAGTGACATCGGGGACTTAACTTTGCCTCAGTACTGGGAGGCCCCGTTTCCGGGTACACCACACACAGCCAATTGAGGCAACGGTCGCCATGGGCGTGATAGACGACAAACAGTGAAGAATGAGGCAAGAAAGCATTTAACCCATGAAGTGGGGGTGGATTGGTGCAGACCAGAGCATGTACCACTCGCCGGTGGGTTCTGCATCTACACCTATAGGGTTCCACCCACTCCTCAGCCCATTTAGTCTGGCCCCTCACCCAGGACCTGTCCGGCTTGGGTGACCCTGCCAGGAGTAAAACTCCCGCCGGCATAGCTCCCGGGATCATTGAGGCGCTCAAGCTCTCCAACCACGGCAAGGTAGGCTTACATGTGGAGAGAGACAGAAGTGAAAATGGTGAGGAAGACATAGAAAGAACTCAAACTGATGGCATGTGACAGGAGGAGTTTGTTGAAGGCCTATGCTCCTTGGGCAGCTAATTGGTATTGATTGATTACACTGACAAACAACATTTTTCTTTCTTATATAAGAATAAGTGTTCTTAGGTCAGTTTCTTGCGCTGATTTCAAATCTGAAATCCGTTTATCTCTATCACGTCGGGTTCTTAAGATATTTGTGAATAAATATATTTTTGGGAAACCGTTATCTGCTCCGTTTCATTTTTACTATATAACTTATTAAAAATTAATAAAAAGCAACATAATTCTACTTTTTATACTGCTAAAAGATGCATGACATATGTTACGCTATTTTTCAAATAGTTACTGTATTTTGAAATAATTCTGAGCAAAATATGGCTTCTAGAAGTTGTAGAAATTCGGCTGATCTGTTCTGTTACGTGTGCGGATATTTTACCAATCGTGTTGACCAGAAAAACTTTACACCATTACTAAAGAAAGCATATGAACTTTAATTCGATTCGAAAGTTGATAATGCAAATAAATCTTGGAAGCCAAATGCAGTTTGTTCGATACATTGGCAGGTTGGTTACGAAAATCGCCGAAGCATAAGTCGATGCCTTTTGGAGTGCCAGTAATATGGCGTGAACATACAAATCACACTACTGATTGTTACTTCTGCTTGACAAATATCCATGGTTTCACTTTTAAAACTAGAAAGTCTGTGGTTTATCCAAATATTGAATCGGTTTCGAAACCAGTGCCTCATGATTCAATCACGTGTCCGATCCAAGTACCACCAGAACAATATCCATTGGACGTAAATGAACCATCAGAAAGTGATAGTTTACCTGCTTTAGAAACTAATTCTGACTCAGATTACATACCGGTGAATGATGGTGTTTACTTAATTAACCATTCAGAACTTTCAGATCTAATACGTGATCTCGCTCTTACCAAAGGACAAGCGGAATTACTCGGTTCGCGACTCAAAGAATGGAATCTTTTAGCACCCAATACTCCGATATCTAAATTTCGCCATAGACACAGAGAACTTGTTCAATACTTTGAGATGGATGATGACATTTGCTATTGCAAAGATGTAAACGGTCATGAGCACATAGTCAACGAATGGCGATTTTTCATCGATTCTTCCAAGACTAGTCTAAAAGCCGTGTTATTGCATAACATAAATTTTTTTTCATTAATTCCAGTCGCCTACTCTGTTCATATGAAAGAAACTTATGACAATATGGCTAAACGTTTGGAAAAAATAAAGTACAATGACTACCAATGGCGGATTTGTGGAGACCTAAAGGTCATTGCAATTCTCACGGGCATGCAGACTGGGTATACTAAATTTTGTTACTTCCGATGTGAATGGGACAGCCGCAACAGACAGGAACATTATGCAAGAAAGGTGTGGCCTATCCGGGATCGTATGCAGCTTGGGCATAAAAATGTAATACGCGAGCCATTAGTTAACAAAGACACCTTCATTTTACCACTGTTACATATAAAGTTGGGGCTCATGAAGAATTTTGTAAAAGCGTTAGATAAAACGAGCAAAGCTTTCACTTATCTTCGAGAAAAGTTTCCGCAAGTTAGCGATGCAAAGATAAAGGAAGGTATCTTTGTAGGACCTCAGATTAGGAAAGTTATTGCAGACAAACAATTCGAGAACTTGTTACATGGTAGTGAACTTCGCGCATGGATGGCATTCAAATCGATCGTCGATAACTTTCTGGAAAATCACAAATCTGTCGACTATGTTGCATATTGTTAAGCAGTGCATAGATGCATACATAATTATGGGCTGTAACATGTCCCTCAAAATCCATTTGCTCGATTCACATCTTAACCTTTTCCCTGACAACCTTGGCGAAGTCAGCGATGAACATGGAGAATGATTCCATCAAGATATCGCCGTAATGGAGTCACGTTATCAAGGACGGTCTAGTGTGACAATGCTTGCCGATTATTGTTGGATGCTTCATCGCGATGTACCACTTGCCATTCACCGACGAAAGTCGACTGCAAAGAAATTCAAGCCTACATAACTGTTATACTTCTTGTACGAATGATGTTGTAATACTGTATGCGTTGTTAAAAAACTTCAATTGCGTATTTCTAGAGATCCCGACCTGATAGAGAAAAACGGTTTCCAGATTTAAAAACAGTGCATTAAAATTGACCAGAAAAACATAGAAATGTTAGAGAAAGAAAAAAAAAGTTTTTTTTTGTTAGTCAGTGTTATCATAAGATTTATTATTTATATGATCTTCAGTGATCATAATTAAATGAAGTTTATATTACTCTGACTGTGAATTTGTGGTGATTCATTGTCACACACAGTGTTGAAATCATAAAGAGATTAAAAGAAGACAGATTAAACATTATATGTGATTCAGAGGACATTTGTTAAAGTAACTTGAGTAGTTAAATGAGACCAGGCAGTGGTGTCATAGATCTGGCACTGATTTCTAGTTCTGCCGCCACCTTTCACCGTTGGGATGTATTGCAAGCTCAAGACAACGATCACCTACCCTGTGTAGTATTCATTGCGAAGGGAAAGACCACCAGACGCAGGAAACCGAAACAGACTTTCCAGTATCATACAAGCCCACATGATAGTAGTAGCCCTGTGCAGATATTATGTCAAAGTGCAAAAAAAAAAAGACAACTCGTACCCCTTTTACACTACCACCCTGGTGGATTGAGACAGTGGAAACAGCATGGCTGGAAAAGGAAAGAGCGACAAAGTCATGACGGTTAGCACAAAAGAGAAGGACAGTGAGTGATGAAGAGGTGGAAGATTTTAAGGAGAAAAAGCAAAGAGCCATCAATAACTTCAAGGCCTTGGCAAGAGAAGCCAAGGACACTGTGTGTGTGGCGTTTGTGACACAAGTGGGCTCTGACAAAACACAGAAATTCTGGTCCTTACATCGCAGAATGAGTAGGAAAAGTACAAGCCAATCATTTCCTAATATTCTCAGCTCGACAGGGATGAGCCTCAAGACCGATGCCAAAAAGGGGCATGCATTACTCTAGCGTTATATTACTCAGACTGATAAAGCTGCCCGCCAAGAAATTAAAGACCGTATCCTGCCAAGTGACAGAAGCGACATATATTTTGACCTCATCCGAAGACGATGTTGTGTGCACTTTAGAAACCAGTAGAAACACTGCCCTGGGTCCTGATGGTGTATGGTATCACCACATAAAACAGCTCAATGACACAGGCATTAAGAATGTGGTGAGTGATTTCAACACCAGCATACTGAATGCTGAGGTGCCGGATGACTGGCTACATAGTTACCTATGGCCACTTCCTTAACCTGGTAAAGGCCCCACATTTCTCAGCAGCTATAGAATTATCACAGTGCAGAATGCCTACGTTAAACTTCTAGAAAAGATTGTAGCACGGAAAATTATAAATCACCTCGAAAATGCACAGAAGTCCGCTGGGAGGACAACATTAGACAATCTTTGAAGGATCGAGGACTAGAATGGAACCAGGCCAGGAGGAAGACAGCCGATACGGTAGTCTGGCGCTCTCTCTTCCAAACCTCTACACCTCACGGTAGAAGGGGAATGACTAAGTAAGTAAGTAAGTAAGAAAATGCACAGATCCTACCTGATACTCTCGGAAGCTATAGGCCCTTGAAAGTAACATGGGGTAACACTAGAACTTTTGCTTATGGTGTGTACTAGGGGTTCCAGGGTAAACGAGAAACAGTTGCTGTAGCAATTGACCTAGAGTATGCATATAACGGAGTGAACTTTGAAACATTAATGACGTTGCCAGCTCATATTAATTGCCTCTTATGACATGCCTGATTTAGCAGTAGTTCTATTATTTCTTTGTCTGCTCAGCAACCCCTGGGAACTACATAGGGCAGACAAGAGACCACATGTGCAGACATTTGAACTGATATTACTGTCCAATTGTATTTATGTTGAGACTGTATGTGCAGACATTTTAAACTGTATGATGTCCTTGTCATATTGTAATCTTTTGATGTTATATGTAGACATTAACAATTGTATAATATTCTTGTCATAGTGTATTCCTGTAGAGGCCACATATTCTGACATGCAGTTGATCATCTTGTCAGATTGTAAACCTATTGAGGTCATGTGAAGACATTTAAATTGTGTAGTAGTCTTGTTCCTGCAAAGATAATTAAAAAACTACCAGAAATGTATGTTCCTATGATAAGCACTGTAGTGCTTTTCAACTTTAGTGGTCTAAGCTAAATAGTTCTGCAAACTTATTGGTGAGAACGGAGCTTTTATTATATGTACTACTGCTCGGGCGTTGCTAATTTTCCATTATCCAGCAGGCTTGAGTTCTCCAAAATAGAATGGGTTTAAAGCTGTCTCAAATTTCACCAATCTATAACATTGGAGATACAGTATACTGTGAGAACATCATCTAACTACTGTTGTAAATATGTAAATTCGTTTTTTCTTGCTCCCCTATTAAGTATGGAGCCACGACTGCAGGTGGTCCCCTTGCAGGAAGCGTCATCAGAGCAATCACTTGCTTTTGCAGCAGTGATTTCTGTCGCAATTTGTGTCACATGATAAGGTTGCCAGGCCCATCCATGCACAGCCTCATACTAATCACTTTTTATGACATATCTATGGAGTAGTAGTCCTGTTCTTTCTAAATCTGCTCAAAGACCCTCTGGAACCACATGGGACTAAATTCATAATGCTAGCAAAATAAAACACAAAAATAGGATACTGCACTTTGGAGATACTAATGCATAAATGTACTGATCTTGTGGACATATCAAGGTGGAAACAGTTTCTGGCTTTAACAGAAGCTGTAGGTCTTCTCCCTAATTGTATCAGTGGCATCAGAAGCTTTCATTCATTTCTAATTTTTATTCAGAATTCTTTCCTTTGCCTAAGTATTAGACGTAAGAATTTATTTCCTGTATTTAGTTGTTAACATCTGGTCATCTCTTAAGCTTGTTATGTTAAAAAATACTTTATTATTTCTGCACTTAGATGAAGGGCAGATGAGAGATGAAGGCTATGACAAGACCCCAGACATTAGACTAAAAGTTCCAGTCAGTGAGTATGTTTCTGATCATTTGTCTTGTCAGCTGTGGTTTCCTAAAGTTCAGCTTTTAGTTGTATTACATATTTTGGTTTTAATCTTCGTACAGTTGATAACAGTATAAGTACAAGGTCTTGATGGCTAGTCTGTAGTTTATTAGTAATACATTTAAAAAAATATATTTTAGAAAATCACATTTACTGTTTTGTCTTCAACTTCTTTGATCCTTAGCCGCCGACTGTCAAAGCAGTCAGTGGCTATCATGCCTGGTGGCATCTTGTAGGGCAGCAACAAAATGTTTCCACTTTGCTTGGTTGGCAGTCATACTTTGTGCTGTGCCCCAGCTCTGGTTCATTATTTGCATCTTGGCCTCCATAGTTCACCCCCAAGTTGTTTTTGGTCAGCTTCTCTTTCGCTTTCCTTCAGGGGTCCATAGCATAGCTGTTCTTGTGATGGCATCAGGGTCTCTTCTGAGGACGTGGCCAACCCAACTCCAGCGTCTGCCAGCTTTGATGGTGTGCATATCATCTTGGTTGCTTCAAGTAAGCAGTTCTTGGTTGGTGATGGTATTCGGAGAATTTTCCTTACACAGATTGTGTGAAAGGAGGACAATTTCGACATTTCCTTCTCTGTTACTCTCTCCTAATTCCGCACCATACAGAAGCACAAAAAGTAGACAACTGTCATATAATCTTAATTTGGTGTTTGTGCTGGACTGAGAGGACTTCCAGATGTTGTTAAGACTAGCAAAGGCTGTTCTGATTTTATTCCTTCTGTTGTTGTCTTTGCTTATTCCACCGTCTGGAGTTACTATGCATTCTAGTTATGTAAATGTGTCCGTCTGTTCCAGCTTTTGGTTCCTTATTGTTATGGGCTCAGGATTGCCCACAGTGAGTGTCATGACCTCTGTCTTCTTTAGATTGATGTTCAGACCCACCTGCTGGCTATACTTATTCAGTCTATCTGTATTTTCTTGGATGTGTTGATGTGAATGTGTGAGTAGTGCAGTGTCATCTGCCTATTCCAGATCTTCCAGTGTAGAAAACGTTGTCCATCTTATTCCTCTTGAACTGCCCTCTGTTGTCTGGTGCATCACCCAGTCTTTGACTCAAAAAAAGTGGTTGATAAGGGGCATCCCTGTTGTACTCCTGCCTTCACCTCAAAAGTTAGGTTCCTCTGCCCAACACTGCATGTAAAGTTAGCATAGGGGATTTTTATGATGGAAACAGTGCAGCTGGGAATTCCATAAGCCCTAAGTACTTTCCCTAGGCTGTCCCTGTGTATGCTGTCAAAAGCCTTTTCAAAATCAACAAAGTTAATGTTATAGCTGTCTCTGCCATTCTGAGCACCTTTTTGTAAGTTACATTTATTTGGTTACAGTAAGCTTATTTCTTATTACTTTTTCAAGTCCATTTTCGCTCTTTGCAAGTAGTTTTTATTTAATTTGTTCTTGATTGAGACTCCAGTTTTATCTTCTAGAATTGTGAAGGGATCCAAAGATGCAGCAATAGAGAATGCAGTCAGCGACCTATAGCTTGACTGCTTACGTCAGGGTCAGCGAACCAGAGCTGACCAAGACCCTACTCCACCTCCACGTGGTGGTCCTGGAAACAGGCTGCATCACTGCAGTCTGGCTGAGAGAGTAGGGATCGAAGAGGGAAGGCAAACCCGGTCCCAAAAAATGCCATGCTGAAGTCGGATGTGTCGGCCGAAAGGCGCAGATATCGCAGCTCCGGTGTAAACAGACACAACGGAACCAACGTCCTTTTCAGGACGAACGAGGAAGAAGAAGAATTGTGCATGTCTGGCCTTACTTGTATCAATAAGAATTTGCTAGCTATGAATATCCATGTCTCTGTAAGTCCAGAAACAATCACAGTAGCTTTTCTGGGAAATTGATGATTAGCAGCCCTAATTTATTTTTGAAAAAAAAAACAGCGCTTATTAGTTGTTTCATCATTGTTTTATGAATATTTGAAAGTGATTAAAATTCAGGAGTGCTCTGATAGGTCATCTTATTGGCAGTTGAGTTTTCATTCTGACCAATCATTTTCCTATTGTAGTAAACATAATTCTACTTTATTTTCACTCTTTAAGGATCATGGGGCCACAGATGCACTTGGTCCTTTTCACGGGAAGCTTATGCCAAAGCATTCAAAGTGCTATAGCTGTTGTGGTTTCTGTAGCAATGTTACATGGAGAGCTTGCCATCCCACTGCACAACCTTCACATTAGTTGCCTCTTATGACTTTCATGATAGAGCAGTGGTTCTATTCTCTCTTTGTCTCCTTAGAGATCCCCTAGAAACCCCCACTGGGTATTGCGGTAAATATCATCTTTGTCCCTTTGTTCTCCCTACGGAGCATGGAGCCACCACTGCATCTGATCCCGCAGGAAGCCTGCGCAAAGTAGTTGAATGCTCTTGCAGCAGTGTTTTCTGTGGCAGTTTGTTTTACATGATGTGGTTACCCAGTCGTATGTAAAACTTCATATTAGTTGTCTTGTACGACATGATGACCACATCACCCCTAGTGTGCCGATGGTCAAGAAAATACGGGCCTAACACCGTATTCCCAATATGCCTCAATAGGCGTGTAATGGGATCCTTGGACGACATGCCTGAGGGTGCGATACTATTCTTTCTCTACCTCTATAGAATGACACAGGGTGGAGGCTGTTGTTGTTTAACTAGAGCTGCTGAGCTTCATGCTCTTTAGCAGCCAGTACCAAGTTGAAGGCTCCATGTTATTATCTACACTTTAGATCTAGGCTTTTCCTGTGGCTTTTCTGCCATTCCGAAACGTGTTGAGTTGAAGCCATGAGCTCCAGTTTCTCCAGCTTGGCTTGCACTTAAAGGATCATCACATCTGGTCCCAAGCTAGGAGTAAGAAGTGTGCAGCATACTGTGCATTCCCCACCATCCAAGGGGGCTCTCCAACTATGCAGAGTTAAATATTGTACTCTGGTTCTGGGCTCTCCCAAGGAATTGTCACGTCCTGCACAGAGCCACTTCTCAGCTTCCCCTGCCTATCACTGGGTCCATAATGAGATCCTTCTGCATGCAGACAACCAAGTCAAAGCCAAAGGATTACGATTGGGCCCAAGTGACTTCTCCAAGCTTAGTGTGTAGTGCTGGGTTCTCAACAAGTTTCACCACAGGGGGAATCCCTGGAAGTGTGTGGATGATTTCAAGAGTCAATGAGGATGTAATTAGCCTCACAGACATAGGTTCGCTACCACGTTGATATATTGTAGCATTGTTCATAGCTGGTGGTCATATAAGGATGACTCCAGATATGCCTCCATGCATTGGGTGGAGATAAATATACTGGTAAAGTGTTTAAGCTGCTCTGATTATTTTAAGTATGGCATTACCAGCTTTGATGTCTTTGTCTGGCATTTTACTCAGTGCCAGAGTTTCTCTTCTCTGTGGTTGCTTTAATATTATGAACAAAAAACAACCAATGTAAAAGAAAACAATTACGTGTGTTCAGAGTTTACTGGCTTGATAGAATTTACACACATAAGCAATATCTGTTCTTATTCCTCTGCAGACGTTTTTAGATTATTGTTTTTTTTTTTTTTTTAGCTGTCATAAAATGCTGCAGCCTGAAATTGTGAGCTAAAAAAAAGAACACTTCTATTCACAGTGATAAACTGCAGAGTAGTGAACTGGATTGAGAGCAAGGCATCCTTTGGTGATCCCATCAATCACCAGCAATACATGATAGACCAATATCTGCCATATAAAAACAGGTACTTTGCTCAGACTTTTCTTATGCACTTTCATTTGAAACATAATTTGGCCTGCTGATGTTTAAGGATCATCACTTTCCCCTTTTGTTCCACATAAAGCATGGAGCCACCACTGTTGCTGGCCACCTGGCAGGAAGTGTGTATCAAGCATTTACAAGCTCATGCAGCAGTGGTTTCTGTAGACATTTGTGAGGTAGCCAGCCCCCACATGCACCACCTCATATTTGTCCCCTTTATACCGTATATGCCTGAGTCAACAGTAGTCCTATTCTTTCTTTGTCTCATATGATACCAACCCTCCCCTCCCCCGGGAACTTCAAGTCTTTTCATATTTTTATTCTTATGATCAATGTCATTTCCTCCAACTTTGTCTACCTACTGCCAGGATGCACGTGTAAGTCTACATCTTGTAGGGACGTGCACTTGTGGCCCTAAGCTCCTAAAGGATCACAAAGGGATAATCTTTCAAATGCCATGCATGTAATACAATTTTATGTCTATGAGAAAAGAAATAAGTAACTTCAGGGTATATAATCACCCGGGTGTTACCGGGGCCCGAAAGGGGAGCAAAGAATAGTAACACTGTTCCCTGCCAAGCATGTCGTAGAAAGCGACTAAGGAGGGTTGGGCATGGGGCTGGTTACCCCATCCTGTAAAAAAATTTAAACCACAAAAAAAAAACTTCAACAAACATGGACGACAAGTCAATTAAAGAAAATAAAACACAGCCATCCAAGACAGGGGAAGGTCCTCTCGCAGGGAGGCGTATGATGCAACACAGAGAAAGCTGAACGGAGTCTGTGTTGCTGACTAACCTTCTTTCTTCTAGGAGAACTTCCAGATTTGGCATCTGGAATGTTCAGACATTAAACGAACAAGGGAAAGTGGCACAAGTAGCAGCAGGTATGAGGGAATATAAAATTAAGGTTCTGGGACTGTGTGAAACAAAGTGGAAGGGGGTAGACAGGAAGAAACTCATCACAGGTGAATTGGTGCTGTCCTCAGGACATGAAGACGAAAGTTCACACCACAGTGAAGGGGTAGCTCTAATGTTATCTAAAGAAGCACAGAAAGCACTCATTGAATGGGAAGCCATTGGATCCAGAATAATAACAGCTTCTTTTAAAACAGCTAAAAAGAAAATAAATGTAAATGTCATCCAATGTTATGCACCAACTAATGACAAAGAAGAGTCTGTGAAAGAAGCATTTTATACTAGACTACAGGAAATTATGGAAAAAGTAAAAAGAAGAGACATTACAATTTTGATGGGTGACATGAATGCAAAGATAGGTACAGTCAACACCGGCTTGGAAGAAGTCATGGAAAACAGGGGCTAGGAATAATGAATGAAAATGGGGAACTATTCTCAAACTTCTGTGCTTCAAATCAACTGGCTATAGGAGGAAGCATGTTTCCACTTAAGAGAATACACAAGGCAACATGGATATCACCAGACCATAGAACAGAAAATCAGATTGATCATATATGCATAAACAAGAAGTTTAGATCATCATTGCAGGATGTAAAGGTATATAGAGTAGCAGATGTGGCATCAGATCACCACCTTCTGATAGCCAAAGTAAAAATGAAACTCAAGAGATATGCAACAATGCAAAATTATAGACAACAATTTAATGTAGGACATCTAAGAAATCAAGAAACAAGAGACAAATTTGCGGTCACAATATCCAACAAATTCCAAGTGCTCCAACAGCTGGAAGATGCAGAGAATACAGAAGACTTGGCAGCAGATCAAAACGGTATGGAATGAGACATGTGAAGAAATACTGGGGAAAAGAGAACGACAACAAAAAGCATGGATAACAACAGAAACCATCAATAAGATAAAAGACAGGAAAAACAAGAAAGCAGATTTAAACACAAGCAAAACCAGAAGTTCCAAAGCCAAGGCTCAAGAAGTGTACACAGAAGCAAACAAAGAAGTAAAAAGAAGTATCAAAAGAGACAAGAGGAAGTATATTGAGGAGTTGGCAAGAGAGGCAGAAGATGCTGCAGCCAAAGGGAATATGAGAGAACTGTATAACAGCACAAAGAAGCTAATGGGGAAATACAAGCAAACAAGTTGCTTCATAAAAGACAAGAATGGAAAACTGCTCAGCAATATACAAGAGCAAATGAAGAGGTGGACAGAATATTTTGAGGACCTTCTCAATAGACCAGCTCCACAAAATCCCCCGGACATCCAGCCAGCAGAAGAAGAGCTACAAATTAACGGTGAAAGACCAACGAAGGAAGAAATAAAGAAAGCCATAAAGCTTCTAAGAGATGGAAAATTGTCTGGACCTGATGGCATTCCAGCAAAGGCCATCAAAGCAGATATCGACACGGCTACAGAGATGTTATATAAATTACTTAGTAAAGTCTGGGAAAAGGAAGAGATACCAGCAGAATGGAAGGAAGGATATCTGGTTAAGTTGCCTAAGAAGGGAAATTTACAAGAGTGCACAAATTATAGAGGAATAATGTTACTTTCAGTGCCATGAAAAGTATTAAACAGGATTATCCTTGAAAGATTAAAAGAGTCCATAGACAAGAAACTGAGAGATGAACAAGCAGGTTTTCGACAAAACAGATCCTGTACAGACCAGATAGTCACTTTGAGAATAATAGTTGAACAAAGTCTGGAATGGAATTCACCACTATACATTGGATTTGTGGACTACGAAAAGGCATTTGACAGTGTAGACAGAGAATCACTTTGGAAATTGATGAGGCATTATGGAGTTCCCCTGAAGATCATTAATTTAATAAAGAAAACATATGAAGACATGACATGCAGAGTTCTTCATGAAGGACAGCTTACAGAACCGTTTGGGATAAGAACAGGAGTGCGACAGGGATGCCTCTTGTCTCCATTTCTTTTCTTACTAGCAATAGACTGGGTTACGAGAACATCGACAACACACAACAGAAATGGAATCCAGTGGACTCTGACTAAGCAGTTGGATGATCTGGATTTTGCTGATGACTTAGCTCTTCTGTCCCATAACCGTAATCAGATGCAGGACAAATTGAAAACACTCGATGAGAGGTCACAGCAATTGGGTCTGAAAATACACAGGGAAAAGACAAAGATAATGTGAATAAATGCAGGTAATGATAACAGGGTTGAACTTGAAGAAGCACCAATACAAGATGTAGAATCGTACACATATCTTGGCAGCAATATAGACAAAGTTGGAGGGACAGACAGTGATATCAAAATAAGAATACAAAAAGCAAGAGGAGCTTTCATTGCATTGGGAAATATATGGAGATCAAGAGAAATCGGATCCAACACGAAAATAAGAATCTTCAACTCAAATGTGAAGTCAGTCCTATTGTATGGCTCTGAGACATGGAGAACAACAAAGACAACTACCAAAAAGCTACAGACTTTCATAAACGGGTGCTTGCTTGGGATTAAAATGGTATGACAATGTTACCAACGTGGAACTGATGACAAGAACTAGACAAGTGCCAGTGGAACAAGAGATGAGAAGAAGACGATGGCGATGGATAGGACACACACTGAGGAAACCTGTTGAAAGCATTACAAGGCAGTCCTTGTTCTGGAACCCCCAGGGTAAGAGAAGCAGAGGTAGACCAAGAAGCACATGGAGAAGAGAGCTGGAAACAGAGGTGAAAATGATAAGGAGAACGTGGAAAGAACTTGAGATGATGGCATGTGACAAGAGGACTTGGCATGTGTTTGTTGAAGGCCTATGCTCCTTTGGGAGTGGAGGGTTATGAATGATGAATGAATTTTCAGTAACTTCAGGGTATATAAAGGATAAACAAGTAACTTTTCAGTAGCATTTTGTCTTCTTCTTCTTCTTGCGATCGCATCTTTGATGATTACACCGTCAGACGAGTTCTCATGATGAATTCGACTGTTGTTTGAAGTTCCTCTTTAGCTCCATATAGCTTTGAGTTTAGTGTTGAGTCATTGGGCCAGTATATCTTTCTTAACTGGTCATACAGAGGACAGTCCTGTAGAACATGCTCAGCAGTTTGTTCGTTTAATCCACATGTGCACAGTGGTGAAGCAGACAATCGTAGCTTGTGCATGTGTTTATTCAGTTTGGTATGCCCTGTCCTGAGTCGAAAAATAGTTATCTGTCCCTGCCGGTCGAGAGTGTGATAGTCGTCTTTGGGTTGGTTCTGTTCTCTTCTGATAGTCTGGATAGCTCTCTTTTTCTCAAAGTATGTGACTTCATTATCTTCTTGTTCACATTCTCCTCCCTTTTTTGCAAGTTTATCTGCCTTTTCATTTCCGGGTACACCACAATGAGATGGTACCCACTGAAGTATGGTTCTCTTTTTGGCAGCTACCTTGTTTAGTTCATTTCTCAGATGCGGGAGTTTACCACCCTTGAGAGCTTGCAGGACAGACAGTGCATCTGTGAGGATGACTACCTGGTGGCAGTCAGAGTTGGTGTTATAAATCATATTTGCAGCTTGCTCTAGAGCTTGAACCTCAGCTGTATAGTTGGAACAGAATTTACCAGTGGGAATGTGCCTAGTCTCATAGTGGTTGTCAGGATATGAGATAAAGATACCGGCACCTCCATTCCTAACAGCTTCTCTTCTTCTTCTTCTTGCGATCGCATCTTTGATGATTACACCGTCAGACGAGTTCTCATGATGAATTCGACTGTTGTTTGAAGTTCCTCTTTAACTCCATATAGCTTTGAGTTTAGTGTTGAGTCATTGGGCCAGTATATCTTTCTTAACTGGTCATACAGAGGACAGTCCTGTAGAACATGCTCAGCAGTTTGTTCGTTTAATCCACATGTGCACAGTGGTGAAGCAGACAATCGTAGCTTGTGCATGTGTTTATTCAGTTTGTTATGCCCTGTCCTGAGTCGAAAAATAGTTGTCTGTCCCTGCCGGTCGAGAGTGTGATAGTCGTCTTTGGGTTGGTTCTGTTCTCTTCTGATAGTCTGGATAGCTCTCTTTTTCTCAAAGTATGTGACTTCATTATCTTCTTGTTCACATTCTCCTCCCTTTTTTGCAAGTTTATCTGCCTTTTCATTTCCGGGTACACCACAATGAGATGGTACCCACTGAAGTATGGTTCTCTTTTTGGCAGCTACCTTGTTTAGTTCATTTCTCAGATGCGGGAGTTTACCACCCTTGAGAGCTTGCAGGACAGACAGTGCATCTGTGAGGATGACTACCTGGTGGCAGTCAGAGTTGGTGTTATAAATCATATTTGCAGCTTGCTCTAGAGCTTGAACCTCAGCTGTATAGTTGGAACAGAATTTACCAGTGGGAATGTGCCTAGTCTCATAGTGGTTGTCAGGATATGAGATAAAGATACCGGCACCTCCATTCCTAACAGCATTAGTTGCTGATCCATCTGTATAGGCATGTATCCATGATTGATCGGGATAGCTTTCTTGGATCATACTCAATGTAGCAGTTCGTTTTTGCAGATCATTATACTCACATCCACTTGTGAGACCACTGACTGTTGTATTAATTTGGAGGGCACTGCTGGCCTGCTCCCATGGTACAGGGTATAGGGTGGGCTTCAGTGGTGTTGTCTTCATGGATAGGTCTTCTTGATGCTGTCTTATAAGTCTTTCCCCCGATGCACAAAGCTGCTACGCTTTAGACGTCCCAATGCCAGATCATCTAGTCTTGCCTTCATTGGGTGCATTGGCATACTGTTGTACTTTTCCATCTGGATCATGGTTTTTGTGTCTCTTCTATGGGACAATGTCTGTAATCCAGCAACCTTCTGCATCTCTGTTATTGGTGTAGTTTTCATGGCTCCTGTAATGAGCCTGAGAGCTTGATTTTGCACCTTGTCCAAAGACTGCAGATGTGAGTTAGCAGCTGATGACCATGCTGCTGAGCTAAACTCTAAGTGTGGTCTTATTACTCCATTATAAATCTTCTTTAGATTTCGTTCATTTGCTCCCCAGTTGGTACCTGCTAATTTTCTGAGTATGCCTAGTCGTCTTCGGGCCTTTCCTTCTGCATTTTCAATATGCTTATTCCATGTAAGCCTTTGGTCAAATGTCACCCCAAGATAGGTGGGGTAGCTTTCTTCCTTGATCACGGTTGTCCCTAGGTGTATGTTAGCTGATTTGTCCTTGGGGGCGAGGGAGAACAGTGTTGTGGAGGTTTTGTCTGTGTTTATTGTGATAAGCCATTTCTCTGCCCATGACACTAGCATGTCTGCTGCCCGCTGCATTCTATAATTTGCTGTGGTGACATTTTCATCAGCGCACCAGAGTACTAGGTCATCTGCATATAAGGCAGCTTTAACTCCTGCAGGGAGATCTTTCACCAGGTCATTGATGTAAACAAGGAAGAGTGTTGGGGAAATTACTCCTCCTTGAGGTACCCCCTGATGGAGCAACACTTTTCTGCTCTGCAGACCGTCAAGAGTGACTCTAGTTCTCCTGTTATGCAAGTATGACTGGATCCATTTCATCATGTTGCCTTGGATTCCACTTCTCCTAAGTTTTGCAATGAGGCCATCTTTCCACACCTTGTCAAAGGCCTGCTTGAAGTCGACCCAGATCGTTAGGACCTTTTTCTTCTCCTGGAAGGCATCTTCTATTGCTTGAGACAAGTAAGTAACTTGGTCTTCTATACTGTAGCATTCTCTAAATCCAGCTTGTTCCGGCACCAGGATCTGCTCAGACTCTAAATACCATTTCAATCTGTGGTTGACTATTCGCTCCATAGTCTTCCCAACACAGCTTGTGAGACTGATTGGCCGGTAACTTGCAGCCTCGGTCTTACATTTCCCTTTCTTTAGTATGGGTATTGTGATGGCTTCTCTCCATACTTGGGGTACCGTTCCTTTCAACCAGCTGTGGTTGAATATCTCAAGCAGTTTTGTCTTTGCTGCTGAGCTCAGATTTACTAGCATTTCGTTGCTGATTTTGTCTGGGCCGGGTGACTTTTGAAACTTAAGCTTGGAAATAGCCTTCTGTAGTTCTCCTAGTGTGATGGGTTCCCTCATTGGGGCAGGAGTATCTGTCTGTCCCATGGTTGCCAGTATTTCTTTTCTTATCTCTCTCTGATGGTCTATGTTAATGGGTAAGTTGCTTTCTGAACTGTATCTTCTAGCAAACAAGTCTGCAGCTTGTTTTCCTCTGAAAAGTTTGCCACCTTCATCCAATGTGATAGTCTGCCTTGGTGAGGAATGCTCTTCATTTAGAGACTTGACTAATCTCCAAAGTTTCCTGCCGTCTTTCTCAAGGTTCAGCGATGCCGTTTTAGTTCTCCAGCTTTTCCGCTTTTCTTCTAGCTTTGTTCTCTGAAACTCTGCTACAGCCTTTTTCCATTTGTTGTGAGTTTCAAGTGAAGGCTGAGACTCTGCGTCCTTTCTAGCCTTGTCCATAGCTTCCTGACGTTCTTGGAGTGTGCTGGACCAGTATGGTATGTAGTTACGCCGGCATCCTTTGGGAATGGTTTCTTTTGCAGCTTGTAGTATGCATCTGTTGAAGTCTTTTACCACTTCATTAATGTCTCTGTTCTGTACCTTGAGGGTAGACAGCAGCGTGTTCACCTGATGCCTGAATAAACGCCAGTTGGCTTTTTTGTAGTTCCATCTTGTAATGGCTGGGCCTGTACTGAGAGTTGCACTCTGGACAGTAAGAAAGATTGGGCGATGGTCGCTTCCCCCTAGTTGGTCTCCTACTTCTCTACTAATAGATCCAGCTATATCTGGTGTGGAGAAGGCCAGATCTGGTGTTGAGGTTGTGTGCCATCCTCTGGAGTAGAAGGTAGGAGTATCTGTGACATTATTGACTAGGATTAGGGAGTGATCATCTTGCCAAGTTTCAACCTCTTCACCTCTGTGATCCAGATGGTT
The DNA here is from genome assembly GCA_024509875.1 of Oreohelix idahoensis. NCBI lineage: Eukaryota > Metazoa > Mollusca > Gastropoda > Stylommatophora > Oreohelicidae > Oreohelix > Oreohelix idahoensis. The sequence goes on from JAMPIV010000603.1 coordinate 162,332, forward strand.
ATAGCCCCAGCTCTGGGAGTGGCTATTAAAGTCTCCAACTGCTATAAAGTTGGTGGCTGGTACCTGTATAGAGCTGAGACTCAGGGGTTTGTTGTTCGGACAGTAATAGTTCAGGAGTTCTATTTCCATCTTGTCTACCTTTATCTGCAGCAGCTGATATTCTGCTCCATCCATGAAGGTTTTCCTTTCGTGTGCAGGAATGTTATTCCTTACAAGAGTAAGTACTCCTCCTTTTCGTCTATCTTGTCTGTCGGATCTGAAGCATTGATATCCCCTTATTTTAAAGGTTTGATCTGCTTTCAAGTGAGTCTCTTGGATACAGCAAACACTGACTTGCTTCTCATACAAGATGTTTTCCAGCTCTGTCTTTTTGCTGTATCCAGCCTGCTTGCTGTTCACTCCCTCTGCATTCCAGTGCATCATGACAAGTGGCACTCTGGGTTTCTCTTTTTCTGTTTTGTTTTGGTCAGTAGTTCTCCTCCGCCGTCTGTTGACTCCACAAGACGGTCTAGAGGGTCCTCCAGTAGCTAAGGGTGGGCTCTGTCGAGGCTCAGAGCCCGGCACTGCACCTGCCTGGTGGAGCTCCACAGGGCGAGCACCAGAACGAGATTTATTTGACGGTGTACTCTCCATAGAAAAAAAAAAAGCGAGTTGCATGATACTGTGGTTTCCGGTGCGCCTTCTGGCCCAGTATCTACGACTTTAGCACCTGTTCAACGGGAGAGTGGGCTCATCCCTAATCTGTTTATGTTCCCAGTAGTAGACTATTCGCAAGCAGCCTGGGGGTGTCACTGCTCTGCGCGGACCTTGTTTACCGAGGCGGCGTCCGAGCTCGTATGGTGAAAATATGGTTGCGTTATCTTCAAAATAGCCCTGTCTTTCCCGTGGCTTTTCTGCCATCCTGCAACTTTGAGTTAGGGAGTTCTGAGCTCCAGTCTCTTTCCCAGGCATTTTATCCTGGCCTGGCACGCATACAGAGGACCCCACTTCTGGTTCTAAGTTAGCAGTTGGGGATAGGTGGGGTAGCACACTGTGCATTCCCCGTCATCCAGGGGGCTCTCCAACTATGCAGAGCTTGCACAATGCTGTGCTCTGGTTCTGGGCTCTCCCAAGGAATCCTCACGTCCTGCACAGAGCCACTTCCCGATACCCACCACCTGCCAACCCTCCATTGTAGAAATCTCCTGCATGCGGCCATCCAGTCAAGAGCCAGTATTAAGTCTGGTGCCCAAGTGATCCCCCCAAGCTCAGTGTGCAATGCTGGGTTCTCATCATGCTGCAACACAGGAGGGATTGTGATGCTCAGCCATCTCTCTCAATTCTGCATCGATAAGTGACATCGGGGACTTAACTTTGCCTCAGTACTGGGAGGCCCCGTTTCCGGGTACACCACACACAGCCAATTGAGGCAACGGTCGCCATGGGCGTGATAGACGACAAACAGTGAAGAATGAGGCAAGAAAGCATTTAACCCATGAAGTGGGGGTGGATTGGTGCAGACCAGAGCATGTACCACTCGCCGGTGGGTTCTGCATCTACACCTATAGGGTTCCACCCACTCCTCAGCCCATTTAGTCTGGCCCCTCACCCAGGACCTGTCCGGCTTGGGTGACCCTGCCAGGAGTAAAACTCCCGCCGGCATAGCTCCCGGGATCATTGAGGCGCTCAAGCTCTCCAACCACGGCAAGGTAGGCTTACATGTGGAGAGATTCCTAACAGCATTAGTTGCTGATCCATCTGTATAGGCATGTATCCATGATTGATCGGGATAGCTTTCTTGGATCATACTCAATGTAGCAGTTCGTTTTTGCAGATCATTATACTCACATCCACTTGTGAGACCACTGACTGATGTATTAATTTGGAGGGCACTGCTGGCCTGCTCCCATGGTACAGGGTATAGGGTGGGCTTCAGTGGTGTTGTCTTCATGGATAGGTCTTCTTGATGCTGTCTTATAAGTCTTTTCCCCCGATGCACAAAGCTGCTACGCTTTAGACGTCCCAATGCCAGATCATCTAGTCTTGCCTTCATTGGGTGCATTGGCATACTGTTGTACTTTTCCATCTGGATCATGGTTTTTGTGTCTCTTCTATGGGACAATGTCTGTAATCCAGCAACCTTCTGCATCTCTGTTATTGGTGTAGTTTTCATGGCTCCTGTAATGAGCCTGAGAGCTTGATTTTGCACCTTGTCCAAAGACTGCAGATGTGAGTTAGCAGCTGATGACCATGCTGCTGAGCTAAACTCTAAGTGTGGTATTATTACTCCATTATAAATCTTCTTTAGATTTCGTTCATTTGCTCCCCAGTTGGTACCTGCTAATTTTCTGAGTATGCCTAGTCGTCTTCGGGCCTTTCCTTCTGCATTTTCAATATGCTTATTCCATGTAAGCCTTTGGTCAAATGTCACCCCAAGATAGGTGGGGTAGCTTTCTTCCTTGATCACGGTTGTCCCTAGGTGTATGTTAGCTGATTTGTCCTTGGGGGCCAGGGAGAACAGTGTTGTGGAGGTTTTGTCTGTGTTTATTGTGATAAGCCATTTCTCTGCCCATGACACTAGCATGTCTGCTGCCCGCTGCATTCTATAATTTGCTGTGGGGACATTTTCATCAGCGCACCAGAGTACTAGGTCATCTGCATATAAGGCAGCTTTAACTCCTGCAGGGAGATCTTTCACCAGGTCATTGATGTAAACAAGGAAGAGTGTTGGGGAAATTACTCCTCCTTGAGGTACCCCCTGATGCAGCAACACTTTTCTGCTCTGCAGACCGTCAAGAGTGACTCTAGTTCTCCTGTTACGCAAGTATGACTGGATCCATTTCATCATGTTGCCTTGGATTCCACTTCTCCTAAGTTTTGCAATGAGGCCATCTTTCCACACCTTGTCAAAGGCCTGCTTGAAGTCGACCCAGATCGTTAGGACCTTTTTCTTCTCCTGGAAGGCATCTTCTATTGCTTGAGACAAGTAAGTAACTTGGTCTTCTATACTGTAGCATTCTCTAAATCCAGCTTGTTCCGGCACCAGGATCTGCTCAGACTCTAAATACCATTTCAATCTGTGGTTGACTATTCGCTCCATAGTCTTCCCAACACAGCTTGTGAGACTGATTGGCCGGTAACTTGCAGCCTCGGTCTTACATTTCCCTTTCTTTAGTATGGGTATTGTGATGGCTTCTCTCCATACTTGGGGTACCGTTCCTTTCAACCAGCTGTGGTTGAATATCTCAAGCAGTTTTGTCTTTGCTGCTGAGCTCAGATTTACTAGCATTTCGTTGCTGATTTTGTCTGGGCCGGGTGACTTTTGAAACTTAAGCTTGGAAATAGCCTTCTGTAGTTCTCCTAGTGTGATGGGTTCCCTCATTGGGGCAGGAGTATCTGTCTGTCCCATGGTTGCCAGTATTTCTTTTCTTATCTCTCTCTGATGATCTATGTTAATGGGTAAGTTGCTTTCTGAACTGTATCTTCTAGCAAACAAGTCTGCAGCTTGTTTTCCTCTGAAAAGTTTGCCACCTTCATCCAATGTGATAGTCTGCCTAGGTGAGGAATGCTCTTCATTTAGAGACTTGACTAATCTCCAAAGTTTCATGCCGTTTTAGTTCTCCAGCTTTTCCGTTTTTCTTCTAGCTTTGTTCTCTGAAACTCTGCTACAGCCTTTTTCCATTTGTTGTGAGTTTCAAGTGAAGGCTGAGACTCTGCGTCCTTTCTAGCCCTGTCCATAGCTTCCTGACGTTCTTGGAGTGTGCTGGACCAGTATGGTATGTAGTTACGCCGGCATCCTTTGGGAATGGTTTCTTTTGCAGCTTGTAGTATGCATCTGTTGAAGTCTTTTACCACTTCATTAATGTCTCTGTTCTGTACCTTGAGGGTAGACAGCAGCGTGTTCACCTGATGCCTGAATAAACCCCAGTTGGCTTTTTTGTAGTTCCATCTTGTAATGGCTGGGCCTGTACTGAGAGTTGCACTCTGGACAGTAAGAAAGATTGGGCGATGGTCGCTTCCCCCTAGTTGGTCTCCTACTTCTCTACTAATAGATCCAGCTATATCTGGTGTGGAGAAGGCAAGATCTGGTGTTGAAGTTGTGTGCCATCCTCTGGAGTAGAAGGTAGGAGTATCTGTGGCATTATTGACTAGGATTAGGGAGTGATCATCTTGCCAAGTTTCAACCTCTTCACCTCTGTGATCCAGATGGTTATAGCCCCAGCTCTGGGAGTGGCTATTAAAGTCTCCAACTGCTATAAAGTTGGTGGCTGGTACCTGTATAGAGCTGAGACTCAGGGGTTTGTTGTTCGGACAGTAATAGTTCAGGAGTTCTATTTCCATCTTGTCTACTTTTATCTGCAACAGCTGATATTCTGCTCCATCCATGAAGGTTTTCCTTTCGTGTGCAGGAATGTTATTCCTTACAAGAGTAAGTACTCCTCCTTTTTCGTCTATCTTTTCTGTCGGATCTGAAGCATTGATATCCCCTTATTTTAAAGGTTTGATCTGCTTTCAAGTGAGTCTCTTGGATACAGCAAACACTGACTTGCTTCTCATACAAGATGTTTTCCAGCTCTGTCTTTTTGCTGTATCCAGCCTGCTTGCTGTTCACTCCCTCTGCATTCCAGTGCATCATGACAAGTGGCACTCTGGGTTTCTCTTTTTCTGTTTTGTTTTGGTCAGTAGTTCTCCTCCGCCGTCTGCTGACTCCACAAGACGGTCTGGAGGGTCCTCCAGTAGCTGAGGGTGGGCTCTGTCGAGGCTCAGAGCCCGGCACTGCACCTGCCTGGTGGAGCTCCACAGGGCGAGCACCAGTACGAGATTTATTTGACGGTGTACTCTCCATAGAAAAAAAAAAAAAAGCGAGTTGCGTGATACTGTGGTTTCCGGTGCGCCTTCTGGCCCAGTATCTATGACTTTAGCACCTGTTCAACGGGAGAGTGGGCTCATCCCTAATCTGTTTATGTTCCCAGTAGTAGACTATTCGCAAGCAGCCTGGGGGTGTCACTGCTCTGCGCGGACCTTGTTTACCGAGGCGGCGTCCGAGCTCGTATGGTGAAAATATGGTTGCGTTATCTTCAAAATAGCCCTGTCTTTCCCATGGCTTTTCTGCCATCCTGCAACTTTGAGTTAGGGAGTTCTGAGCTCCAGTCTCTTTCCCAGGCATTTTATCCTGGCCTGGCACGCGTACAGAGGACCCCACTTCTGGTTCTAAGTTAGCAGTTGGGGATAGGTGGGGTAGCACACTGTGCATTCCCCGTCATCCAGGGGGCTCTCCAACTATGCAGAGCTTGCACAATGCTGTGCTCTGGTTATGGGCTCTCCCAAGGAATCCTCACGTCCTGCACAGAGCCACTTCCAGATACCCACCACCTGCCAACCCTCCATTGTAGAAATCCCCTGCATGCGGCCATCCAGTCAAGAGCCAGTATTAAGTCTGGTGCCCAAGTGATCCCCCCAAGCTCAGTGTGCAATGCTGGGTTCTCATCATGCTGCAACACAGGGGGGATTGTGATGCTCAGCCATCTCTCTCAACTCTGCACTGATAAGTGACATCGGGGACTTAACTGTGCCTCGGTACTGGGAGGCCCCGTTTCCAGGTACACCACACACAGCCAATTGAGGCAACGGTTGCCGTGGGCGTGTCTTCAGTGGGGAAGTTGTGGAGTCTTCCTGTCCATGTTCTTGCACATCCTAACACTGCCCGCAAGACATCGGAGGTTTGGAGAGTGGCCTTCTCTGCTTTTTTGAGCCGGGGTGGGCTCCCCGGGCAAGTCTCGATGGGGATCGGGACATGTCCACGCGCCAGTGGGCCCAGCATCGGCTGCATCTGATGGAGGACTTGCTCTGCCAGGTTTGATGTGGATTTCCTACCGCCCCGGGTAGAAGCCAGAAGTGTACTGTGCCAGCTCTGGGGGAGATAAAGGGGGTGTTTCTGCGTCTCCTTGTGATACGTAGCCAAGGTAGGGCTCACAGTGCTCTTTCCCCGCCACCAAATTGCCTGCTGGTTACGCCGAGTTCTCCGAGGCTCTAGGCATGTGACCAAGAGTTGAAGGCAATAGGATCGTCAAGTCCTGAGTCTCTGTGCCTGTACGATGGGTTCCGATCTTCAGGGAGCAGTCCACACTCGTTCCCACTCCCAAGACTTGTTCAGTATCCATCTGGCTCCTTCCCACCCACAGAGGGCGTGTACGGTGTAGTGCACCGGTTTTATTATCGAGGTTTGCTCCTCTAGATCCGTTGTGTTTAGCCTGAGGATTCGCACCCTCAGTTACCAGGACTACCTCGAGGAGGGTGTGGCTCTTCACCACGCACAACGATCTTGGGGTATGAGAGGTTTTGCTAGGCCAAGAGACTAACACCGCAATGGTCGCTCCTTTCATGAACAAGAATTCACTAGGCCTAGGGTGAAGCAAGGAGGGAAACCCACTACCCACAACACCAGCACATCATACCCCCTGTCTGTAAAAGACTTTGCCCCAGCATTTTGTAAATTGCTGATAGAACTAACAAAACATTAAGTGAATGATAGAATAAATAGTTAAATTTATGTGTTTGAGAGATGAAATAAGATTTAAAGCTGTCAACTTTTCAGCATTTTAAGAAAATAAATGTTTTACTCCAGGTTTGGTCCAGGTGCTGTGATCTACTGGTTTGGCTTTGTACAAGAGTTGGCAGAAACTGGTGAGAGAGGTATTCTCTTGCTGAGCAAATTCCCTGAAGCCGAGCAAATCACCCATTTGAGAGATGTGCATGAGCAAGAAAAGGAGTCAGTTGGGTTGCATTTACTGAGCCAGGGGGATAAAAATAATGATAAAGATGATATTAGTTATGATCACCTGGGCAACATTGAAGAGAAAGATAAATTTTATAACTATGTGGACCCTATGTTTGATTCTGATGAGGAAGATGACCTGGCAGATGTATCTACATTAGCTGCAAAAATGAGCTGTAGTGTTTCTGATGCATCTTTAGAAAGTATTGCAACAGTGATTGAAAAACAAAACTCCGCCTAGGCTGGTCCCAAGCCCGGCTGAAAAAGGAGGAGGGCGGCCTGCATGGAGGCCGTAAGGAGTCAGCCCCTCCACCATGCAAAGGCACAACAGGCCAATCACCTATTTGCTTTAAATCATGATTACGCAAACTACAAGAGAGAAAACCAGACTGATTCTAAAGGCGACGAATTCGAGGGACTACGACTTATGGAACTTGGAACACAAGAAGTATAAATGGGAAAGATGAGGAGCTGGTGGAAGAGATGAGGAAAGCAAAACTAGAAATCCTGGCTATAACGGAAACAAAGAAAAAGGGACAAGGAGTCATGGATCTCGATGGCAACACGCTGCTCTACAGTGGTGTAACCACATATGAAAGAGCTAAAGGGGGCATAGGTTGCATTGTGGCCAAAAACCAAAAAGATAGTATAAAAGGATGGAACTTTGTCTCGGAGCGCATTAAAGTTTGTAAAACTAAAAGAAGGAGAAACCATAGTCAACCTGGTCATAGTGTATGGGCCAAATGAGGAGGAGAGAGCAGAGGTCAAGGAGGAATTCTTCGAGCTGCTTCAAAGGACAGTGGATGACTGCCTAGATGAAATTATCGTGCTCGGAGATTTCAATGCCAGAGTTGGAAATGATCATGCTAGATGGGGTAGAGTTATCGGAAGATATGGAGAAGATACTCTCAATGACAATGGAAAGTGACTCCTTAGATTCTGCAGTGAGCAGAATCTGATCATTACAAACACAAAGTTCCCCCATAAGAGCATACATGCATACACTAGATGTGAACCAACAAAGAATGAGAAGTCAGTGATCGACTATGCCATTGTTAGGAGGAGCTCATTCAAATGTGTCCAGGATGCTAGAGTCTGGAGGGGGCCAGAGATTGGAAGTGATCACTACCTGCTTACAATCAAAAGAACAACTGAAAGAGTTGTTCAGCCTAGGAACTGCCCAACATCACGCAAGAAACCAAGTAAACGAATAGGAGAAATGAGCATTAAGACCTACAAGCTGAGAGAGCCAGAAATTAAGACCAGATATCAGGGGCTACAGCGGTGAGAAACACAGAAGAACAACCTGATGACTTGGCTTAAATTCAAGGACATCATAAAGACAGCTGCTGCAGAAACATGTGGTGAAGTCCAACTTGGGATCAAGAGAAAGAGAACACCTTGGTGGACAGAGGAAGTCAAAGAGAAAATAAGAGATAAGAAAATGGCATGGAAACAATACTTAGGAGCTAAAAACACAGCAGGACAAATAGAGAAATATAGAGAATATGTGATACTCAGAACAGAAGCAAAGAACAAGGTGCTAGCAGCAAAACAGAAGTCCTGGGAAGAATTTGGAGAAAAGCTAGAACAAGATGTGCAAGAAAACCAGAAATTGTTCTATAAGACTCTAAAGAACATGAGGAAGGACAAACAATGCCCTCTCAAATTTATAAAGGACAAGCAAGGCAAATTGCTTACTGCCCCGAAGGAAGTAATGGAAAGATAGAAAGAATATTTCTCAGAACTCCTTGATGGTGAGCAAGGTCAAGCATCAGAAATGATAACCACTAGCACAGAAGAGGAAACCAATGACATAAAAATGGAAGAACTGAAGGCAGCACTGGAGAAAATCAAGATGGGCAAAGCAGCAGGGCATGATGGTATAACACCAGAAATGGTTAAGTACATGGAAGCATCAGGCGACCTATTACTCTTAAGGGTCCTACAGGCAGCGTGGTGCAACAAGACCATACAAAAGGATTGGGAGATTGCCATCATAACACCAATTTTCAAAAAAAGGTGACAATCGACAATGTGGAAACCATAGAGGCATATCCCTTCTCAGTGTCCCTGGTAAAATCTACTCTAGAATCCTAGCGCAGAGACTCCGACGCCTAGCTGAGCCACAGTTTGGATGAGGTCCAGTGTGGATTCCGAGCTAACCGAAGTACTCAAGACCTAATCTTCACACTCAGACAGCTGAGTGAAAAGGCCCTTGAGTATAAGAGTGAGATCCATCTTTGTTTCATAGATCTGGAATAGGCATTTGACAGGGTCCCCTGGAGCAAACTTTGGGACTGTTTGGCAAGGAAGAACATTCCAGCACCTCTGATCCATGCTATACAGAGCTTCTACAAGTCTTGCAGAAATTATGTGAGGACAGCAAACCATAAGTCAGAAGAGTTCAGGACCACCACTGGTGTAAGACAAGGTGATATCCTTTCACCTTATCTTTTCATACTCCTTATGGGCGATGTCATCAAGGCATATAAGGAGAGAACAAGAAAGTATTCAGTGGGGTGCTGGAAGATGAGACAAGTCTGTATTTCAGAGCTGGCATTTGCTGATGATGTTGCCCTGATTGCTAAGTCTGGAAGGAAGAGCTGGAGAAGAGAGGGATGGTCATAAGCAGCTCTAAAACAAAATCCATGGTGATATCATGAGAAGAAAGAAGACATCATATTAAGCTGGGAGAACAGGTCCTGGAGCAGGTCGACCACTTTAAATACCTCGAAGCTATTATAGACCGAAAGGGGGGGGGGCATCAAAGAAGAGTTGGCCACTCGAAAAGCAGCAGCTGGGAGACTTTTTCAGGCCATAAATCGAGGATTCCTCAGCATGAGAGAGGTTGGTAAGAAAACGAAGATGGCTGTATACCGCTCCACATGTCCCAGTCTTGACATATGGATGCGAGTCATTGGCAATGACTACAACCCACAAAAGCCAGATCCAGACCTCAGAAATGAGGTATCTGAGGAAGGTGGTTGAAGTAGCAAGAAGAGACATGGTCCGCAACCAGACGATACTTCAAGACCTAAAATCCCACCCCCTGCAGACCCAAGTAGAACAGTCCCAACTAAGATGGTTTGGCCATGTCTGCAGAATGGGAGAAGATCGGCTACCACGACAAGCATGGGAAACAAAGAGCCAGGGATCCAGACACCAAGGACGACCCAGAGTCCACTGGGAGGATAACATTAGACAATTTTTGAAGGACCGATGACTAGAATGGAACCAGGCCAGGAGGAAGACAGCCGATAGGATAGTCTGGCGCTCTCTCTTCCAAACCTCTACACCTCACGGTAGAAGGGGAATGACTAAGTAAGATTGAAAAACAAAGTAGTCATGAAAATACTGTATTGTCTGTATTCACTGGAAAATGTCTTGTCTAGACTGACTGTACATACATAAAAAGCCTGTTAATAAAATAAATCCTAAGCCATAACACATTATGTGGTGAAGGCGCACTGAAAAGTAATTGTTAAGAGGTTGCAGCAAAAATTATATTTGACAAAAAGAGTTTATCATGTATCAGAAAGATTCATATCATGGTAAAATCTATGAAAATCTTATAAACAGTGGTAACATTGACATTCCTTTTGCTTATGAGAATTTAAGTTATTTGCTGATTTTTCACCAGTGTGACAGAAATGCAAGCAGTGACACATTAGGTCTAGTTATGATCTTACTGATTGGCCATGCTCAGCATCAGCTGTTAGAACTATATATTCAGAGGCTTATGGTCCAGATTGCATTGTGAACCATTTTGAGCACTTGTTTTTTGATGACTTCACCAATTTAACCACTACTGTAGAAGAAAGTACAGAATTACAATATGATGAACATGCATGGAAGCATATCTGGAGTCATCCTTAATGACCGTCAGCTATGCATTATGCTACAGTATGTAGATTTGGATGAGAACCTCTGTCTGTGAGGCTAATTACACCCCCAATAACTCTTGAAATTATCCACACACTTCCAGGGATTCCCCCCTGTGGTGAAACGTGTTGAGAACCAAGCATTGCACACTAATCTTGGAGGAGTCATTTGAGCCCCAGACGTAACTCCATGATAGGCAAGGGTAGCTGAGAAGTGACTGTAGGAAGTGACGATTCCTTGGGAGAGCCCAGAACCAGAGCACAGTATTTTAGCTCTGTATATTTGGAGTCCCCATGGATGGCGAGGAATGCACAATTTGCCACATGCATCTTCTTCCTAGCTTGGGACCAGATGTGATGATCCTTTAAATACAGGCAAAGCTGGAGAAACTGGAGATCATGACTTAACTCAGCATGTTTCAGAATAGCCACGGGAAGAGCCTAGATCTACAGTGTAGATAATACCAAGGATTCTTCCACTTGGTATTGGCTGCAGATGAGCAAAAAGCTGAGCATCCCTAGTTAAACAACAAAAGTTCTTAAGAGGCTGAAACAAACATTTCTTGTACAGCAAGAGGTTACCATGTTTGAAAAAGGTTGCTGATTGATTATTCATGTCTTGGTAAAGTCTATGAAAATTTGATTAGCATCAGCAACATTGATATTCCTTTTGCTTATGAGAATTTAAGTTATTTGCTGATTGTTCACCAGTGTGACAGAAATGCAAGCAGTGACACAGGTTTAATTATGGCCTTACTGATTGGCCATGCTCAGCATCATATATCCAGAGGCTTATAGTGCAGATTGCATTGTGAACCCTTTTGAACATTTGTTTTATGATGATTTCACCAATTTAACCACTACTGTAGAAAAGAGTACGACATTACACCATACCTGTCAACCTCCTGAGACAAAAATCTGTACGCCGGACCCAAAAAATCCTTACAAACACCCAAAAATCCTTACACAAAAAATATATTAATAAATTATACACAATACAGTTTTAAAACAAGAAATGACATATACAAATCTATTAGCATTTGAATTAATGTTGTATAAAACATGCTAATAGTCTCATGCTGTTCTTTACATATAAAAAACTTAGTGATCGTGAGGTACTATTCTTTCGATGCACAATGTTTTGTATTATAATCAACACATGCACTTTTAGCACTTTGCAGAATTACATTTGTGGGCTTAAAGTCTGCACAGCATGTATCAATGTTAATCTTACACTGTAAAAAAGAAGTGAGTGTGTCTGCATTCATGGACCTCCTGCAGTCTGTGTGGACTTTTTTATTGAAGAATAAAGCAGCGAAGTTTACGCAAACAAACTTTTTTTCTAGTTATGTAGGGCCGACACAGAATATTATGACATTAATTTATTGGAAATATTTAAATGATCAAAATTTAACTGGAAAGATTAAGAGAATGACAAAAAACAAAAAAACATACAACAAAGCAAAGCAAACAGCTAACAGCAAAAAAAAAAAAAATTTTTTTTTACAAATTGTGAACAGAATATCAAATCTAGGAAGAAAAACGTAGCACCAAAAATTTACAAAATTATTTAAGAGTTGGTAGCCTAGACCGGTGATAATAGATTGCCACTTTATTAAAAAATAAAGCAGCAAATCTCGACCGCTGAAATAAAGTAGGTAAGCCTACTCAATGCAAATAAACTTTATTTTTCTACTTTTGTAGGGCCTACACAAAATTTTATGATATTTATTGGAAATATTGAAATGGTCAAAATATAACTGGAAAGATTAAGAGAACGACAAAAATAAAATACAACAAAGCAAAGCAACAGCACAAAATAAAAAAATTAACTAAATTGTGAACAGAATCTAGGAAGAAAAAATGTACTACCAAAAATTTATTTAAAAATTAATAGCCTAGACCAGTGATAATAGATCACCGCTTTATGAAAAATAAAGCAGTGAATCTCGATCGCCGGAATAAAGTAGGCCTACTCAACGCACACAAACTTTTTTTTTTTAGTTATGCAGGGCCTACACAGAATATTATGACATTAATTTATCGGAAATATACTGAAGGGCAAGATATAACTGGAAAGATTAAGACAACGATTAAATTGCAACAAAGCAAAACAACAGCAATATTTAACCAAGTTATAGGTACTTAGCTTTTATTAAACAAATTGGCATCGAAGTGTCTTGGCAAGCATGGCTGATAACAGGTAACTTTAAAAATATGTCATGTCACGCTGAAAGCCGAAAGTGTTTGAAGCCGAATTCAAAGTTTTTGCCGAGTTGTTGGGTATAAAAGGATTTGATTGGTTGCTGCGAGAGACTTCAGTTTAAAAACAGACGCCGAGATTCCGGAATAAAAAAAATTGGTTTAAAAAAAACCTGGGCTAGAAAATATTTTCTGATTTAAAATTTTTAAAAACTTGGGTTGGAAAATATTTTTAGAATTTAAAAAAAAAAAAATTTCGATTTTTTTTTTTTTTTTGGGAGGGAGGAAAAATCCGTACAACGAGTCTGTACGGCCGTACACTGCTAAAAGTATCAAAAATACGTACATTGTACGAAAAATTCGTACAGGTTGACAGGTATGTTACACTCTGATGAACAAGAATTTTAAAATATCTGCCTTCCAGTGAATGTGATAAAAAGATTAAGAAGAAAATGAGATGGCATTTTAAAATTGCATTTCCCCTAAATAAAAAGTAGACAAAAATAATGGTCTTCTCAAAGAAACAGAATTTTCCAAACTACGCCAAATTCACTGGCTTCCTAGCTCAGTGGTCCATGGTTCGATCCCCAGTTGAGGTGGGATTTTTTTAGACTGCAAACGGCTCTGGGGTTGACCTAGCCTCATGAATTGGGTACCAGGGCAACTCTGGGAAGATTAAGGTGGCTGGGCTGATGCTGACCACATCACCCCTAATGTGCTGATGGTCAAGAAAATATGGGCCTAACACCATATTCCCAATATGCCTCAATGGGCGTGTAACAGGATCCTTTTTACACCAAATTAATTGTTACAGGTCTGAAACAAGTCAACAGCTTTCAGTACCTGGACATATTAATAATGTTGGAGGAAAGATGCATCTCAGAAGGAAAGAATAAAATGGCACAAGGAAAAACAGCATAAAATTCTGTGCAACAAATCTTTGTCAATGCAAATAAGAAAAAGTTCATCAGTTTTACATAGAGCCATTGTTATCACACAGAAGCAAGTCATGGATAACTAAATAAGCAAGAAGATCCTTAGAGGCCACTGAGATGTGGTTTTACAAAAGAATTAAGAATACCATGGACAGCTAAAAAGATTAACAAGAATGTCCCAAAAGTGGCCAGTGTGCAAAGGAAGATGATTACACACATCATTAGGAAGCACTCTGTGTTCTTCTGGCATGTTTTGAGAAGAGGAAAGCAGGAATATATTATGACATCAATGGAAACAGATATAAAAGGCAACATAAAGAGAAGATACTATCCATAGATAGTTTAACATTGTGACATAGACAAAAATCAACAACAAAATTGATAAACTGTACTAGGACCAGGCAGTTGTGGAGGGACATGATCACCTACAGCTGATATGGCACTTGAAGAAGGTGTAAAACTGTATTTTTGTTTACACATTGTATTTTCTGTGGTATTAGAATGTCTGTAAGCAGGTCATTGTTTGGTAATAAACTAGTGTAATATATCATATAAAGCAGTGTTTGTTTGTTGCTTGAAGTTTCTCTTATTGTTTACCGATGTACGATGATTTCATCACAATAGCCCATAACCTTTGACTTAGCAGTGAAAAAAAAAAAAAAACAGGGAAAATGTTTTTAAAAAGATGTAGGATCAAACTCTATTTTCACCCCCTCACATTGAGATGTCGCCCTTTATGGTTCCTGGTGGTCTCTGATGAGACAAGGATGGGGCTACTGCTCCCGCTGGACAAATAATATGAGGTTATGCAAGGGGGTGTCAACTTTATCATGTAAAGCAGATTGCTACAGAAGCCATTGCTGCAACAGCATGTGAATGCTTCATGCAGGCTTCCTGCAAGGGGGCTAGTTGCAGAGGTGGTTCCATAAGGAGCGAAAATGATGATATTGAGGTGTCAGCATCCTGTAGTCTCTGCATACTATTAGCAAAACAGCGAGACATGGACAACCTGTGCCAGACAAGAAAGAAGGCTCAATACCTTCCATCTACGGTCTCCACATCACATCCTTGGTATTTTGCAGAAGGACAAAGTGACAAATGCCGAGGTTCTGTCACGTGCTGACCTTCAGTATACACTGCTTAGCGCAGACTATGCTGGCTTGGCCATGTCTGGAAGGGGGCTACTAGTATACTATTAATGTGAAATTTCAATGAAGGATAATATTTGTGTGCAGTAGATTATGTCTTATGTACAATAAAAGCAAGGCAAATTACACTAAACTACAATGGGATGCTAAGCAGAAGTTAGGCATGGCGCAGCATGAAGTAAAAATGAGGCTACTCAGAGAGAAAAAAAGGCCACATGAAGCTGTAGGCAAATTGAGTTCCAGAACAAACAAGGCAGTGTTTAACTGGGCAAAATAAAAAGTTCTATTGCTATCTTAATGAATAGCTTTTTAAGTTTTAATGAAGAAAAATACACTTGGAAAAAAAAATGAACAATGCAGAGGCACATATGCAGGAACTTCATTTAATTTTTTTAAAGTAAACATTTTTAAAAATAAATTTATGTAAAATAAAATGTTATACTAAATACAGTAAACGGCTCTTTAAAAGTAGTTTTATGAGAAATTATAGTTTGTCATGATAATACTGAATTAAGCAAGAATGATAAAATGGCAATTACTCTAATGCCCTCGTGTACACATGTGAACAAAAATTACAGCATTACTTACAAACTATATTTATTTAACTTCAAGGCACATCAAAGACAAAAAGCAATGAATATTTAAACTGCAATGCATTCTAATATTTTGGAAATTTAATACTGAGATGGCATTGTTTAAGATGATATCTGAGACTGCATTTCTTTAGATGAAAACCGAGATTGTGTAATTTTGTAAAGGGCTATTAGAATAAAACAAAAACTATAGTATTTTCTATTAGGAACAGCATATTCACATTTAAAAGATACCAATAATTTTTTTTTTAAAGTTAAGGTCCAAAGTTTTCTGATAACAAAATGGGAAAGCAAACACTTAATGCTGATATCGTATATCCTTCTTCAGGTAGGCCTACAGCATATATAACTTCATTTATAAGTTCAGCTGAGATTTATCTGGGGAAAGTACATAGTGAATTGTACAAATTACCAATATAAAGTGAAATGTATGTGACATGAAGTAGTGGTCACAATGACAATGTGAAATGTATGTGACATGAAGTAGTGATCACAATGACAATGTGAAATTATGTGACATGAAGTAGTGGTCACGACAATGTGAAATGAATGTGACATGAAGTAGTGGTCACAATGACAATGTATGTATGTGTGCTAATCACCAGGGAAATACAACACAACACAGATAAGGTGTGACTTGAGTGTAAAGTATTTGTAATGTGAATACCACAGCCATCAATATATATAAAATCCCAGATTTTTCTGTCACTAATGCTAAGGGATGCCACTTTGGTTGAAAGTTAGACATTAATTGTATTGTTTCCCTTATATGTGCTCTCCTGAAAATAGTAACACTCGACAAAGAAAAGTGCACAAATGACGGTGTGCACAAAAATATTTATAGAATGTGTGATCCCGAATACACACATTGGGATCCTTGCTGCTGCTACGTAGTTCGTGTACTGTGGTGATGCACAGTGATTTTTAAAAATACTTTTGACTAAGTAAAATTGCCGTTAGGTATTGGTGCTTTTGAATTTAATTCCCATCTTATGACGGGCTTTTACACTAGTAATATGATATATATTATTAATGCTGATTCGGCAGGCCAGTGCAACATGATCAGCAGTCAGCATCCTCCAATTAAATCTATTGCTTTTAAAAATGATAATTAAACCATGTGAATAATGCTGTGCTTTGATTACAAATACAAACAAAATAATGTATAGCTTTATTTTCTCCAAATCGCAGTTTCTTGCGCTCTTTTAAATCTTTAATAAGCTAGTTTGATAACACAGCCCTATTTTAAAAAAAAAAATTTTACTCTTGATTGTACATAAATGAGGCCTGCTCAATCCAAATATCACATTTACTTTTCTGTAGCAGCTCTAGTTTTTGAGATACAGACATTTTTGTATTTCAATAATACAGGGTGACCCCAAAAAAATGGGCCCGCGCGCGCACTAATTGTGCGTCGCGGGGCCCTTTTTTTTGGGTCACCCTGTATTATTACAATATTTTCTATATAAGGCTATGTTAAAAAAAAAACTATTGCTGTCTAGTCCTTTACAAAAGAAAACTGCTTGTTTACTCTCAGTTTCAGTTTTCCAAGAATCTTCCCAGAATTGCTTTTTAGATTTTAAGCCACTGCATGCATGTTAGTATGCTACTTATTGTACTACACTTCTAACAGAGAATGGCATCATCTTCAAGAAGAGCATGTTTTCTTTCACCGCATTTATTTTGTTATATTTGTGGAGAGTACACTTTCAAAGAAGAACATAGGAAGCATATTACTGTTTTTGTGAAAAAGGCATACTTTCTTTGCTTACTTTAAAGTAAAACTAGGTGACCAGGACAAGTCTTGGGCTCCTCATATTGTTTGCAAAACATGTGTTGAACACCTGCGACAGTGGACTTGTGGGAAAAGAAAATGTTTAAAATTTGGAATTCCAATGGTTTGGAGAGAGCCCAAGAACCACTATGATGACTGTTATTTCTGTGTTGTGAATATTTAGGGAATTAATGGAAAAAAATCACAAAAAGTGGAAATATCCAGATTTAGATTCTGCTAGGCGACCTGTTCCACACGGAGATGACATACCAATTCCAACTTTAAGTCAGATTTCGGATTCCCTGCTAGAAGATGAGACAGCAGTGGCATGTGGAACGACAAGTGACAGTGATAATGATTTCGAAGATGATTTTTCAGATGCTCAACGCTTCGACCAGCTTGAACTAAATGATCTAATCCGAGATCTATATCTCTCCAAGGAATCTTCAGAACTTTTGGCTTCAAGATTGAAAGAAAAAAAAATTACTGACTGCTAAAACAAAGGTTACATTTTATCGCAGCAGAGAGCAAGGTTTTATTTCATTCTTTTGTAAAGAAAACAACCTTGTGTTTTGTACTAATGTAGGAGGTCTTGTTAACAAAATGGGTGTAAGTTATACACCAGATGAGTGGCGACTTTTCATTGACAGCTCTAAAAGAAATTTGAAGGGTGATCTCTTACACAATGGTAACAAATATGGCTCAATTCCAATTGCTCATTCTACTACAATGAAGGAGGAGTATGCTACAATAAGCACAGTTCTGGAAAAATTGAAGTATTTAGAACATAACTGGATGGTTTGTGTAGATCTTAAAATGATGAACTTCTTGCTTGGCCAGCAAATGGGATTCACCAAATATCCAAGCTTTATATGTTTGTGGGATAGCAAGGCAAAAGATATGCACTGGACAAAGAAACAGTGGCCATTGAGGGATGAATTTAAAGTTGGAGAAAAAAATATTGTCAATAAGCCTCTCATTGATCGAAAAAGAGTTCTACTGCCACCATTACATATAAAGCTTGGCTTGATGAAGCAATTTGTTAAGGCACTGAACAAAGATGGTACCTGTTTTAATTACTTATGCAGAAAGTTTCCAGAACTGAGCATAGACAAACTTAAAGCTGGAATTTTTGATGGACCTCAAATTAGAAAGTTAATAAACGATCCAAATTTTATTGATTCCATGAACAAAACAGAGTCCACAGCCTGGTCATCATTTGTTTTAGTTGTGCAAAACTTTCTAGGTAACTTTAAAGCAGACAATTATTCTGAATTAGTTGGAAACATGCTGTTGAGTTTTTGTGAACTTGGATGCAACATGAGCATAAAATTGCACTACCTCCATAACCATTTACATTTATTTCCGGAGAATCTTGGCGACTTTAGTGAGGAGCAAGGTGAAAGATTTCACCAAGATATATCTTTCACCAAGATATAAAAACAATGGAAGAGAGATACCAGGGACTTTGGGATGCCCACATGATGGCAGATTACTATTGGACCCTTAAGCGTGACTGTCCCGGCATATCACATTCCAGGAAGTCCTCGAAAAGATCCCTTTTGCGTGTTGACTAAACAAGTGCTAGTGATAAAGTTTTATTACATTTTTGGTAATATATGCACAGTAATTACAAATAATATGAATGCAGACTAAAGTCAAAATGCCACTGATAGCACCTAACTCTAGGATTGTACATAACAATTGCCCTACTAATATGGTCATTCTTAGTTATCTCAAAAACTAGAGCTGATAGAAAAAAATCTGATTACATTTTTGGAATCAGCAACCCAAAATTACCCAAGAACAGCTATAAAATTTAAGGCACCAAAATGTGTGTATACCAGTGTAACAAGTGACTGTATTATGTAGGGTGACCATTTCGTTCAACATAAAAGGAGGACAACATTCACTTTTTTTGTCATGGAAAGGAGGACACTAATAAAAACAGGAGGACAAAAAGTAGGACATATTTATTTAAAAAAATAAATGACAGTGAAGCTTATTTATTACACATCAAATGATAATTTCATCATATCACCTTAGTTGTGTGTCTATTGATATATTAAGATGATAAAAATCGTCTTCAAAAACCCTTGATTATTTTTTAAATACAAACAGAAACACTGTCACATAAATAACTCTAGCGGTTGTTCTGGTTCTGGAACATGCAAATTTATTGGCACTTTCTGAATGATGGAAAGCGTTTTAAAGTAGTCCACTGATTTAAAATTACTGTGAAGTTTCAAAGTATGAAAAGCAAAAGGGCTTTCTGTAGTAGTTACTTTTTTGGTTCCGTGCGTGTTTCTTTTGTAAATAAATTTCA
Source organism: Oreohelix idahoensis (assembly GCA_024509875.1). Lineage (NCBI taxonomy): Eukaryota > Metazoa > Mollusca > Gastropoda > Stylommatophora > Oreohelicidae > Oreohelix > Oreohelix idahoensis. The sequence goes on from JAMPIV010000603.1 coordinate 181,948, forward strand.
GTTTTGATTTGCGAACTTTCAGACACAAGCGCGTTCATGTTTTCATGTGCGTGTGGGTTTGTATATGTGTGTGTTTTCTTCTTTTTTAATCAGCAGAAACTTTATTTGCTACTGACACAAATGTGCCACCTATGCACACGAGCCATTCTGCTTCTAAATCTTGCTAACCTCTGGCAAAACATGGACATTTTTGTTTCAATCTATCTGCGAATACACTTTTTTATGCAAACCACAAGGTCTTTTATATTTGGACACGCGCCCTAATATAAGCAACAGACCATATGTCTAGGTAAACGAGGCAAAATCCTTTTATTTTTAGTTGGCACTTAGAGAGGCTTGTGTAATAAATATATAATGTAATTAATTAATGTTTAATTCAATATTAAAGTTAAAATTATTTGTAATTTGCAATAGACAATGAGGTTTTGAATGACTAAACCTCATACCGTCTTAGCATTCAAAGTGCATTTTTGGATAACAGGTGGCAATAAACAAATATAGCAAAAATGTGTAAAATGAGTTAAAATATGATTATAATCTATTACTAATAAGCAGTCCAACATCATGAAAGATTGCGGGATTGTTGATACATTGTCTGCTGGATTCAGAGGAAATTCAATCGCTGAAGGGAAATTCAAATGGAGAATTTTAGAAATGGCATCTTTCATATAATTTAGGAAATCGTAAAAAGCCGGATATTTCAACATTTTATTAAAATCCGGCCAGATGCACAGTTTAGGCATGAAAAGCCAGACAAATCTGGACGTTTGGTCACCCTAGTATTATGCTCAGTTGGTTGTGCATTAGGCAAGGTAATAGTCTGACCACATGATAAATCAGTTTCTGACAGCTGCAGTTATACCCCATAATGGTCTAAAAAGTATGATTGAGTTTTATTAAATATTTAAATCATACTGAAATATATGAGGACTGTTTCTTTTTTTTTTTTTTAACTAAACGTTTAACGTCATACTTCTGCGGCCATCTACTTTTTTTTTTTTTTAACTAAAGGCTTATCAGGTACAAAAATACACCTCTCATCATTATCCACGTGGGGTTCATTGACGCCGTTTAGCTCGTTGTTTGCGGCACCACGTCATATTTTTGGAAAATGTCGCTTCTGCGGTACAAAAATACACCTCTCATCATTATCCACGTGGGGTTCATTGACGCCAAAGATGTCACTAGTCATTTCTTCCTTGTAACGTTCAAGATGAGCTCGTTGTTTGCGGCACCAATCTTGTTCCTTCATCCTCTCAACTGCGCACCACGTTTCGCGAGGATCAATATGACAAGCCTCACAACGACAGCACGTTTGAGGAATTGAAGTACACATATCTACTTATTGTTGTCTTTCGGTGGTAAAAACAAATGCTGCTTGCATTACTGTCACTCACAGAGATGGTTATTTCGAAGTTGTTTAGAGAACCTCATAACGCACTTCGACGCTTTGCTCGTTTCTAAGGGTAACCAAAATAGTTCAGTGATTTCGCAGGTCTATTATTAAAAGGCAGTACCGAGGGCATTTTTACACGATTGATAAATAATACTTATTTTCTTTTTAACTGGCTTGGAAAGCAGTTAATATCACCTTCTCCCCCACAAAAAAAATTATAATAATAACAAAGATGCGGAAGAATTTACGATAGTCCGTGCAACCAAGAAACACAAGTTGGTCAAAAGTAAACATTAAATTAACAAATACTAAATACATTCAAAATATAAATTCTTTGGTACCCATTCGGGTAATTTCCTAATACTCGTGCTTTTTTGCTCCGCACAGAATATGTGTAGTTATGTGTTGTTTCGGGTTAGGATTAGGGTTGGGACCCAAAGATGCAGCAACAGAGAATGCAGTCAGCGACCCATAGCTTGACAGCTTGCGTAAGCGAACCTAAGCTGACCAAGGCCCTACTCCACCTCCACGTGGTGGTCCTGGAAACAGGCTGCATCACTGCAGTCTGGCTGAGAGAGTAGGGATCGAAGAGGGAAGGCAAACCCGGTCCCAAAAAATGCCGTGCTGAAGTCGGATGTGTCGGCCGAAAGGCGCAGATATCGCAGCTCCGGTGTAAACAGACACAGCGCAACCAGTCCTTTTCAGGACGAACGAGGAAGAAGAAGAGGAGGGTTAGGGTTAAGGTTAACCCTAATCCTAACTGTAATTGCTACGAAACAACACATAACTAAACATTCTGTGCGGAGCAAAAACGCACGAGTATTAGGAAATTACCCCAATTCGTTTATCGTGGATTAATGTTGATCGTAATACAAAATTAAGATTAATAAAACCAAGTCATTCAAAATGATCTGCTATTTAATGGCGAGGCCGAATAATACAAACTTCTTTTAACATTTATCGATTACTCACTTCTAAACTGGCGCCAAACACAAGATGGCAGCTAAGTTAAAAACAAGCATAGTGTCGGCGTTCAAAATGCACGGCCTAACATTAAGAAGGTAAAACTTCTCTCTCACTTTGAAAAAAAAAAGTAAATTGACTGTTTAGCAAGGCATTAGTCCACAAAAGTTGCCGCTATTTTGTTGTTGTTGTTTTTTTTTCCACATTTATGAAAGGAATGAAAATCCCGTTCATACCCTGTTATCAGAATCTAGGCCTACATTACTGCACTTCGGGCAAACGCATAGGTGCTCAGTTTCCCTCAGCAAATATCGAAGAGTATGAATGCTAATTGTTCCTGTTGCGCGCTGGTTGTATGCACGCCGGATGTATCCTCTCATACATCCATCCCTACTGGTCTTATGTTTGATACTAAATTCCAGCAAGCTTAGACTTGCTAAAGAAGGAGGTGCCTTACAGCAAAATGATATAGAGACAACTTACGCAACGGCAAAGATCACTATAAAGGCTACATTCAAGTCCAAATGGGAAAGAGAGCACCCGGGACATTTGAAAAATGACGCATATCATCAACTATCCAGAAAAGAACAGGTCATCATTTTTCGACTGCGCACTGGGCACAACAGATTGAGATACCATCTGTACCACAAATACAAAATTGGTGCAACAGATCTCTGCACCTGCGGTACCAGCCCGATGACAGTCGAACACCTGCTGCAGTACTGCCCAACCTACAGTAATGAACGGGGTAGCATATGGCAACAACCTACTTCTGTCAACGAAAAACTGTTTGGAGATGTCGGGAACCTTGAGTTGACTGCTGCCTTTATTAGAGTCATAAATGTGGAAGTCTGAAGGCGAACGAGGAAGAAGAAGAAGAAGCTTTGATGATTAGGCCTAGGCTAATCGATTGCAGTGTCATTAGCCTATCTATTCTTCTTCTTCTTCTTCCGTCCTTAGCCACCGACCGTCATAGCAGTCAGTGGCCATTACGCCTAGTGGCGTCTTAGGGCAACAGCAGATAGGTTTTCTTTGCCATTGTTTCCCATCACACCTATTGGCGTCTTTAGGGCAACGGCAAATCAATCCATTTGCTGTTGTTTCCGTAATCGAAGTAAGCCTATCTATTAGGCGGTCATTAATTGCCCTCAGTATTTCTACCATATCCATTTTTTTAAAGACATAGTATCTCATTCAACCCTTTGAAAGGGTTATAGGCCTAATTAGGATATATAATGTAGTAAATTCAAGATAATAAAATCGGATATCTAAATAGGCCTGCAGGATCTTCTCCCCCTACACTCAGTCCTAATATAGTAAATCAAAATATAAAATTGTGTGTGTACCCTCTCCTTTCCCCAAAAAAACCAAACAAACAATTAAAATAAAAACTAATACAGACAACAACAACAAAAAATAAGTGAAGTCTCTCATAACTGCCCTGTTGTGAAAAGGGGTGAAAAAGCCCGGGGTGTCTGGGATGACACCCAATCCACCAATACTCTGCCGTCATCCACATGAGCACCCGATCAGACTGCCCCTTAACCTTACACTGTCATTGATCCTTATATATTAGTTATATAGTAATATATATTGTTTTACTATATATACCTGTATGCGGGATCAGTAAAAACCTTACAAACACCCAAAAACATTACGCAAAATATATAATAATATATTGCATGCAATACAAATGACCCAGTCTAAGAAGTTTCTTCTTCTTTCGTTTGCTTGAAATATATTGTCTATATCTGCAATGCTGTTTCTTGTATAAACTTCACTGTCTTTTGTAGTTCATACAGAGGTCCGTATAGTTTTGCTTCCAGTGTTATTTCTCTGGGCCAGTGGGTTTGCCTCAATGTATCATATTCAGGGCAATCTTGAAGTACGTGCTCCGCAGTCTGGGGTGCCTGTACACATGTACACATGGCTGAATTGCCAATCTTGAATTTTTGTATACATGTGGCTGCGGAGTTGGTTGTGTCCTGTTCTGAGGCGCAGAATGACAATTTGTTCTGATCTGTTCATAGCTTGGTAGTCATCCTGTGTTGGTGTTGGTGGCTTTCTGATTGATTTGATCATCTTTTTCTTCTGATGGTACATAACTGGTACATCCGGTTGCTCGTCTGCAGCACCTCCTTTAGCCAGTCGGTCCGTTCTCTCGTTTCCTAGTATTCCACAAAGAGACGGTATCCACTGCATGGCGACCCTGCGCTGGTTGCACAGTTCAGAAAGTAGGGCTTGTATACCTGGCAATTTTCTGGACTGAAGTGCTTGGAGTGCTGATCTTGCATCTGTCAGGAATACTACAGGCTGTTGACCGAGATTGGTGTTCAACAGTTTCTCAGTTGCCACCTTGATTGCCTGGATTTCTGCATCATAGTTGTTACAGAATTTCCCCGTTGGTACTCTGACCATATCCCTCGTGTTGTTTAGGTATTCTATGTACACTCCTGCTCCTCCATTCTTTACTGCATTCTGTGCTGACCCATCCGTGTATACTCGGACCCAGAGGTCCTGTGGGTTATTCATCATCCAGGAAACAGAGACTGTCCTACGTTGCACGCTGTTCTGTTCATCCCTGTCGAATATTCCTTTCACTTTTGTCTGGATGTGTACTGGTAGTCCAGGCTCCTCTCTCCAAGGAGTTTGTTCTGGCACAGACTTTAGGGGGCTGTTAACTTCAGGCAGGTCTGAGGTTTGTCTACGAAATCGTTTGGCCTGGTGGATAAAGCTGCTTCTTTTCAATCGCCCCATTGCTAGGTTTTGGAATCTGTCCTTCATTGGATGGCTCGGCATACAGAGGAACTATTCTGCCTGTGTTAGCACTTTCGTGTCTCTGCATTCTCTCAGTGCTTGTATCTCCATCTCCACTATAAGCGTTGATTTCATTGCCCCCATGATGACCCTAAGCGCCTGGTTTTGCACCTTATCTAGCTCTTGTAATGTGGTGTTTGATGCTGGACACCATGCAGCTGACCCATATTCCAGGTGTGGTCGTATGCCCTGCTAGTAAACTTTACTAAGTATTTTCCCGCTGGCTCCCCATGTGGTTCCACTTAGTTTTCTCAGGATGGCTAACTTCCTCCTGGCCTTTGTTGCTGCCTTGTTGATGTGCTGCTTCCATGTCAGCCTATCATCGAATGTAACTCCGAGATAGGTGGGTTGTTTATCTTCTCAGGAGCTCTTCGTTTATCTTGATGACACCAGCTTTTTATTTGCAAGAGAGGGTGAAGAACGTAATGCTGTACTTGTCTGTGTTGATGCTGACACACCATCTATTTGCCCATGAGGATAAGGTATCTATAGCTCTTTGTAGCAGTTTGGTGACCACTGTTGCATGCTCATCTGTGCACCATATTACCAGGTCATCAGCGTACATTGCCACTTTCATTCCAAGTGGTAGTTCAGCAACCAGGTCGTTGATGTAGACTAGGAAAAGTGTGGGGGACAGAACCCCTCCCTGAGGGACGCCATGACGCAGTAGAATTTTCTTACTCTTGAGGCCATCTAGTTGTACTCTGGCTCTTCTGTTATGCAAGTATGCTTTCACCCATTTGTACATCCTACCATTCACTCTACAATTTCTCAGTTTCTTCAGAAGCCCTTCTTTCCAAACCTTGTCAAATGCTTTCCTTAGATCTATCCATGCTGCTAGTACCAGTTTCTTATCTTGGAACGTATCCTCAATCTCTTAGGAAAGGTAAGTTGCCTGATCTTCGGTAGAGTAGAAGTTTCTTATTGCTAGAAATTTTTAGTTCTCTAAGTACCTGACACGGTCTTGTTGGAGTCTTGAGCATTTTATATGCATGTCTGCCTTTCAGGTTTCCATCCCACTCTACTGTCCATTCGTTAGTTATTATTCTTTTAATTAAGCTTTTAATCTCTGTTTTACTCATCCTCACATTTATTTGCTTTCTATTAGTTCTACTATTCTAAGCTTCTTTATTCACTTTTTCTTTTCCTTCTATGCCAATATGTGAAGGATACATGAAGTCTTGAGCTGTACGTGAGATACTCCCATTGTGACGATGTGGCACATACTTGGATTGCTGTCAATTAGATCCAGATATGTGATGGCCCAGACAAAAGCTTATATGCAAGTAACTACAGACAAAATGCATCCCCTGCGTGGGAACATAGCTGATATAAAAGAAGCAAGAATAAAGAGGAGGATGTCATGGATGGTGCAGGCAGAGGCAACTATTAGACGGTGACCACAGTTGAAAATATATTCAAGGGAGAAGAGGAGTTTTTTGTTTGTTTTTGTGTACGCCCGCTATTACTCGAGGCGAAATCTCAGGTTAGTATGACTAACCTGAGACTGATTTTTACGTGAGTATCCCTTTTTTTCTTGTACAGAGACAGGTGTCCCTCGCCATTCAGGCAGATACTCGCCGATTTTGGAGGTACACATTTGAGCTGGGTCGGCTCAGGAGCCCTGGTCGACGACACTCCTTCAAATGTACTCGCCAGGGCTCGAGTTAATCCAGTCCATATCCCGGTCGACGAAAAATCTTCAAATGTCCTTGCTCGGGTTTGATCCTGGGTCACCCGGTTGCCAGCGCAGTTTGGTAACCACTACACCAAGGGAGAAGAGGAGTAATTTGAGAACTGGATGAACTACCAGCAAGTCATCGTCAGCCTTGGTAAAGAGGGCAGAACTTGAACCCATTGGAGGGCAGAGCTGGAAATTGATCAGCGGATAAATGATCATGCTGGGGATGATGATGCCATTGTGTACATTGATTAGTCTGTAATCCATGGTGAGAAATCTGGGTGGGGCTTCTCTGCTAGAGTAAAGGGCAGAATCTTCGCTGAACATATCAGGGCTTACATGATAACAACCTCCAGCATGAGAATGGAGGTAGAGGCAGCTACTGCAGCCTAAACGTGGCTGTATGAAACTTCATTAACAAAGGCAGTTATTGTATCAGACTCATAATGCATGCTTTAGTAGGTCCAAAGTGGGTGGTTCCGCCATGAATGGAAAACCTCCATAGAGGCCTCAAATCTTCAGGAACTGTTGTGGATCTACTGTCCTGGTCATGCCGGGGTACGTGGCAATGTAAGAGCTGACAGACTAGCTTCAAGAACACCCACAGAAGGTGCATTGGACATGGATAAGGGAGAGATAACGAGGGCAATTAATGATAGCCTATTAGAGAATGACACTTTTATCGATGAATCATCAAGGCTAAGATTGCTGGAATTTGGTATCAAATGTAAGACCAGCAGAGACTGAGGATGCATGCAGCTTGTATATAACCAGCGTGCAACAGGAACAATTAGCATTCATACCCTTCGACATTTGCTGAGGGAGACTGAGCACCTATGGGTTAGCCCGGAGTGTAATGACGTTGATTCTATCAACAATAACAATACAGTGTAAAAACAGGGATGGTGTGTGTATGTGTGAAATTTTGAGGGTGTTTGGATTAATATTTAATTTACTCTTTATTAGACATTAGTAATGTCTATTTTTTAATAGATCTTTTTTGTACAAAAGCGATTTTTTTTTTCAAACAAGCAGTAAACATAGATTTTATGACAAAATATACTGAAGCACATTAAAAACGCACCACCTGTATAATCCAGGAACAGAGTGTGAAATGCAAATATAAGTGTTTACAAGTTTACATATTTGGAATCTTTATTCATTTTCCTATGAATCCATGCTGGTCATTAATTTGTACATTTGAATGATGCTTACTACCAGCTCCACAGAAGAGAACAAGTGGTAATCTTCAGACTCCGCACTGGCCACAACAGATTGAGATACCATCTATTCAACAAGCTAAAGATAGGAACTACCGATCAGTGTAACTGTGGCACTGATAAAATGACTGCTGAACATCTGCTTCAAAGTTGCCCCTTATATGTGGTACAGAGAAAGTGCATATGGCCGACGCCAGCTCCTTTCGTGGAAAAGCTTTACGGGGATTCAAATAGCCTCAAACTGACTACTGCTTTCTTTGAGAACATTCAAGTGGACGTCTGAGAGTGTACGAAGAAGAAGAAGAAGAAGAAAGGCAAGAAAAGCTGAAATACCTCGGAGTTACATTTGATCGCAGGCTCTCCTATAAGTACCATGTTGAGCAAATCACACAGAAATGCAGGAGAGGTCTAGCGGCCCTAAAAATAATGGCTATTTTAATTGCATTGAATTTATAAAAGCTGCAATGGAATATCAGTTTGGTAAGATAGTGGGAGAGAGCAGATAACTAAATATAAGTTATCTTTCATTTTCAATATGCGCTGATCAGCATGCCAATAAGAATAAATCTCGGTGCAGTTTTCCTCGTTTGCTTAATTTAAGCCTTAATTGGAAATAAGCTTTCCTATGCTGTAATGTTTCTTTGCTGACCAGCACAAGTTAAGGTACATGGAGGCACACCTAAACATTAATGAAACTGATCATTTTATTTTCTGTTACAACAGTGAGGCATGTCGATACCTGGTAGAAGTTTTAACTCCTGTTAACTGTGGAGAAAGAGACCAGTGGTTGGACAGAATCATTGACACTGTCCAGAAGCAGTCATGTAAGGAAAATTATTTAAATGATTTCAAACATATAAACTTGTAATGAAATCATAACAATTAATACTAATTATTAACACTAGTGCTTGTAATATTGCTAAGGGTCATTATGTTTAACAGACCCTTTAAACAAACTGAGATAATCACAATTTAAACATAGTTACGTGTTTGTGACAAAAGTGGTGGTCAAGACAAAAAAAAATACACAGATAATTTGGGATGGAACGTAGGGTTAACATAGGGTTAGAATCCAATCTGACCAACTAGTGGTAATAATAATTATAATAACCCCTTCAGTCATAACTGACTATGGGAATGCGCCCCTGAGGTGACAGCCCTCAGCTGCTTATTTTCCTGATGTTCCTTTCGACATTTTCACCTCTCTTCTGCTTGCTGTGAGAGCTTCTTTTTGCCCAATCCGAGGTGGCGCCATAGATAGCATCGCCACTTCATGTACATCGACAGCTTCATCCTCCCAGGTTGCCGGATTTATGTCCAACTAGTGGTACAGATCTTATATGTGTCTGAATGAAAAGAACATACTAAAGGGATTGGTGACTTGAAGTAATAGATCAGACATGCAAGAAAATTTGATCAGCCACCATGTCACTTATGTCATCATAGTTGCCATAGTTAAATGATAATAAGTGATGAAAGAAGGAAGCAACAGATCATGTAAGTGATGATATAAAGATGTAGCAAGACTGCTTTTGTAGATTTTCAGTAACAGGTGAGATCATTGGGTTTTGTGGCATCATAAATTGCCCTTGGATGGAGGTCAAAGGAGCAGATAAAGCAACTGACAACCTTTTGTCCAGTTTAGTTCCTAGGGGTCTGTGATGAGACAAAGGAAGAATAGGACTACTACTGTTGTAGGCATGTTGTAAGGGGTGACAGGTATGAGGTAGTTCTATGGGGCTGGCAACCTCATCATGTAAAACTAATTTCTACAGAAACCAGTACTGCAAGAACTTTCTCCATGGGGGTCAGTTGCAGTGATGTCTCCATAACCCGTTAGGAGCGAAAAGGGACATGAATGAATACCTTTCAGGTCTGTTTCTATGAGGTGACTAAAAAATGTTAAAGATAAGCTAACTTGCCTACTATATTGAACATGTACTGAAGAAACAGGTGGGTACTGGTTTGTCTACCTTGGTGGTCCATACTGATCAATGGACTGAAACAGATCTGTATTTCCTCTAAGCAATAAATAAAAATGTACTAATTAATGTGCAATTGTAGTCAATGTTGTTAAGTTATATTCATGAGCTTTCTCTTTCGTTAGTGACCACATCTATGGTGGGCAAAGCTGAATGTGAGGCTGCTGTTCAAGAGTGTAATGCAGAACAAGAAGATGATAGGTAATCATCAGTCTATTGCTTTCTCAATAAATATAACTTCATTTTCTTATACAAATTGATGCTCATGCGATACAGTATGTGAAGTGGAACTAAAATAGCTTTATAAACAGTCAGTTACTTGTAGGAACAACCTGAATCATTCTGCAATAGACCGAACTCCCGTATCTGCTATCAGTAATATAAAAAGAAATGTTATTGATTGCTGAATTTTTCCACGCATCATAAGACTGAACTCCCATATCTGCTATCAGTAATATAAAAAGAAACGTTATTGATTGCTGAATTTTTCCACGCATCATTTCAGTCAATCACAACTTCCACATAGTTTTTAATGTTGCTACAGTGTTTAAGATAGTCTCTGAACAACCCAAGAATATGATGGCATACATGAATCAGTCTCTTGGATGTGAAGTTTCTCAAGATGTCTTCTTTCTTCTTGGATACTTAGCCCCTGACTGACAAAGCAGTCAGTGGCCATCATGCCTAGTAGCATCTTGTAGGGCAGCAACAAACTCCCCATTTTGCTCGGTCTGTGGCCATCCTTCGTGCCATGCCCTAACTGTGGTTCATGCTTTGCATCTCAGCCTCCACTGTTCTCTGCTAGGTTGTCTTTGGTCTGCCTCTCTTTCGCCATCCTTCTGCAGTCCATAGCATAGCAATTCTGGTGATGGTGTCAAGGTCCCTTCTGAGGACATGGCCAACCCAGTGCCAGCGTCTTCTCAGACGTGGTGAAGGCAATTTTCTTTGACTTGTATCCTAGTGAGATGAATTACCTTTTTTGTTTTTTTAATTCACCCACCCTACATTATTTAAGAAAGTCTCAGAGCCAGCCAAGAATGTGGATAAACACTAATCACATTATTCAGTCTCTTTGGACATGAAGTTTCTAAATTTACTTCATTGTGCAAGGTAGTTGGTCTCTGAGCAATCCATGTGTGATAATGAAAATAAATAATAATGTTGTACATTACAGATAGTGTCCGATTTGCAGACTGGTTAGGGTATTGCATCTCGTGGCAAAGTTACCTTCCTCCAGGTCGAAACCAGGTAGCATTTTGCGCCAGTCTACCGAGCTGTAAATGGGTACCTGATTCTGCTCTTGAGTTAAAGAAGGCAAAGGCAGAGCGGAAGGGAAATGGTCACCCCACTTCACAAAACTGGACCTAGTATAATGAAATCTCTAACATTTCACTCCCTTACGGCAATATCTGCTATGGAGCTACTATATATTACAGATATACAATACAAATTTTGATTTTAAGGCTTGAACTTTAGTTCAATGTGGAAAGAATGTAGACCAATGTTTCTTAACCTTTTAGAGGTCCTGCACCCCTTTACATCATATTAAGAAACCTCGCATCCCTTCACAGAATCTTAAGAAGCCTCACACCCTTTTATCTTCTAGCTATCAAAACATGCCAGAAATGCTTAAAAGAGAAAAGTTTATTTTGAGAAAATGTTATTTACAGAATGTGACTACAGTTTGGAATCTAATTCACGAAATCAATGTTTTTTATTTTAATACAAATACATTTGAGTTCTGTGTATTATATCTTGTTTATGATTATTCGTGTTCTAAAATATCTGGCATGTCTCGCACCACGGAAAGTGAGTCTCACACCCCCAGTGGGTGATTGAACCTCTGGTTAAGAAGCACTGATATAGACGTAGTCTACTTTGATAAGATTTTATAATCGGAGGGTAAGGAAATGCAACTGTTTATTCCGTAAGAAACTCAAACTAATTAATTTACATTTGTTTTATATAAGAAGCTGCATATTATAGTTTTAAAGTTTATTGCACAAAATAAATCTATAAATGTAGTTTCAACATTGAAATATTTTATTTCTCAACAGCGGCTCCATTTTCAATGTTATTGATGCTTTTTCGGTGCCAAGATTCACTTACGTGAAAGAGAGGAAAAAATTTATTCCGTAAGTTATTCACCACTTGTTTTTATTATCCTTTGGTTATTTGAAAGACATTATTGATGCAAAATATTTATAATCTTAAACGGAAAATAAAATACAATTTTATGCCAAATCACTTTAAGCAATTTACTGTTAACTTTCATATTTTTGTGGAAATGGCTGTTACTTTGTGGATCCACAGGTTTCTGAATGTTTGCTTAGTTTTGAATATAACATTGAACTGTTTCGCTGTGTTGAAGCTAATTCATTCTAATGGTTATACAAATAATTAAAAAAATATCTCACAGGCAGAATCAGCTTATTTTAGAGAAGATTATCGTGAGAAACTGTTGAAAATTAAAACGTGTGTAGATGTAGACAGAAAAGATAATGAAATGGTTCAACCATTTGATTAGAATGCGTCCATATTAATCAGTAGTATTAGCCTTTTGTCACCGGAACATCTGAATGCAAGATACGATAATGCACTAGTAAGAGGTAGCTTTATGGGGTAATTGCAGCACTCAAAAAAATAGCTTCTGGATTATCCAGAAGAAGAAAAAATGTCATTCTTTGTTGCTGATTGTTTTCAGAGACAGCAGTTTGGACAAACCCACACCAAGATTACATGGAACCCCATCTGATAAAGCAAACATGTTTAGAGATCGCTACATGATTTTGCATCAGGTTGGTAGCTTCGTGTCTGTCTTCTGTTGATTTTCTTTTTCTTAATTTTGTTTTTATTTCTTTTCTTTTTCCACCATCTCTGTCCTCCCTTTTTCCAAATCCCACCTCATCATATTAAATTGTTGTTTCTTTTTTTCTGCTTAATTTTAAGCCAGCCTGTGTAGTTTCTGGGTGTCTCTGAGGAGTACAGGTCTACAAGAAAGGAGAAGATGCTGGAGATGGATAGGACACACATTGAGGAAACCTGGTGATATCATTACAAGGCAGTCCTTGTTCTGGAATCCCCAGGGTAAGAGAATCAGGGGTCTACCGAAAAAAATAGGAAAAGAAAGCTGGAGACAGAAATGAAAATGATGAGGAAAACATGAAAAGGCCTCAAGTGATGGTACGACTTGGCATATATGTGTTGGAGGCTTATGCTCCTTGGGGAGAAAATAGCTTTATAAACAGTCAGTTACTTGTAGGAACAATCTGAATCATTCTGCAATAGACTGCACTCCCATATCTGCTATCAGTAATATAACAAGAAATGTTATTGATAGCTGAATTTTTCCACGCATCATTTCAGTCAATTACAACATCCACATAGTCATGTTGACAACACTGTACAGAATTTTTTTTAAAAATTCAACGTTACGTGATGGTGGTTGAGGATGACAGTTGAAGCTTGGTCATCTTTAACCAGAATATAAAAGGTCATAGCTAAGCCATTATCTGTATTACAAAATTACAAGTGTGAAATATTAATCCATTCTAACATGAAGAAATAGCACTGCCCAGCAATGATATTGAAAATTCTAGAAGCCAGCATGCACAAAATTTTTTCTCCAGGACTAGCATTTGCTGTATATAAGTAAATACATTTTTTTTCTTTACACTGCGTTCGACACTTAATAGTATCTATTTTTCTTAATATTAGTTAAAATTCAATAATGTATTTTTTAAATTTATATATTTGACTGCAGAGAACACTGCGCCATGACCTCTTTACACCTCCAGCTTTGGGGGCACCAGATGCAGACAGCAATAAGTTTCAGGTCAGTTCACCATCAGAGATGTTTGTAGACGTACTTCTAATTGTTATGTTTTTTTTCCCGATAGATATGGACACCAACATTTAAATGGCCACCTGTTTGTCAGTTGTTGTTCAATAATACTTGGTGTAATGCTGAGCTGCAGAAAATGTGCAAGTCACAAGGTGAAATTGTGAAGTTTCTGTTTGTTCTGTGTTCTTGTGTTTCTTCAGTACAAGTTTTTTGAAAATGAGTGAGACAAAATGAAGTTTGAATGTTATATCAATGAACAAGAAAAAAAAATAAAGCAATGAGGAAATTAGGTTGAGCTGTAATGACAGTAAATGTTCTTCAAGATAACAACACTCGTTCAAAATGGTCAGGTATAATGATATGGTCATGGACTTGACATGACGGGTTCACAACAAAAGTCAAAACTGTAGAGGTAGGTGCAAGAAGTCTGGTAACTGCCTCTGTGTATGATCTACTAAAACTATTGGGTGGGAAAGGATAGTCGAGAACAAGGGCACTTAAGAGGCTTGGTGAGACTGGAGAGGGCATATGGTTGGCTGTGGGGGCAACTGCAATGGGCTATGGAACTCAGGACAGTAGTTTATATACAGCATAAAGTTACTTTTACAATTGCCTCAAGCTGACAGCACAGATAAGACCAGGAGTGATGTTGAAAGTTGCAACCAAGGTGGAGTGGGTTCAGTTCCTAACACAAACACAACATGAGACCGACACTTGGAGTCATGACCCAAGTGGACCTGCCACCCTTAGAGTGTCAAGAAGGCCAAAACACTTGTCTGTTAGAGGATAATTTCTGATGATCAGATTGCTTCCTGTTATAATGCTCTGTTATAGAATTTCATATCACAAAACAAAAAATAAGTTGAAAGAAATATAAAACACTGAATGCCATTTTGTTACTGCATTTTCCTTTCTGCTGAGTAAAACCTTGAATTTAATCTGTTTCCATCGTCCTTTTTTTAGTCCTTACCAAGCAGTACTTCTCTATGGTGCGGAGAGCTGGAGAGTTGCAGAGAAGGAAATGTCGAAATTGTCCTCTTTTCACATAACATGCCTAAGAAAAATTCTCCGAATCTTTTGGCCGAATACCATCACCAACCAAGATCTGCTTACTAAGAGCAAGCAAGAGGACATGCACACCATCATAGCTGGCAGATGCTGGAGCTGGGTTGGCCATGTCCTCAGAAGAGACCCCGATGCCATCACAAGAACAGCTATGCTATGGACCCCTGAAGGAAAATGAAAGAGAGGCCGACCAAAAACAACTTGGCGGAGGACTGTGGAGGCTGAGATGCAAAGAATGAACCAGAGTTGGGGCACTGTACGAAGGATGGCCGCCGACCGAGCAAAGTGGAATCAATTTGTTGTTGCCCTACAAGACGCCACTAGGCGTAATGGCCACTGACTGCTTTGACGGTCGGCAGCTAAGGATCAAAGAAGAAGAAGAAGAAGACCAAGCAGTGGCAGAGGCTCATTGTCAGTGCCTGCCACTCTGTAGTGAAGTTCTGGGATCAAAATCTGGTGGTGTCACACTCCAGTCTATCTAGCTGGAAATGGGTATCTGCCTCTGCTCTCAAGTTAGGGAAGACAAAGGCAGTGAGGAAGGGAACTGGTCACCACACCTCATAAAGCTGGACCTAGTATAGTGAAGTCTGTAACACTTACTCTCATACAGCAGCATTTGTTATGGGACTGTCATTACATTTATTTATTTATTATTTTTTTATACTTTTTTTAA
This sequence comes from Oreohelix idahoensis, assembly GCA_024509875.1. Classification (NCBI taxonomy): domain Eukaryota; kingdom Metazoa; phylum Mollusca; class Gastropoda; order Stylommatophora; family Oreohelicidae; genus Oreohelix; species Oreohelix idahoensis. The sequence goes on from JAMPIV010000603.1 coordinate 197,589, forward strand.
TGCTGTCGTCGCAGCAGCGCACACACACACCCCCCACCCCCTCTTCACAACGGTTGAGCGAAAATGGAAAGATAAATCTAAGTCATTAATTTTGCTAATTTTTTTTTCTATATACAACAGCTGAAACCAGTGGAATACCTTGTTGGCAGCACATCCAGACTGGGCAATGTCCTTGTGTTGGGAATGCTTGTTCAGCTAAAAGAGGTGAGGCTTTTGACTGTTTTTAAAGATGGTTCCAAAATTCTTAGCTGTGCTGCTAACTCTTGTTCCCCCCCCCCCCCCCCCCCCCCCCCCCCCCCCCCCCCCCCCCCCCCCCCCCCCCCCCCCCCCCCCCCCCTCCCCCCCCCCCAAGTTGATGTGTCAATTTCTGATTAGTCATATTTGTTTACAAAAACAGCAGTAAAGAAGTAGGTGCATTGTAGCTGTAAATCTGGGATTAAAATATGAGACATATGGATATTAAGTTTTTTCTTTCTTTTAAGAATTATATTCTTTCTCTTAAATTACTCTCATCCATTGTGTTTATCTGTACTAGTTTCTTTATCCTTGTTTGTTACATGATTGCATGTTGCTGACAACATTTTATTAGCATCATTATCCTTTTTATTTTCATTGTTTTCCATTAATCAAGGCACATTTGTCAGTAATTTTAGTTTTCATGATAATGCCTTTAAAGTAGTTGCTTATGTCTGCTTGATTTTGGTACTTCACAGTATACACATCATGCTTCAGACAGTTTCTAAATGTTATTCTCAAATGCGATGCCTTAAAAACAAACCTTCCCCTGCACGCTGACCCATCTAACATTCTGCCCTTCCATTCTCACTTATCTTGCTACTATATCCTTCCATTCTCACTTATCTTGCTACTATATCCTTCCATTCTCACTTATCTTGCTACTATATCCTTCCATTCTCACTTATCTTGCTACTATATCCTTCCATTCTCACTTATCTTGCTACTATATCCTTCCATTCTCACTTATCTTGCTACTATATCCTTCCATTCTCACTTATCTTGCTACTATATCCTTTCATTCCCACATAAGCTTTAGAGAGACAAAAGGATAAAGATTTCATAGATTACCCAAGACAGGATAGCTTTAAAAGAACAAGGAGCTAAAAGATGAAGAAGAAAAGTCTGTTAGAAATAACTGAATAAGCTTTTAGAAGAAAATCAAATGAACACTAACACAGGACACACAGGCCTAAACAAATACAACAGCCACAAAATTAGACCGTTCAATGTCAGACGTGTCCAGCTGTTATAATCACAGTAGCAGCTGGACACCAACTCATATGAAATAATGAGACACCATAATAACTGCCTGTTCAATCCCCCTAATTTTAATACAAGGGGATTGACATAAGTCTTGGGCCTGACCATGAAGGAGTCACAGGAGGAAGATGAAACTTGGCACATTTAAAGTTCATCATATTTGCACTGAATGTGTGAAGTACGCGTTTGTTTCTTCAATGGGTTTTCTCGCTAAGGTGCACGGCGCAATGTACCCTATTGACCGGATCTGCTGCTCCAAAGATTTGACAAAACAATGGAAAAGAAGGGGGCCAGAGCTGTGATAAAATTTCTGATGTTTCAGGGAAAAACACCTACAGAAATACATAGGGAGATGGAACCAGTGTTTCGTGATTCTTGTCCTTCATATACTTCGGTAAAAAACTGGTGTCAACAGTTTAAGTGCGGCCGCTCAAATGTTGCTGATCTGCCAAGATCTGGTAGACCAGCCTCAGAGTGCAACGATGAAAATGCAACAAGAGTGAAGAAAATCATTGACCAGGATCGAAAAATGACAATTGTGGAGATAGCTAGTAGAGTAAAACTAAATGAAAGAACAGTTTATAGAATTTTACACAACAGACTGAACACGAGAAAAGTGTGTGCACGCTGGGTTCCACGACTGTTGACGCGTGAACAGAAGCAAACAAGGGTAAATTGCTGTCAACAGTTGCTCAAAAAGTGTCAGTCAAAAATTTTTTGGAGACCATGGTGACAGTAGATGAGACTTGGGTACACTATTATAACCCCGAATCCAAAATTGCCAGCATGCAATGGAAAACCCCGGGCTCCCCAACACCTGTCAAGCCGAGAGCGCAGAAATCTGCAGGAAAAGTGATGCTGACTGTTTTTTGGGACGGCAAAGGTGTCCTTTTGAAAGATTATCTGCCTCGTGGCAACACAGTTAATGGACAGTACTATGCAGATCTTCTCACTAAACTAAGAAAGGTTGTGACCAGGAAACGAGGAATAACGCGCACTCAAAATCTTCCTTTGCTTCAAGACAACGCGCCCTCTCACAAAGCACGGCTTGTGCAGTTAGCAGCCAACGATTTGAATATTGAAATTCTTCCACACCCACCATATTCTCCAGATTTGGCTCCATCAGACGTTTTTCTATTCCCAAATCTTAAAAAAACAGCTAAAAGGAAATCATTTTGACAGCGTTGAAGAGGTTATACTGGCATGTGATGACTGGTTTAGTTTGAAAAATAGGGTGTTCTACTCCCAAGGTCTTTTCAAGGTCAAGCAGAGATGGCAGAAGTGTGTCAATTCAGACGGTGGCTATATTGAAAAGGATTAAACACTATACAAAATTTCAGCTCTCTGTGACATGTCCTTCATGGTCAGGCCCAAGACTTATGTCAATCCCTTTGTACATCATACAAAGCATCACAGCACCTGATGGATTGTATGGTGCAAATAATAATAGTAGCGAACCTGACTCCTATTCAACAATCTACTACTCCTGGCAGCACTATTTAACTAGTGCATTACCACAACTGTTTCAGTAATCTTCTTCTTCTTCCTCGTTCGTCCTGAAAAGGACGTTGGTTGCGTTGTGTCCGTTTACAGCGAAGCTGCGGTATTTGCGCCTTTCGGCCGACACATCCGACTTCCGCACGGCATTTTTTGGGACCGGGTTTGCCTTCCCTCTTCGATCCCTACTCCTCAGCCAGACTGCAGTGATGCAGCCTGTTTCCAGGACCACCACGTGGAGGTGGAGTAGGGTCTTGGTCAGCTCTGGTTCGCTGACCCTGATGCAGGCAGTCAAGCTATGGGTCGCTTACTGCATTCCTCACTTTTGATGCGTCATGGGTCCCGTTTCAGTAATCTGACATGTGGAGCAACACCTTGCACAGTCCTCAGCACTATACTACTGCCAGAACAATTAAAAAAAAACTGCAGAAAAGTTCACCACTTCTGACCGCGCTACATTTGTCATCAAGCAAATTATCAACAGTGAACAAATCATGATGTCTCTCAACTACAACTACCTAACCACATCATGCAACCTGCTACTTTACTCGACAACATCCCTTATTCAACTCCCTTTTACAACACTACTCGCTGGTTGTGTCCCACATAAAATCATGGCTGTCACTCACCCTTGAAAACAGTCCCCTTTTTCAGATGCAAACAGCTCAAGTACAAACATGCAAACTTCACACAAATATACTTACAATTTTTTCTAGGCTCACATGTCATACTGATACGCCCAGACCATTGCATTTTCTATGGAATACATTATCACAGCAACTACTCTCAAAACTGTCGCACTCACGCCCAAACAGTTTTATTTTTAGAAAGTATTATTGTGTTTCCTGCTTGTAAATCCTTGAGAAATCTGTAGAGTTGAACTTAAGTTGGTTATATATTTGTGTCTGCAGTAAATGTTTTACTAATTTACTTGTATGCATTTGTTTTCTTATTTCTCAGGGGAAATGGTTTCTTGAAGATCCAACCGGATGTGTCCAACTAGATTTCTTTGAAGCTATATCCTTTGCTATAAAAAGTTTGAAAAATGTTCTATCTGCAAATGCATATTTTGTTGTTTTCTATTCTGCTTGACTCTATCTGTTCAGGTTTCTGTTTAACTTTGCTGCTGCTTATCCATTTTTGTGTTGTCAGTAGGTAGGTGTTTTTTTTTGAGAATCCGAGCATAAAATCAGTAATACAAAGGTTTGTATGCCAGTTTTATTTAAGGAGAAGGCAAGTCAAGCCAGTTGCCGTCCAATAGGCGGAATGGTTAGTGTTGAGATTCGCTTAACTCATTAACTACCGCAAGCCGCTGTCAGCGGCTCACAACATAATCACATTTGGACCGCAAGCCGCTCAGGGCGCCAATCTAATTTTAGTAATAAAACGAAAGAAAAATGTACTGAAACACTCTATGATCTGGTTCGAGATTTTAAGTTGCCACCGGAAAACAAATTCCCAAAGCATGGTTGTTATAGAACACTGAAAAATTAATATTATGTTCATATTTTTCAGCGTTTTGGGTTAGTTACCAAATCGTGTAAAACTGTTTATCGTGGCATCTAGTGCTAGGACTACAAAAAATGCGTGTACATCTCGTCTAACGGCTGAATAGGATAGAAACATGTTTCAACAATTGACTGAAAGATCTAGCGACGAAGACAAGAGTGAAAACGGTGTGCACATTGATTGAAATTGTGATTTTGATAGAGATGGGGCGCAAGCAGTTATAATTGTGAAAATATTGCAAGTCCTCGGCCATCGGAGGGCCGTTAAATAGCAACAACCTCTATTAGAGTTGCAACTAATGTTTATTGTAATAGTACATTCATTTATCTTTAAAATGACGTGTAATTCATACAAATCTGTAAACAATTACGAAAACTACAGCTTACTTTGTGCAAACACCTACAGGATGAAAATGGGAAAAAAATTTAATTCGGCCACAGTGTGTTTTTTAATTCGGTAGTTAATGTGTTTATGGTGCGAATCAACTTGGATGCTTCAACTTTTGTCGAAGTTGGTACACCATGAGGCACCCTCAACTACGTACATGAATCAAATACAATGCATGAATGTGATGACGTGTGAGTGGTCTCTAAAGGAGAGTCTGCGTTTTGCAGTTGAGTGAACAACCTGTGTTCTTATCCAGTGTGGCTTTGCCACTTATATAAATGTGGAAGATCCACCTATAATAGGTGCACGAGTTTCTCATGAGGCCATGTGTTCAAATATATAAGAAGGTAACAGTTATTCGAAATGTGGCATGTAGCCAATCGATGAAATAGATTATTAGAAATATGGTGTATTTAGCCAATTGATGAAATAGATTATTATAAAATGGTGCATTTAGCCAATCGATAAAATAGATTATTAGAAATATGTTGCATTTAGGCAGTCGATGAACTTAAGTGTATACAAAGTGTGCATTGTGGCGCTGAATTAAGGGGTCAGATAACCCAGAATTATATTGAAGCAGACGTAAAATAGTGTGTGTGTCTTAGCACTGAACTACAGCTGATTATTAAAGTTTGGGATATTGATATAGAAAGGAATATGGTGTATGTTCGCACAAGGTTATGGCCGAGATCGCCTGAAAATGATTATGTGCTTATGACACATTAGAAACTCTATGTAGAACTTATGTTATCTACATATATACGTAGTATCAATGGATTTTTATGATGAGAATGAAGTGTGTATCAATTCCTTCTTGAAAGTATTCGTTAATAAATTACAAGTCATCAATGCCAGGCTTATGAAGTCACTTTCAGTGACTTGCGTTTATCAGTTGAAATTTCGTGTTTAACATTTTCAAGTACACCCTTGAGTAGGTATTACAGATAATTGCTAACATTCCAGTAAATATGCATTTTCAATATGATTGAAGAAGATCCCTTCAACAAAGTAAAAGTTAATCATCTTCGTCATTTGAGTGAGACTAAGAAAAACCCTAGACATATTTGATGGACCCAAGTTCTTAACAGTTAGAGTGCTTGGTTTTCAAGGCAAAGTTACTGGGTTCAATTGATACCATTTCAAGGAGTGTCTATTGTGAGTTTTGGCAGACAGTGAGCGCTGCCAAAGATTTTTACTCCCCACAGAATATACAGGATGCTGCAAAAATCAAGCCCCATAGGAATTTTATTATATAAATTACATTAGTATATTAATTATTATTGTTACATTATTATATTATTATTATGTTCAGATTGATATACCATGGCAACTAAATTAACGAAAGAAGAAAGAATAGAGCTTGTTCTTATGTATGCAAAGGATGGCGCCACACAACGTTCAGTCGCAGATATATTTAATGCTAAGCACAGGGTTCGTAGCGACCTGGAAAAGGCTGGAAAACAAAATTCCAGGCCTTGAAAAGGCTGGGAAAATTGCTAAAAGCCTTGAATTTCCCGTATCGGACCTGGAAAAAAAATACGAATCGAAAGTTGGATGCTTGGTGTCCATGTTTCGGTTATTGGTGGTATTTTTCGTTAAACTTCAGTTACCATAGAATGTTTACTTCCCTTTGCGCACTAAATCCATTTCCAGACGTTTTTGGCGGTTTGCATTAATGACGTAACACACAAATTTATTTTTAGCGCTCGCGTCTGCTATTCGAATCAAGCATTGCCACCTTTGAAATTATTATTTAGAAAATAATAGTTCTATTGCCAGACAGTTTGGTCTGTCTGAAAGGAAAACTTTCTACCTGGCCTCTTTTGGACTGGCTCCATATTTCGCCTCACTTCTTGCGAGCCAGCTTAGCAAGAACAGTTACATTGTTCTGTTTGATGAAAGCATGAACAAATCAATGCAGCGAAAGCAAAGGATTTCCATGTTCGTTTCTGGGATGTAAATGTGATAAAAACACATTATCTTACATCAAAGTTTCTTGAACATGCTAGAGCTCTTGATATGCAGACTGCATTTGATGATGCATGATCATCGTTAAATTTAGGACATTTGCTCCAACTGTCCATGGATGGACCTAATGTAAACTGGGCTTTTCATGACAAAATTAATGCGCTACTGAACCAGAACTATGGCATATAACTAATGTTGGAAGCTGTGGGTTGCACAAAGTTCATGGTGCCGCAACTGAATATATGGCCATTGATTCTTTTTCAAACTTTTTCCCCCGACACTGCCATAGATCTGACCACTGACAAAGTGAATAGGTACGGAGAAAATCACCTCGCTCTGCGCACAGGCAGGAATATATTTCAAGCACTAACTGGGAAGGTTAAGGCGGCCGGCGTGATGCCGACCACATCACCCCTAGTGTGCCGACGGTCAAGATAATATGGGCCTAACACCATATTCCCAATATGCCTCAATGGGGCGTGTAACGGGTTCCTTTACCTTTTTTTTACTAACTGCCACAAAGTGGGGATTCAAACTATCTGCTCTCACTGATGCTAAAACATAATACTGCATGAAATTGAAAATTGATACTGGTAAGGAAAATTATGAAGGTTGTGTTGGGGCAACTTTCAGGGTTGTGAAAGAGCTTCATGATGGATAGGCAACAAGGGACATATTCTCTTCTGTGGTAGTTTTCTCAGCCTTCAGCTTTATTTCAAGACCTGAAAGAAATTCAGATTGGTGTATTTGGAACAGTAGCTGAAAATAGGAAGCATTTTCCTGAAATGGGAGTGTTACTGTATGTTTATTGATGGCGTCTGCTATAGGTTGGCAGCGTGCAATTTTAGGGGTTACAGCATTTAATATAATGTAAATAATTATTAGACTATTGAACGCTACACACGATCGAATTATGACGTGTTAGCGTTGGTAGGTCACGCACCGTGACCAGGATACGGTACACTTTTTACATTGACCGTCAAGGAGTAAAGACGCGTCGTTTTACCCTTCCAGTGTCGGGCATGGTATTCATTTCATTCATAACCCTCCACTCCCAAAGGAGCATAGGCCTTCAACAAACACATGCCAAGTCCTGTCACGTGCCATCATCTCAAGTTCTTTCCATGTTCTCCTCATCATTTTCACCTCTGTTTCCAACTCTCTTCTCCGTGTACTTCTTGGTCTTCCTCTGCCTCTCTTGCCCTGGGGGTTCCAGAACAAGGACTGCCTTGTAATGCTATCAACAGGTTTCCTCAGTGTGTGTCCTATCCATCGCCATCGTCTTCTTCTCATTTCTTGTTCCACTGGCACTTGTCTAGTTCTTGTCATCAGTTCCACGTTGGTAACCTTGTCATACCATTTTAATCCCTCTATTCTACGCAAGCACCCATTTATGAAAGTCTGTAGCTTTTTGGTTGTTGTCTTTGTTGTTCTCCATGTCTCTGAGCCATACAATAGGACTGACTTCACATTTGAGTTGAAGATTCTTATTTTCGTGTTGGATCCTATTTCTCTTGATCTCCATATATTTCCCAATGCAATGAAAGCTCCTCTTGCCTTTTGTATTCTTATTTTGATATCGCTGTCTGTCCCTCCAACTTTGTCTATATTACTGCCAAGATATGTGTATGATTCTACATCTTGTATTGGTGTTTCTTCAAGTTCAACCCTGTTATCATTACCTGCATTTATTCGCATTATTTTTGTCTTTTCCCTGTGTATTTTCAGACCCAATTGCTGTGACCTCTCATCGAGTGTTTTCAATTTGTCCTGCATCTGATTACGGCTATGGGACAGAAGAGCCAAGTCATCAGCAAAATCCAGATCATCCAACTGCTTAGTCAGAGTCCACTGGATTCCATTTCTGTTGTGTGTTGCCGATGATCTCATAACCCAATCTATTGCCAGCAAGAAAAGAAATGGAGACAAGAGGCATCCCTGTCGCACTCCTGTTCTTATCCCAAACGGTTCTGTAAGCTGTCCTTCGTGAAGAACTCTGCATGTCATGTCTTCATATGTTTTCTTTATTAAATTAATGATCTTCAGGGGAACTCCATAATGCCTCAACAATTTCCAAAGTGATTCTCTGTCTACACTGTCAAATGCCTTTTCGTAGTCCACAAATCCGATGTATAGTGGTGAATTCCATTCCAGACTTTGTTCAACTATTATTCTCAAAGTGGCTATCTGGTCTGTACATGATCTGTTTTGTCGAAAACCTGCTTGTTCATCTCTCAGTTTCTTGTCTATGGACTCTTTTAATCTCTCAAGGATAATCCTGTTTAATACTTTTCCTGGCACTGATAGTAACATTATTCCTCTATAATTTGTGCACTCTTGTAAATTTCCCTTCTTAGGCAACTTAACCAGATATCCTTCCTTCCATTCTGCTGGTATCTCTTCCTTTTCCCAGACTTTACCAAGTAATTTATATAACATCTCTGTAGCCGTGTCGATATCTGCTTTGATGGCCTCTGCTGGAATGCCATCAGGTCCAGACGCTTTTCCATCTCTTAGAAGCTTTATGGCTTTCTTTATTAGTAATCGAATACTGCGTTACGCCGCACCAGCTATTAGTGATTCACTAACTTTTATATATAATCAGTGTATTGCTAAAAGTTATTTTCCTTCAGCCTTTAAGATTGCCAAAGTATATCCTCTCTTCAAACCTGGCTCGTCAGATAACAGTAATCTTGGTAACTATAGACCTATTTCTCTTTTATCATCGCTTTCTAAACCACTAGAAAAACACATACATAAAGCAACACTACATTACCTAGTTAGCAATGACTTGCTAATTGACAGTCAGTCAGGGTTTCGACAAAAGCATTCATGCCACACAGCTCTAACTAAGATGATAGACAACTTGCACCTAAACATAAATAACGATAACATATGTGGAGCAATCTTTGTAGACTTTAGGAAAGCATTTGATATGTTAGATCACGCTGTTTTAATAAGAAAATTAGAAACAATGAAAGTTAACTTTAAACTAGTGACATTACTTAAATCATTCCTGTCCGACAGACAGCAAGTAGTGTGGTACAATAACTCCTTGTCAAGCCCAACTATTATTGACACTGGTGTTCCTCAGGGTTCTATTCTCGGCCCTCTACTTTTTTCCATTTACATAAATGACCTTCCACTACACATCGAGCACTCATCCTGCGACCTATTTGCCGATGACTGTACCATTTATACTAGTGATAAAAGTTGCAACACGCTAGAAATATTATTACAAAGCGACACAGACAATCTTATTAAGTGGAGCAATGAAAACTGCATGCAAATAAATATCACTAAAACAAAATGTATGATAATATCAACTAGACAAAAATTACAAAACTCGCCGAAAACAACACTTCAGCTCTACATTGGAACCTCTTTAATTGAAAATGTAAATGAATATAAAACACTAGGACTCATAATTGACCAACATTTAAGTTGGAATTCGCATGTACAAGCACTGACCAAACAAACGGCACAAAAAGTTTACCAGTTAGCTAAAATCAAACATTTCCTAGATGAGGAGACACGAAAAATGTTCTATACATCCCAGATACAAACACATCTAGACTATTGTTCCACAATTTGGGATGGCTGCACCATGTCCAACACTAAAAGACTCTTTTCATTACAAAAACGTGCAGTGCGCCTAATTTCAGACAAAAACCTCACACAGTGTGTAGACGCATATACATATCTTAACATATTACCACTAAGAAAGCGCCTTCTCTTCAACAAAGCCAAATTTATTCACAAAATCTTGTCACAGAATGCTCCAACGTATCTGTGGCCTATTTTCAAATACAGCGGAAGACGCAGTCAACGCTTAAATAAATTACACATGCCCAAGCCTAGGCTCGACTTATTCAAGAAAAGTTTAGCTTTTTCTGCTGCTCATCTGTGGAATACTCTTCCACACGACTTAAAAAATACTCTTAGTCCATATTCATTCAATCACAGACTTTTCAAATACATCATGAGTGCAGATTATATGCCACCCTAATTTCGTTATGTTCTTAAATAATTACGCTGTCACCTCAGGGGCGCATTCCCATAGTCAGTTATGACTGAAGGGGCTATTATTATTATTATTATTATTACATAACATCATATGTAGGTTTTAAAGTTAATTTTGTCCTGTTTAGTATAAATTATGATACGCATCTGTAAATTTGTGTAACTGTTATTGTACTGTTACAATGTTGGGATTTTATTTTATTGTAATTTCTTGTTATTTTATTATTTAAGTAACATTTAGGATACGTGTGAGAATAAATAGATTAACTATGGAAGAAGAGAGAAAGGAAGGGCAGAATGTTAGACGGGCCTGCATGACCAATTCTAAACCCTTTGAAAATAAAGTTCGTTCGTTCGTTCGTTCTATCTATCTATCTATCTATCTATCTATCTATCTATCTATCTATCTATCTATCTATCTATCTATCTATCTATCTATCTATCTATCTATCTATCTATCTATCTATCTATCTATCTATCTATCTATCTATCTATCTATCTATCTATCTATCTATCTATCTATCTATCTATCTATCTATCTATCTATCTATCTCTGATAATGTTTGTACTTTTCAACATATGTTATGTCATGCTTATAAGTAATTAATGTTAATATGAGTGTGCTATATTATTATTTTACTTTACAACGTTGAATTCCTTGAATTTGATATGTAAAATGCATATGAGAATAAATGAATTCAGTATGAAAGGTGAGAGAAAGGAAGGGCAGAATGTCAGATGGGCCTGCGTGCCCAATTCTCAACCCTTTGAAAATAAAGTTCGTTCGTTCGTTCGTTCGTTCGTTCGTTCTTCCTTCGTTGGTCTTTCACCGTTAATTTGTAGCTCTTCTTCTGCTGGCTGGATGTCCGGCGGGTTTTGTGGAGCTGGTCTATTGAGAAGGTCCCCAAAATATTATGTCCACCTCTTCATTTGCTCTTGTATATTGCTGAGCAGTTTCCCATTCTTGTCTTTTATGAGGCAACTTGTTTGCTTGTATTTCCCTGTTAGCTTCTTTGTGCTGCTATACAGTTCTCTCATATTTCCTTTGGCTGCAGCATCTTCTGCCTCTCTTGCCAACTCCTCAATATACTTCCTCTTGTCTCTTTTGATACTTCTTTTTACTTCTTTGTTTGCTTCTGTGTACACTTCTTGAGCCTTGGCTTTGGAACTTCTGGTTTTGCTTGTGTTTAACTCTGCTTTCTTGTTTTTTCTGTCTTTTATCTTATTGATGGTTTCTGTTGTTATCCATGCTTTTTGTTGTCTTTCCCTTTTCCCCAGTATTTCTTCACATGTCTCCTTCCATACAGTTTTGACCTGCTGCCAATAGTCTTCTGTATTCTCTACATCTTCCAGCTGTTGGAGCACTTGGAATTTGTTGGATACTGTGACCGCAAATTTGTCTCTTGTTTCTTGATTTCTTAGCTGTCCTACATTATACTGTTGTCTATAATTTTGCATTGTTGCATATCTCTTGAGTTTCATTATTACTTTGGCTATCAGAAGATGGTGATCTGATGCCACATCTGCTCCTCTATATACCTTTACATCCTGCAATGATGATCTAAACTTCTTGTTTATGCATATATGATCAATCTGATTTTCTGTTCTATGGTCTGGTGATATCCATGTTGCCTTGTGTATTCTCTTATGTGGAAACATGCTTCCTCCTATAGCCAGTTGATTTGAAGCACAGAAGTTTGCGAATAGTTCTCCATTTTCATTCATTACTCCTAGCCCATGTTTTCCCATGACTTCTTCAAATCCGGTGTTGACTGTACCTATCTTTGCATTCATGTCACCCATCAAAATTGTGATGTCTCTTCTTTTTACTTTATCCATAATTTCCTGTAGTTTAGTATAAAATGCTTCTTTCACAGACTCTTCTTTGTCATTAGTTGGTGCATAACATTGGATGACATTTACATGAATTTTCTTTTTAGCTGTTTTAAAGTAGCTGTTATTATTCTGGGTCCAACAGCTTCCCATTCAATGAGTGCTTTCTGTGCTTCTTTAGATAACATAAGAGCTACCCCTTCACTGTGGTGTGAACTTTCGTCTTCATGTCCTGAGGACAGCACCAATTCACCTGTGATGAGTTTCTTCCTGTCTACCCCCTTCCACTTTGTTTCACACATTCCCAAAACCTCGATTTTGTATTCCCTCATTTCTGCTGCTACTTGCGCCACTTTCCCTTGTTCGTTTAATGTCCGAACATTCCAGGTGCCAAATCTGGAAGTTCTCCTAGAAGAAAGAAGGTTAGTCAGCAACCCAGACTCCTTTCGGCTTTCTCTGTGTTGCATCATACGCCTCCCCACGAGAGGACCTTCCCCTGTCTTGGATGGCTGTGTTTTATTTTCTTTATTTGACTTGTCCATATTTGTTGAAGTTTTTTGTGGTTTAAATTTTTTACAGGATGGGGTAACCGGCCCCATGCCCAACCCTCCTTAGTCGCTTTCTACGACATGCTTGGCAGGGGACAGTGTTACTATTCTTTGCTCCCCTTTCAGGCCCCGGTAACACACGGGTGGGGCATGGTATTGCCGCACAGATATATTTTATTCAAGTATGGACATGGGTCAGTCCATTGTTATTATGAAGATATGAAAGGATTAAGGTTAGTACGTACGTAAATTTAGGGAAGGATGAATTACAGTCCATAGTATTGCCAGACTCATAGACTCACTGTCGGCCGTTGGAAACCCCAACCGCGCGTGCATATAGCTATGACGTTCTGCCTACAGTAATTCAATTATTGGACAAGGACTGGTAGTATATCTACATATATATTCAATATATGATCAAGTTTCAATATGTACTTTTAATGATCAACATGCGTGATTGTTTTGATGTGTGCAACCTGTAAATTAAATGTATGGACTCAATGAAAGGACTTATCAAGTCGATTAACTTTTTGGAATTCAACTATTATTATGTTTACAATGTTCTTCTCCCACCTTCGCGTGATTTACCAACAAGAGCACGATAAAACTAATTGAATGAAAAAAACAATGCAATGGCCAGATATTAATAACTGATTTATTAATAATACATGGAACAATATTCTATAAGATATGACCCAGTGTTAACAGAAGAAGCAGCCTTCAACAGCTGGTGGCCAGTATGGGGATGGAAAAAAAACTTCAACAGGGAGACAGTAGTGCTCCGTATTGCTGGTCAGCAAAGCGATAATTATATATGAGAAAATTAGATGAGGAAAATGTTAGAGTTTCCAATCCTTGAAAATCATGTGCTTGGACCTGGAAAATGCTTGAAGAAATTTACTATGAACCCTGTAAGCATTCTGACAGGTCTCCAATTGAGCATAGAACTATTTGTAAAATCTTCGCTCGTTTCAGAGAAACGGGAAGCATTTTTGATCAGCAACATAGTGGGCGACCAAGAAGTTCAACTGATGCAGAAACCTTGTGCACAGGTATGGAGGCATCTTGAAGACAGCTCACGTAGATCAGTGGTATTCAACCTGGGGTACGCATACCTCTAGGGGTATGAGAAGACATCTAAGGGGGTACGTGAAAAAAAAGTCTGCCAATGCAATGTGTAGGTAAATTGAATACTTGGACTTATGTACCAATAACCTTGGGGGTACATAGTTAAAGATAAATTATATCTGAGGGTATGTGAACAAAAAAGCTTGAATACCACTGTTGCTGTCATTTTTGATGGAGTTTCAAACATCGATCTATTGGTTGTAGGTTTTTTCACCCTGGTCAAAGTTTAGTAACTATGTCTTGACTTTGCTGTGTCAGGTTGATTAGGGGTTGTCTTTCCTTGTTTGTTCGTTCATTGTGGTTGACCTTTTGGGTCAAAGGTAATACAGTTCTGGGCTATATGCGATGCGCAGTGGAGAGCGCGAAATGAGACTTCCGTCTTGTTGAGTTGTGAAGTCCTGGCTTCTGAGGACGTGTAGGTCCATTGTGTTTCGGGGAAAATCTTCGAAGTGACTGCGTTGGCAGGTCTCCCCAGTGAATCTCTGTGCGTCGGAATGGCGACAGAGTTCCTTATTGTGTTCTGAGGATTCGGTTCCAGGTAATACCGACCTTTTTCATTATTACGCTTTCGGTGGCAGAACATGTTGAAGGATTACCTAGTCTGTGAACTACAGCTCACCGGTCCTACGTTACAGAACTTGTACATTATGCTCAAGATAGCTATGTAAGACTATTTGTCTTTAAACGAACAGAAGTTCAGTGACGAAGTTATATTGTGGAAACCGCAGATTGGCGGTATATTTATATCTACATAAGCATTACTGCAGGGTTGATGTTAACCTGCTTAGAAGAAGTACACAGATGACGCCATAACGAGGCCTGTGTTAAGGCTAATATACTACAGCCTGATAATGTGCAATTGGCGGGGAAGCCAAGTTGTACCTGTAAGTCAAAGTGATTAAGGTATCTGACGCGCTTAGTCAGAGATACCAAAGCGGCATTGTGAACTGTCATTGAATAACCGTACTATTGACCATGAACGAATATTGGAATGTTTACCAGCCCTTTTTTGAATGCCTGATGTATACCTAACGATTTCCGGTCAGCATGACCTTGTTTACACTGACTGTTCCTGTTGATGCTACTGTGTGTGTTACCGTCAATAAATGTTTTGAAATGTGCCTGCAGTGTCCAAGCATCTTTGACTACTGCATGTGAGTGTATGGGTTGCATGACACAACATATACGAGCCTAAACACATTCGCACCCTCATTTGCACCCACACTCAGCTCATCATTACAAGTACTACACATTTAACAACATGTATGCTGTCTTATGCAAATGATCACCTCTACAAGAGAGAAAAAGACAGTTACACCACTGACGTAGATCATTGAGAAAATTATTGCAAGAAACAAGTGTTTCAGAGCGTTCAACGCATTCTTTCTTCTATCCACTTTCACCCGTACAAAATCCAATTAGTCGAAGAACTACATGCCGATAACCGAGATCGTTGTATGGAGCACTGAGTGGTTTGTGCAGCATAGGCAGCTTGAAAAACGTATCATGTTCAGTGATGAAGCAATGTTTTACCTTAACGGCTTAGTCAACTGACATAATGCACTATATTGGGCCAATGAAAAGCCATGGTAGTGGAAGGACACGTGCAATACAACCCACGAATTTCGGTGTGGGCTGCTATCTGGGGAGATAGATTAACTCTATTCTTTTCTATCCTTATAAAACCCGACAAATTTGGCAGGTATATTCCGAAGCCGCTGAAAGAACCTTAACTCTTGCAGGCCGGAATTTTTTCATTAGTTTTGCCAGAATTATTTTTGTACCTTAAAGCAGTACCTTTATAAATTCTAAAGTTTCTGAGTTATTACACAACAAAGACACACATATTATACATCACAGTAAAGTTAAATGAATGTAGAATTAGAATATGAAGAATATTTAGTGATATTCTACATATAGTATTCAGTTATGAGTCATAACGAAAATACAGAACAAATTTCACAGAACACAAAAGTGACGTTCCCAGCGTCGTTTCGGCTTCAAGGGGTTTTGCGGATGTACGCTACCAGCGTTGTTCCGGCCTTTAAGAGTTAAAACATTTTAAAAAATTAATATCGTTATTTTATAATAAAATACTGCATAAAATTTATTTAAAACATAAAAACTTTCTTTTAAAACAAGTTTTATAAGAAAATAATCAACGTTGAAAACGAGAGTGAAGAACGAAAACACTCGACGCCATTTTTAAACTTGGTCTGAGTTCGATTTCTTTGTCTCCGCAAAAAAAATTAAAACATGAGTTCTAGTGATGATTTACATTATGAATGTAGTACTGATGTCTGGGAGTCTGAAACATCGGATTCAGACACGGATGTTGAAAAAAGTGTCCCTGATGACCCAATTTGTGAAGCCGGCATGGCAAGGTAAGCTGCGAGAACCAGTAACGACGTGATTGCGTCAAGAATTGTTATGAAATGTGTTAGTGTAGTGACCTAGATTTTTAAAAATTACCACTTAAATAGTAACTGTAACTTATTTTCTATTAAAATTGATAATGATTTTAACATTTATGGTGAACAATTTTTTTTTACTAAGAGAAGATGTCCGAGAATTTTTAAGGCCTGTGGATTTTTTCAAGTTGTTTTTTACTGTTGATCTTGTATCGTATTTATGTTTGTATACAAACAAATATGCCATGATGTATGGTCCATCAAAGCCATCAGTTTACAGGCGATGGATGGATGTAAAAGTTGAAGAATTTTATAAGTTTCTGGGACTTATGTACAAATACCAGGTGTGCAGAAATATTGGTCTACATCTTCCTTGTACCATGGATTGTGGGCTAGGTCTTTCATGACAAAAAAGTGATTTTTACAGATAATGTCATTTCTACAAGTTTCCAACTTTGAGACTGAAAATTCAACTGATAAGCTAAGTAAAGTACGCTTTCTGTTTGATTATATTCATAGAAAATGCCAGAAGCTTTATCAGCCTTGACAACTCCTTTCCATCGATGAAAGGATGGTTCGAAATAAAGGCAGGTATCCATTTAGGCAGTATATTAGAGATAAGCCAACTAAATGGGGAATGAAATTATGGATCCTTGCTGAAGCTGAAACAGGATACAGATATGATTTTGAAGTTTGGTAAGGGTACCCAAGGTTCCCCATTTGGTTTGGCTTATGATGTAATTATGAGACTAATAAAGTCTCTTATTAATCAAGGTTATCACTTATTTTTTGATAATTTTTACACTAGTGTACAGCTTGTAAAAGATCTTTTAAAGAAAGGTGTTTGTGCATGTGGAACTATTATCAAAAATAGAAAAGGTTTTCCAAAATCTTTAAAAGAAATAAAATCATTTGAAAAAAAATCAGCTCGCTGTGACATGCACTGGGTCAGAGAGGGGGAGATTTTAACAATGCAATGGAGGGATAATAAAACAGTTTCTTTCATGTCTAATTTTATGACAGCTAATGGATATTCAGAAGCCACTAGAACAAAAGTCAATGGGGAATTTATAGAGTTAAAAGTTAAGCAGCCTAATGTAGTGAAACAATATAATACTTATATGGGTGGAGTAGATAAAAGTGACCAATTAATTAATAAATATAATGTTCTTACGAAAACAAACAAATATTGGAAAACCTTGTTCTACCATTTTCTTGACATTGCCAGGGTTAACAGCTATATATTTTTTCAAGAGTGGAGAAAGGATCATCCTGATGTTGAAGAACTAGATAGACCAAATCGTTACCTTCAAACAGATTTTAAGGAGGAACTTATTAGGGAGCTGGGTGGACTAATAAAATATCGGAATATTCCTTCTGCACACAATGCCATAAAAACTAAAATCAGCACCACACACTCAATAATACCAGAACATACTGCTACAAGGAAAAATTGTAAACATTGTTGGGCAACTCAAGGTATTGAAAGAAGAACACAAACAAAATGTACTACATGCAACACCTTTCTTTGTTTCATGAAAAACAGAAACTGCCTATTTGAATACCATAAGTTCTAAAACAATCTTGGTTTCTTGATTAGATTATGCAATCATTTTGACCTTGGATAATTACATTGTAAAAAATTATTGCTATAAATGCCACAGATACACAGTTTATTAACTTTCAAACATATCTATGTATAATGTACATTAGTTTCATACATTTTTCAAGATTTTAAGTGTTATTTTGTGAAGTCATCATAATCGTGTTCAAATGCTCAGTTGTTCCCCTTTTTTACCCATCACATTAATTAATTTTTTTATTAATGAATTTATGATAATATTTGTCTGATTTTCACAAATCATATACAAAACTGAAAGTACTTTTAAATAAAAGCCACTTTTTTGTACATCTTGCATTTGCAAGGTGTTTTCCTTCTTTGAATATTTCAGTGTATGTAAATTTTTGTTATTTTTCATGCATCAAATTCGGTAATTAATTTGTTGCTACTCAACAAAGTTAAACAAAATCCCAAAATAACTACTACTGTACTAAAGTCCTTTCATTTCCAAACACACTGATATATAATGTGTATAGGTTTAACATATTTCACAATATTCTACACGTTTTTACAAAATGTCATCTGAAACCTACTCAAAAAACCTTCAAAAGTCAAGAATTGAATAGAGTTAATTGTTCCATATTTCTTTCCCAACACTGTAACAGGTGAATCCCACTGTAATATGCTGCAAAATTTTCTTATACCTCAGTTGGTTGACATCTCATGAGAACGAATAGCTATGTGATTTCAGCAAGATGGGGCTCTGCCACATTTTACGAAAACTGTCCGGAGTTTTTACAAGAAGCATTTCCAGGCAAGTGGAGTGGATGACGTGGGTCTATTGAATGGCTAACGGGGACCCAAGACGCATCAAAAGTGACGAATGCAGTAAGCGACTCATAGCTTGACTGCCTGCGTCAGGGTCAGCGAACCAGAGCTGACCAAGACCCTACTCCACCTCCACATGGTGGTCCTGGAAACAGGCTGCATCACTGCAGTCTGGCTGAGGAGTAGGGATCGAAGAGGGAAGGCAAACCCGGTCCCAAAAAATGCTGTGCGGAATTCGGATGTGTCGGCCGAAAGGCGCAAATACCGCAGCTTCGCTGTAAACGGACACAACGCAACCAACGTCCTTTTCAGGACGAATGAAGAAGAAGGAAGAAGAAGAATGGCTAACGTGGTCACCGTACTTAACTCTTTAGATTATTTCTTATGGGGCCACCTTAAATCTGTGAGTGATGTCAACTGACCTAGAACAATTCAAAATCTAAAGGATAACATCACATCAGAATTTAAAACCATTAGAGAGTATGTTACTCTACTTAGAAATGTTGTTCAAAGGTCATGTGTCAAATGAGCAAAGAAGTGTTTTAGAAGAAAATGGCAGCAAATGTAATTTGTAAAATAAACTTCCTATGGGGCCTGACTTTTGACGCATCGTTTATATATATATATATATATATATATATATATATATATATATATATATATATATCTATATATATATATATATATATATATATATATCTGTTAAATCCTTAACTGTAAACACAATTTTCAGCCAGGACTGTTTACAGAGAATTCTTTTGTTCTAGCGGAGGGTTGGTATGAGGATGGAGTTTTCCACATTGATGCTTTTGGTTTGCCTCCCCCTGAAAAGGCTGAAGTGACACGGTAAACAATCCTATAGGAATCATACTTTACATATTTTTATTATCCAAAAATGTAGCCACATAGCATTTGTATGGAAAGTATAATTTTTAAAGATTCGCTAATTTGTAAATTTTCAATGTATTAATTACGCTGTGAAAGCAGTAATATTCTTAGGTGTAACTAAAATACTTTTGTATTTTTTTCAAAGTAATTATTGATTAATAAAGGAATATAGTCTGCTAGTCTGTCATCTAATGCAGAAGATTAAGGACTGGAATACATTGATAGTAAGCTAAACATTCTGTGCAGACAGTTTGAGTTTATAGCAGGTCATGGTCATAATTTCGTCTGGTGTCTTGTAAAAGCGGAATGCAGTGAAATTCGAACTTTATGATGTGATCTCATGAAATAAGTAACATGTTAACATATCTGATTGTGAGGAAAACATGAATTAAAGATACAGATTTGAAGATTTTGGTATTTTAGAAAAGATATAAAAGTTGAATGAGGTGGAATTTGAACTTTATGGTGTGATCTCATGAAATAAGTAACATGTTAACATATCTGATTGTGAGGAAAACATGAATTAAAGATACAGATTTGAAGATTTTGGTATTTTAGAAAAGATATAAAAGTTGAATGAGGTGGAATTTGAACTTTATGGTGTGATCTCATGAAATAAGTAAGATGTTAACATATCTCATTGTGAGGAAAACATGAATTAAAGATACGTATTTTAAGATTTTTGTATTTTATAAAAAAATTAACCTTCACTGCTATCAAATGGTATAGGTGTCGGGGTTCAGAATTGATCCTAAGTACTTATTTGATTCATCCATTGCAGTGTCATTCTCTAGCAGGTGATCATTAACTGTTCTTAGATCAGGATTTTTGTTTTAAATTTTTTTACAAATTAAAATATTTGTTCTGTCGAAAAATACTTGAAATTTTGGTGTTACTACAAGCATTTTGGCCCATTATGAGAGTAAACTTTAAAGCTGATTGTCACTGAATTTAACATTTCAGGCATATCGTCTTCAAACATGTAACTGTTTGTTACAATTTTTAAGGGAGATTTTAGTAATTTGTGTACCATCCCAATCAGCCAATACACTTAGCTCCCCAAGGAGCATAGGCATGAAAAGTCCTTCATCCGCTTAAGGTTTTTCCATGTCTTCATCATTTTCATTTCTGTTGCCAGGTCTCTTCTCCATGTGTTCTTTAGTTTGCCTCTGCTTATCCTGCCCTGGAGGCATATCTGGAGTCATCTTTATATGATCACCAGCTATGCACAATGCTACAAAATACATATGTGGAAGTGAACCTCTGTCTGTTAGGCTAATTACACCCTCATTGGCTCTTGAAATCATCCACACACTTCCAGGGATTCTCCCTGTGGTGAAACTTGTTGAGAACCCAACATTGCACACTAAGCGTGGAGAAGTCACTTGAGCCCCAGACATGATTCTTTGGCTTTGACCTGGTTGACTGCATGCAGGAGGATCTCACTATGGACCCAGTGATAGGCAGGGAGAGCTGAGAAGTGGCTCTGTGCAGGACATGACAGTTCCTTGTGAGAGCCCAAAACCAGGGCACAGTATTTTAGCTCTGCACAGTTGGATAGCTCCCTTGGATTGCGGGGAATGCAGAGTATGCTATGCGCTTCTTACTCCTAGCTTGGAACTAGATGTGATGATCCTTTAAATGCAAGCCAGGCTGGAGAAACTGGAGCTCATGGCTTCAACTCAGCTTGTTTCAGAATGGCAGAAAAGCCACAGGAAAAACCTAGATCTACAGTGTAGATAATACCAAGGAGTCTTCAACTTGGTTATTGGCTGCACAAGAGCGAAAAGCTCAGCAGCAATAGTTAAACAACAACAACCTTGCATTACTTTAAGTTAATTTGCTTCTCTAATTTGTCCCCACCTATTCTCGTTCTACCCACCTCCTCCTCCCTCTTCGCAGGGCATACTTTGGTAACATTAACTTCTTTGGTGGCCCCTCAACCGTCCAAGTGAAAGCATCAACACGTTTAGCACAGATCTTAGCAGAGAATACAGATGCCATGTTTGTGCTGTTATCTGATGTTTGGCTTGACAACATCAGGGTAATTATCTTTGAAATATTAGGGGTTGTGTATGTTTTTAACATATAGTATGTAATATTAATTTCATTAATATAAGGGGTTGTGTATGTTTTTAACATATAGTATGTAATATTAATTTCATTAACGAACAGTGATCTTTGTTATTTTCTTAATGTTGGTCATCCATCATTAACTCATTTAACAAAAAGTTTAAAAAAAAATAATTCTTAGATATTTCAGAATATCTAATGACAACAGTTCCTCATGTAACAATTAATTGTTTATAAATGTTGATTATTAATTTTTTGTTTGTTTTAGTGTTTGTGAGACTGTTCATAGTTACAGTTTTGAAGAAACCTAACTTGATACATTTTGAGGTGTAACTTTTGAGAATAGGATTTCAGAATAGTATGAGAGGTTGGCTTCCCTTTCAGCACAAAATGATTGTCACATTTATGACATTTGGCATTAAGAAGTAAAGAATAACAACAAAGAAAATAAGAAATAAAGCCATTGAGAAACATCAAAGAGTAAAACTCACAGCAGACTTTTGACAAGATTCAGTGGTAACATCCCTTGATGAATCCCTTATATAATCAATGAAGACTAGGTTCTGTCATCTTTAACTCTTACAGGACGAGGAGCCAGTTATATTGGTCGACGTTTCTAGCCTTAGTTTTTGTTTCGTTTCATCACAGTTAGAAGTTTTCGATGACTGGGAAGCGGAAGTATAGCCATTTTTATTATTATTTCTAAAGTGGGAGAGTGATAGCGTCACTCTTTCGAGTAAATTCAAGCCGGTTACGATTACAACCTCGTGTTTTTTTTACGAAATTTGGGTTACCTATTTTCGATACATATTTTCGAAGGCATGTAATTCATCTTCTCGAAAGCGACATGCTCGTTTAAGTGCTCAGCAGGCCCTTAGTTTGCTAGAAAATTTCAGCGAAGATGAGGACGGCTATAGCAGTAGTGATTTTAGTGCTAATTCGATGAATAATTCGTCTTTCAGTGATGTCGATTCAGAGAATGAAGGTAGGCCTATTATGTTAGAAAGAGTGGGCGTGGTTCTATCACCTAACTTTGATTCTTCAACATCAGACCCAGTAGGACCTAATTTAGTTTTACAAGAAGGGGAAAGACGAAAACAGGAGTGTGTCAGAAATATAGAACTAACAACGAATAGCTTTAGATTTCAACCTAAAGACGGAAGAGCAGTGGGTGTGTCCGCAAATTTAGGCCTAAATGAATCATCTACCCCGATCCAGTGTTTTGAAAGCCTTGTATCATCAGCTGTAAGGGAGGAAATTTTAAAAAGCATAAACTGCTTTACAGAAATTGAAGTACTGAAGCATATATGGAAAGTAGTTAGAGTATAAACTTGATGTGTGGTTTATTTCCAAAATGGATATAGTTTACAGTGATTTCTATATTGGATGGTGGATTAGCTTCAATTGGTAAGTCTGATATGTTTGTTTTGTTTTTTGTTTAGTAAAATATTTTTCTGTCTCGTCTTTAACTACTTTATATTCATAAAAATTTTCACAATCTTCATTCATTTTCCTTTTTAAATATCTATAACATGACTATATTCAGTTAAAAACTTTGAAATAACTGACTCTTACATGGTAAATCTATATGCAAAACCTGTGCCGCAGAAAATTTGTGACAAAAGAGTGTCTTTCCTTTTCTTGAAGCCAATTGAAAAGTAGTTAGAGTATAAACTTGAGCCATATGTATTTTATTTCCAAAATGAATGTAGTTTACAAATATTTGTATCTTGGATAACATAAATGATGCATTAGCTATCTTGAGTGGGTAATTCTGATATGTTTTTTTTTTTTTGTCAAATTTATTTTCCCAGTCTCCAACTACTTTATACTCATTAAAAAATTTTTAAAATTATAAACTGAACATATTCAGAATCCTCATCCATTTTCCTTTTTAAATATATATAACATGACTATATTTGTTAAAAACTTTGAAATAACTGACACTTATATGGTAATAGTATATGAAAAACCTGTGCCGCAGAAAATTTGTGACAAAAGAGTGTCTTTCCTTTTCTTGAAGCCAATTGAAAAGTAGTTAGAGTATAAACTTGGGCCATATGTATTTTATTTCCAAAATGAATGTAGTTTACAAATATTTGTATCTTGGATAACATAAATGATGCATTAGCTATCTTGAGTGGGTAATTCTGATATGTTTTTTTTTTTGTCAAATTTATTTTCCCAGTCTCCAACTATTTTATACTCATAAAATTTTTTTTTAAATTATAAACTGAACATATTCAGAATCCTCATCCATTTTCCTGTTTAAATATATATAACATGACTATATTTGTTAAAAACTTTGAAATAACTGACCCTTATATGGTTACAGTATATGAAAAATCTGTGCCGCAGAAAATTTGTGACAAAAGAGTGTCTTTCCTTTTCTTGAAGCCAATTGAAAAGTAGTTAGAGTATAAACTTGAGCCATATGTATTTTATTTCCAAAATGAATGTAGTTTACAAATATTTGTATCTTGGATAACATAAATGATGCATTAGCTATCTTGAGTGGGTAATTCTGATATGTTTTTTTTGTTTGTTTTTTTTTTGGTCAAATTTATTTTCCCAGTCTCCAACTATTTTATACTCATAAAATTTTTTTTTAAATTATAAACTGAACATATTCAGAATCCTCATCCATTTTCCTGTTTAAATATATATAACATGACTATATTTGTTAAAAACTTTGAAATAACTGACCCTTATATGGTTACAGTATATGAAAAATCTGTGCCGCAGAAAATTTGTGACAAAAGAGTGTCTTTCCTTTTCTTGAAGCCAATTGAAAAGTAGTTAGAGTATAAACTTGAGCCATATGTATTTTATTTCCAAAATGAATGTAGTTTACAAATATTTGTATCTTGGATAACATTAGTGATGCATTAGCTATCTTGAGTGGGTAATTCTGATATGTTTTTATTTATTTATTGTTTTTGTCAAATTTATTTTCTCAATCTCCAACTATTTTATATTCATAAAAATTTTTTTTAAATTATAAACTGAACATATTCAGAATCCTCATCCATTTTCCTGTTTAAATATATATAACATGACTATATTTGTTAAAAACTTTGAAATAACTGACCCTTATATGGTTACAGTATATGAAAAATCTGTGCCGCAGAAAATTTGTGACAAAAGAGTGTCTTTCCTTTTCTTGAAGCCAATTGAAAAGTAGTTAGAGTATAAACTTGAGCCATATGTATTTTATTTCCAAAATGAATGTAGTTTACAAATATTTTATCTTGGATAACATTAGTGATGCATTAGCTATCTTGAGTGGGTAATTCTGATATGTTTTTATTTATTTATTTTTTTTGTCAAATTTATTTTCTCAGTCTCCAACTATTTTATACTCATAAAAATTTTTTTTAAATTATAAACTGAACGTATTCAGAATCCTCATCCATTTTCCTTTTAAAATATATATAACATGACTATATTTGTTAAAAACTTTAAAATAACTGACACTTACATGGTAACACTATATGAAAAATCTGAGTTGCAAAAAATTCCTTGCGTAAAACATGGGAAAACCCTTACGTCCTGAAAGAGTTAACTAGACTAGAGCATAGTTACAAAGCATGATAATTTTTCTGCTTCTCTACCTTTGATTTCCCAGAGAAATTGTATGCCCTAAGGCATCAGCCAGACAAAAAAACTGGTTACAACTGTAATGAAACAGTAAAACAAACCATGCTTTGGAAATTTGTTTTCCGGTGGTAAATTAAAATCTTGAACCAGATCGGAATGTGTTTTGGTACATATTTCATTCGTTTTCTTACTAAACTTAGATCGCCATTCTGAGCGGCTCGCGGTCCAAATGTGTTTATTTCGTGCGCCGCTCAGAGCGGCTCGTGGTAGTTAATGTGTTAAGTTTGTAATCAGCAATGGTGACTCGGCAACTGAAAATGTTGCCTTGTTGCAGTACAGCATTGGTTTTCAACATCTTCAGAGCATATATCTTCTGGGCAACTAGTTCATTGCCTTGTCCATATTTCCCTACTCCCTTTGTATATAGGTTTTACTTTGCTCTTTCTGCCCTTAAAGTTTGAGAGCAAAGAATGCCTTATATTACTAGATTCATAGTGTATATCTTTACCACCTTTCTATCCTTTCTGGGACCCAAAGATGCAGCAATAGAGAATGCAGTCAGCGACCCATAGCTTGACTGCTTGCGTCAGGGTCAGCGAACCAGAGCTGACTAAGACCCTACTCCACCTCCATGTGGTGGTCCTGGAAACAGGCTGCATTACTGCAGTCTGGCTGAGAGAGTAGGGATCGAAGAGGGAAGGCAAACCCGGTCCCAAAAAATGCTGTGCTGAAGTCGGATGTGTCGACCGAAAGGCGCAGATATCGCAGCTCTGGTGTAAACAGACACAACGCAAACAACGTCCTTTTCAGGACGAACGAGGAAGAAGAAGAAGTATCCTTTCCTCACTGCTTGAGCCATAGATACTTCGTTTGGTATATTTCCAAAGCTCCACAGTTGTGACTCTGGCTTGACTTTATTTTATGACATCTCTGGTTGAGTATTCATTACATTCATTATTACCATTCATTATGCCATCCGTTCAAGGTCCAACCACGTTGTCTTTATCCTTTTTATGTCTGTCTCCATTTCCCTTCTCCATTTGTTGTTTGTTTTTTTTGTGTGTGTCTCTCTCTATTTCTGTTACCCTGGTTGAATGTAATCCTCTATTATTGGCTCTAGGTTCCACATGGCAGGGTTCAGTGACTGCAGTAACAAGTATAGGTTTGTCGTAATTGTTGCTTATGATTGCTTTTGAATGCAAACAGATAAATTGTACATCTCATGGATGGCATTGCAAAAAAAATGTCCACAGGTGATGGAGAAATTAAACACTTTGTTTAAGGGCTACTCTGACTACCCTCCAACAGCATTCATCATTTGTGGGAATTTTCTGTCATCACCATCAGTGATGAGTCATTCTAAAACTTTGAAAGGTTAGTGTGACTATCTTTTATCGTTAAAACTGGTATGAAGTCATTGTTTCTAGATCCAGCCATGCAAGTTTCTCTTTCTCATTTTTTATAATTAATTCTGAATTAATTGTCGTAGTAAACCATAGTTCTTCAAGAATTTGATTATTATTCTATGAATTATAAATATTTTATAAATTATGCTTTAACAAAATTTTAAAATATTTTTAAAAAGTACATGAACATTACCAGACCATTTACAGCACATGAAGAAACATTTACTAGACCATTTAAAAGGCATGAACTTTTACAAGATGTGAAACTAAACTTATTCACCTAAGGGTGTAACCTAATCTTGTCCCTTATCTAAGCAGTTTGATACCCTGCATGTAGCCACACCATAACACTTCATGTGCTGTCTCAATGGTTATTTCTGCAGCACTTTTTTCACATGGTGATGTTGGTAACCCCTGCACATCCTTAGTCACCTTTCATGACATATTTAGCAGGGTGCAGTAATCTCGTTACTCTCCTCACCAGTAGTGTGCTCCAGGTTCCCCATGGATGATACTCAGGTGCACGTGAAGATAAACTTTTGAAGTAAAGCTCAGATATGGTCTAAGATATGTGCTGGATTGGATTTAGATAGATAGTTTTTTTTGTTTCTGTGAAGAGCTAAAGGGGGCGTGGGTTGCATTGTGGCCAAAAACCAGAAAGATAGTATCAAGGGATGGAACTTTGTCTCAGAGCGCATTATGGTTGTAAAACTAAAAGGAGAAACCATAGTCAACCTGGTCATAGTGTATGGGCCAAATGAGGATGAGAGAGCAGAGGTCAAGGAGGAATTCTTCGAGCTGCATCATAGGACAGTGGATGACTGCCTAGATGAAATTATCATGCTCGGAGATTTCAATGCCAGAGTTGGAAATGACCATGCTAGATGGGGTGGAGTTATCGGAAGATATGGAGAAGATACTCTCAATGACAATGGAAAGCGACTTCTTAGATTCTGCAGTGAGCAGAATCTGATCATTACAAACACAAAGTCCCCCCTCCGACCATGGTGTAGCATGTTGAGAATTAAGCATTTGCACTCTAAGCTTGTAAGAGGTTAAAATCTCGGTAAGTGTCCTTTATGGTTCTGAATTATGAGTAATGAAAGGCTCAAATAGGATTCTGAAAGTTTAGAATTTGTTAAATGATGTGCGGATATACAGTACTGATATTCAGCAAAAAAAGAATGTTTTTATGTGCTTTCATGTTATTTTATATTTCACAGACTGTTTTCGGGATTTGGGAGCAATGTTATCCAACTACCCAAAAATTATTAGTTCAAGCCAGTTTGTATTTGTTCCTGGCCCTAATGATCCAGGGCATTCCACAATCTTGCCGAGGTATTGCCACATTACAACTAATTATAAAATAATTACTATTTTCAGGTGGGGGGGGGGGGGGGGGGGGGGGGGGGGGGGGGGGGGGGGGGGGGGGGGGGGGGGGGGGGTGGTTTGTGTCATGTAGGAAGAGAAGGGATATATTGTGTGTTAGTCTACTATTCAACATCTCTGCAATGTCAAATTGTAATATAAAATGCATTATGCAAC
This sequence comes from Oreohelix idahoensis, assembly GCA_024509875.1. Lineage (NCBI taxonomy): Eukaryota > Metazoa > Mollusca > Gastropoda > Stylommatophora > Oreohelicidae > Oreohelix > Oreohelix idahoensis. The sequence goes on from JAMPIV010000603.1 coordinate 226,075, forward strand.
CATTTGTGTAATGTCAAATTATAATATAAAATGCAATCATCATCAAGGTTGCTGCGAGGTCTAAATGATTACATCATGTTAATGATCTAGATCCTTGACATTCTTCATTATGTATGCTGTTAAATGCTTCCCATGCCATATTTTTAGTTACACTTATTTCTGTCTTCCTGTGCATTTTTTGCATTGTAACTATGTTTATTTTTTGTATTCCAACCAGTTTTCTCCTGGTTTTATTTGGCCTCCCTGCTCTTCTTCCTCTGTGGGCTCTAGTCAAGAGCATGTCTGCTTTTACTGTTACATTGTTTCCCTAGGATATGTCCTGGGTACATTATCGTTATCACTCAAGGAACATGTCATCAACAAACTTATGTCAAGTTTTCCTGTCCCATGCCATGAGCTCAAGATCTTACCATGTCTTCTTCATCCCCTTCATGTCTATCTCCAGTTCTCTCCTCCTTGTGTTCTTTGGTTTCCCTCTACCTCTCTAGCCCTGGGGATTCCAGGACAAGAACTGCCTTGTAATACCATCAACAGGTTTCCTCTATCTATTTGTGTCCTAAATCCAAACCAGCATCTTCTCATCTCTCATTCCACTTGTTCTCATCCTCAGTTACACATTAGTGGTCTTGTCGTACCACTTCAATCCTTCTGTTCTAACCAAGCGCACATTTATGAAAGTTTTAGCTTTTTTGGGTTGTTGTTTTTGGGCATATTATAGAGGGAAGAATTCCCAGCACATGTTAACTTGAAATTCTGTTACCAGTGGCTTGTGCTGTGGACATCAGCTTGCTAGAGAAGATAAAGGGCAGTGTCTTAATATTCAGATTCCTGTACTCAGGACTTTGGTATGTGGAGGAAAGAGCAGAACCACTATTTCATTTTCAGTCAAAAGAGTTGAAGCTGAAAATAAGGCAACCATCTTTTCCAGCCCCAAATGGGTACCAGAGCAACTCTGGGAAGGTTAAGGCAGCCGGCGTGATGCTGACCACATCACCCCTAGTGTGCCGATGTTCAAGAAAATATGGGCCTAACACCATATTCCCAATATGCCCCAATGGGCGTGTAATGGGATCCTTTACCTTTTTTTTTTGTTTGTTTATCTTTAAAAAAAAAATATTAACAGTTAAAGAGGCAGTTAACACAAAACTGCAATTATGAAGCAGGTGGTCACTTTACCTGTGTACCCAAGGGAGTGAAAATATTTTTTGGTTGAATGATTTGGTTGCACCGAATTGTTCTTTAAAAAACAAATCAGTTATTTTGCTGGTTTATCTCTAAACGCCTTTATCTTGCCTTCAATTTTAAAAATACACGGCCACATGTATCTTTAATCGTTTCAGGCCAACCATTCCAAACTCCATTACTGAAGGTTTTAGAAAGAAAGTTCCCAATGCTGTGTTTACATCAAATCCTTGCCGGATTCAATACTGTGCCCAGGAGATTGTCATTTTCAGAGAGGAAATTGTTACAAAAATGTGCAGGAACTGTGTGAAGTTTCCCTCAGATGGAAATGTTCCTATCCATGTAAGGAATTTTTTTGTTAGTACATTTTACTAACATACTTTCTTTGAGTTAATTTCTCATAATATAATAATATGATTTATCCTATTTGGAAATCTTCAGTCCCATAATACTTGATTGTTGAGGCACCATAGGCAACAGGCCCTTGACAAGTAATCACCACTTAGTCTGTCCATGGGTTAGTTTGTTTAGTTATGTGACAGGTAGATTAGTCCATTTTTTAATGTTATTTCATTTCTTTTTCTGTTTGCTCTATCTTATTTTGCCTGGTACTTTGCCTTGAAGGTAAATCTTTGGTAGCTCGTGTGGTCATACCATTGGTCCTGTAGTATGTATGTCTTATCTGTTTATGTTCTATAATACATATAGGAAATTCTGAGAATCTGTCTGTAACATCTAATTTTGAATGCCCGTGATGTCTTTAAATCTGTTGTCAGAGTCCCAAGTTTCACAAGCATATGTGAAAATGAAAGTACATGGCACAAAAAACAGGTTTTATTTGGAGGGGGATAGTTTTCAGTGCCCAAACTGACTTCAGTTTTGATAGGTCAGCAACAAAAAATGATTCCTTTTTCTTTTGAACCTTTAGAGCATCATATTTATTTTGCTTATTCAGATATTTAACTCTTCTATCCACGCCATTAATATTTTGTCTTATCCATGAGCAAGAATTTATTTAATTCTTCTTGGACAATATGTCTAAAAAATGAGATTTCCCTCCTCATAAAAGGTTAGTTTATTTTCAGTGTCTTTAAATCTTTTTTATATCTTTTGTCCATGATACTCTTTCCTTTTAGGCCAGAATCTTCAGTTCCTTGATCATTCTAGGCAGTGTGTTTTCTTGCAGCTAACATCTGTTAATTTTATAACATTGAGGCAGTCTACTTGAATGTTTGGCGGTATGAACATAAAAAATAAAATTATAGGGATAAAGGTACAATTCAGGAGATTCAGAATAGTCATGCAGTTAACCCTTTACAGTCCACAGCCTGCTAATATATCAACCCCCCAACGACCAAGCGAAGGGACATAACTCTTTTTCTTAAATATTTCTTATTGTCACAGCTTGATTAACTCTCAAAGGCCGAAACGACGCTGGGAGCGTACATCCGCAAAACCCCTAGAAGTCGAAACGACGTTGGGAACGTCACTTTTGTGTTCCGTGAAATGTGTTCCGTATTTTCGTAATTTGATATTTTAGCATAACGGAAGTTACTCTTTTTTTATTCAGAAGAGCGCTATCTTTGAGTTGTGATTCGGAAACACGCTTGTTCTAGCTAATTTCACTGTGAAAAAACGGTAAATCTGTCAGCTTTCGATCGGCGATTATTGTTGTTTATACAGACAATGTCTAGCGAACCAACCACATCATGTTTATCAAAACGTAGGTCTTTTTTATCTGTAGAAAAGGCTAGGGAACTGTGTATCTTTGACGAGTTTAGTGAGAATGATGATTTCGAAAGTGAAAATGACGATTTCGAATTTGAACTTAACGAAGAAGCTAGTTCTAATGAGGAGGGGGCGTGGTCACAGCCAGGCCCTAGTGCTACAAAATGACATCACTAAAAGTCCTTCATATACTAACTCTACATTCATTTATCTTTACTGTGATGTATAACATGTGTGTCTTTGTTGTATAATAACAATACAATGTGTGATTTAATTTAAAAGCTTCACGCGGCCTCTAATGTCCTTTTTCTTTCCAAATGTCTATAATGTTTATATGGTTCACTGGATGGTCTGTAAAACATTAATAAAATATCACAGGAAGCTGACACTTGTAAACAATATTCATATATGGATTAGTGATATTTTAAAAGATGCTGGAGCTCTCTGGATAATATTTCAGTGTTTATGCATGGGTTGGTGAGTACATTTTTCATTCACTAAAATGAGTCTTTTCTTGAAAGTGGTCTATATTATGATTCATAACTGAATACTATATGTAGAATATCACTAAAAATCCTTCATATTCTAATTCTACATTCATTTATCTTTACTGTGATGTATAATATGTGTGTCTTTGTTGTGTAATAACTCAGAAACTTTAGAATTTATAAAGGTACTGCTTTAAGGTACAAAATTAATTCTGGCAAAACTGATGAAAAAATTCCGGCCTGCAAGAGTTAACAAGCTGTGGACTGTCTGTGCTCCGCTGGGAGCAGGTGCGTAATGTCAGTCGTGTATGAGAGGTAGTCAGTAGAGTGGTCTGAACATGACAACACGAAACTGCTAGGTCAGCAGGTCAGGGGTGAATGCAAGGAGAGTTCTGATTGGGGCAGTGAAGAAATGGGGGTCAAGAGAGCGACAAGGTTTTTGGTAGTGATGGTAGACTTGAATTGTCGAGTGCGAGAAGATATTTATTTGTGTGACTTTAATGCATTTTGTGATCTGGGATTTTCATAAATATGATACACTTCGCTGTCTATATATATATTGTTGTAATTTTGTGGCCAGTTTTTGAATACATTGGACAGAGTTGGGAATACGACTTGTGTTGGTTATTACTTGAATGTGTTCCACTCCATCCCCTGCTCTCTTGTTGAGTATTTCGAGGACTAAGACATATGTGTGTTTAATATAAAATACGCAGTGTCACTTATATTTAAAAAATTATTTATACACTAATTTTAGTTCAAATAACACAAAAACACATTTTTTTGTACAGTAAAATGGACATACTTTAATACCTGTATACTTTAATTTCACATTTAAATGTTTTTCACAGTTTATACAATTTCAAAACCAAAAAATTACTTTATTTTTATGATAGTCTTGCGCTGGAAAGCTTTTATATACATTATTAACAGTTTTTCTTGAAAATTTGAATATCAAACAAATTACACTAATGATGAGAACACAATTTACAACCATAAATTGTCTCTAGAACTCTACAAGTGTCTGTTTTTCCTTAATTCTTACAGCAATGAACACAACGTTTTTTTTTCTCCTCACGAGTTTGACGGTTCATGCTTGTTAGATGTTGGTTTTAATTACGCTCACACGGAAACAACGTAACCAACCCTTTTCAGCTCTATTGGTTTATTCATGTCCATCGTCTGGTATAAATAAGAAGAAACAAATAATACGCCGCTGCTTATCAGACAAATGTTTAGGCCCTGGGAGCTCATACATCTAGAATAATTCCATACAAGTAAATGTACCTCTATATGTCCATTGTCTATAATTTTACTAGTTTCTACATCGATTTTCCAACTTTCACTATTGTTGATAACTGGGTCAAAGTCCACATCGAAGTAGGATTAATCATTTTCACTATCGGAATAACACAGAAACGTAGATCTAATCCTTCATTGTTCATTGAAAATCTCCTCCATGGCTTGAAAAACCATTTTTACACTGTAATTTTTAAAAAATCACAAAAAATCAACCACTAGACTTAGAAAAATGCGATCGATATAGAAATAAACTTTGAAACGGCCTCAATCCGGTGGAAACATGCAAAATCTCGTGTGCGCTGGACTTCCGATGTCGCTTAGCAACAAAATAAGCAACCTGTTGCCTGGCGCTTTTGGGCGAATCGGACTGTACAATATAAGATAAAATACGGGCGTTTTTGGGCAAATTGGACTGTAAAGGGTTAATTGATTTTTTTAACCACTTCTGTGATTTTGCAGATTTTTATGTGTGTACCTGCATGCATTTTTTTTTTTTGAAGTTTTTTAAACTTACGATCCATACTCCTCAAGAGACGGGGCTGTGAGTGCTAAAATGTGTCTTCGTTAATTTTGATGTAATGTTATATCTGAATATGTGGCTGTTCGTTTGCTTTCTTTGCCATGTCAGTTCTTGATATTTTATTGGTAGTATCATTTTGACAGATGGCCTGTAGAATTAGCTAAACTTCCAAATTGGGTCCAATCATCCTAAAAGGTAAAAAGAAATAAAGCACCTCATAATAGTCATTGTGTGCAAGCTGATATGTATTAATCTCCCAAAATCTTTTTTATATATTTAGCCAGAAAACTGGAGATTTATTTCTTTTACAGCAGTTTACTTTGCATGCATGGATTATAAAAGGAGTTATGCCCAGTCTTATAAATTTCTGCAGTACAGTTGATATTTGTGATATATTTAAACAGTAAAGAAAACTAGTAGTGTATGTGTTGTTTTTTGTTGTTGATTTAAAAAAAAAAATTCTGGCACAATTTTATTTATTTTTTTTTCTTTTAATTGAAACATTACTTGGTGAGTAGCCAAGAAAATCTTGTTTACATATTGTCCTACTTTTTTTTTACAGTTTGCCAAATCATTGATCAGTCAAGCTCATTTATGTCCTTTGCCCCTTCATGTGAGTCCAGTTTATTGGGCATATGATAATGGATTGAGGCTGTACCCCTTACCTGACGTGATTATAACTGCAGACAAGTTTGATCCTTTCACCACCACTGCAGTCTCTACTACTGTGATTAACCCTGTGAGTATCACATTTTTGTTTTGACCTCCATTACTTAGCTCAGCAGGGATCCAGACCTCCAGGACGACCCAGAGCCCGCTGGGAGGACAACATTAGACAATCTTTGAAGGACCGAGGACTAGAATGGAACCAGGCCAGGAGGAAGATAGCCGATAGGATAGTCTGGTGCTCTCTCTTCCAAACCTCTACACCTCATGGTAGAACGGGAACGACTTAGCTCAATAAACAGTGTCCACAAAAGGTAAAGATAGTTCCATAGCAGATACTGCCATTGGGGAGTGAGGTGGGTGGTCAACCAGTTTCCTGCTTTGTTGCCTTTTGCCTTGCCTAACTAAAGAACGGCCCCAGGTACTGATTTACAGCTGGGTAGACACAAATATAGACAGCACTATAAGTGGGAAGATAACATCAAGAGATGGACAGGAAAGAATCTATCAGAGTGCACCACCAAGACAAGAGACAGAAGACGTTGGAGATCCATTACAGCCAACCTTCATTGTGGAGGTGGCAACTGATGATGAGACTGGATCATGATTCTACCAGGTTTCAAACCAGTAACTTTGCAGAGAGAGAGGCAAGCACTCAAACTCTGCTAATTGGACATACAGATCCCAGCGAACAGCTTTTCCTGCCTTAAATATAGACATTTTTTGATCAAGAAAATGTATCTTTAAATCACAAGTGTATTTACCTACTTACCCCTTTTAAACATCCATCAGTTCAAACGAATGAAAACCACAGCACTTTTCTGATCTTCTTACTGTACTCCTTGATTTTTTTGGGGAAATGTTTTATGTAATTGTTGGAGTCGTATTTTCCTTATGTTATTAGGTGTGAAGGTATTGATGATGATGGGTGAACTTGCCAGTTCGTGCTATTAACGCGAATTCTAATTCAAACTTCAAGTATGTCAATTCTGAACTTTGGTAACTGAAGTATACTGCCAAGGTGGGTCATAAAGTTCAACGAATTTATTCACACACACACGATTCACAGTTACGAACATGGTATTCAATAGCAGACTAGACGTTTGATACATGGATGATCAATAATAAAATAGGATGGTGCAAATCTGGCATAATGTTCCTAATGGCAATGTACGTCTTTCCAATCAGTTCCATTATCAATATACTTCCCTGCTAAACTAAAGTTCATACAATTAAACTGTCTTTATGATAGTTTCAAAGGCATCAGCCGTTGACCTTCTCCAAGGACATCGGTCATCATATACATCTTTAATAATACTCGAACATGCATCCATAAATACTGTCCTACTCAATTGACTCTTTCAATAAAATGTTCAGACAGTTGATTAATCATCAGATTCAAACATTTCTTCATCAAGATACATATACAGGTTAGATACGATCCTTGGCTAACCTCTCCATACGTGCCAAGACCAAGATGTCGGCACTTCATAATACATTTTATTTAAGATCCATCTTTATCATACTTTCGCTCGTAGAATTATCACTACATTTCATAAGTGAAGCTAACAGCTCAGCTGATCCATTCATGAAATCCAGACGTGTGGATTCCAGCTAGATGCCAGCAAGAGTGGAGACATCACTAAAATTCATATATAATATATCTTATTAATAACTGGGTGCGAGACTTACGTATACCACATTGACATGGGCTTCTGATAAGAAGGCCAGTCCTCCATTATCCAAATAATTCCCACTGATAAGGGACACAATATAATAAATATGGACCATCAGTCCGGCTCGACCCTTCAAGATTCTTCTCTGACGTCATCTACCCCCGATCTTAGAAACCCGTGCGCTATGAGTCTCATACACTGCATAGTGCACACACGTGCGTGATAAATCATACGCACAATTAATATTCCTATCATAAGAATGGTGCGTAATCTTTTAACACAGGCAGGACTTAAAACTGCCATCTATATAAAAGTACGCAACAGTATCCTTATCACTCCCCCTTAAAAAAAAGTTAATTATATTAATCTTTTTTTTCTAAGTAATTCGGAGAGGTGAGTCAAACTACATCGATATCTAGAAAAATAATTCATAGTTAAAATATTATACCATAAAAAGAAAATGAATATTAAATAGAAATCAAGACAACTAAACCATAGCATGCATTAAAGCATACATCCACAATCGACCTACTTTGGTACGATGTGGTGAAATTCAATGAAAAAAATTCAAAGAAAGTTGGAAATGAGAACCAAAAGAATGGTGAAACATCCAACTAAGTTTCCAAAAGAAAACAAAACTAAGACATGATTTCAAAAAACAATGATGATGTGTAACAAATGACAAGTGAATTATAAACCGAAAAATTGAAATTAAAACACGCAAAGTGAATAAACAATGCATAATTCAACACGCTAAGAGAACAACACACTTAATGTTTCTAAAATTACTAAGGTGAACTAATCATCTATAAATATTAAGATCATGTACCATGAGTGGTAGATATAAGTATGAGGAGACACATATAAACTATTAGTGAATGAGAACTATACCATTACTTGAGAACTTAAATTGATTCTAACTAATCAATAAATTTCTTAATTAAAAACAGTCACTAATTACTCATTCATTTAATTGCTAACAGTCTTACTAAGTGTTCCTGTTATATTAAAATTCGTTAATAAAATATGAGAATCTGTTCATATATTTTCCATGCACGATGAGAAAATATTTATTTAACACATTACGTAGTCCCGTATGTTCATTATGAATATTGACTATATCTGTATACAACAGACCACAGTGTTCCCGTACCAAGAAAATTGCAAGATCTAAAAAGTCATGTTTCAATGCAAACAATTAGTCTATCTTGATAGTAATGTCAGTACCAATGATCTTGATCCATACGAAGTCTGTATAGAGTTTAGGTAAAGAACATAGTTCCATGATCATCATATTCCAATTGAACGATTCTCTGTAGAGACGTTTACATTTCTGGAAGTTGTTCTGGTTCGACAGGTTTGCTTGGACAGCGTGACAAACAGTCCGCAAACACGTTTTTAACTCCAGGTATTGAACGAATTTCGAAGCTGTAAGGTTGTAAGGCTATAGCGTACCTTGTTGACTTTGAAGATTTAACGTCTTTCGTATTCAGAGCTGTGAGAGCCTTTTGGTCGCTTTCAACAATGAAATGAGAGCCTAATAGGTAACGTTCTAGTTTTGTAATAGACCAGACTAATGCAAGGAGCTCTCTGTCCAGAACTGAATATTTCTGTTCGGTGGTCGTCAATTTTCTCGAAACGTACATCACGGGGTGCAAGGTGCCAGAATATTCTTGCATCAAAACACCGGCGATCCCGTATGATGACGCGTCACTACGAAGAATAAAAATAAGATTTTTGTTAGGCAACCTTAAAACTGGAGCTTGTGAAAAAAATCTTTTTATTTCATCTAACGCGATTTGATGTTCGTTAGACCACTGAATTACATTAGCTGTCCCTTTTCTCAACAAAGAAGAAAAAGGAGCAGTTATAGTAGACAAATGAGGGATAAACTTAGCATAGAACTGTATTAGTCCCAAAAGAGATCTAACTTGTTTTTTTGTCTTAGGTGCTGTGATGTTTAAAATTTTAGAGACATTACTGTCCTCTGTATACAGCATGCCATGACCAAAACGGTGACCAGAAAGGAAATGTTGTGAAAACCGACAAATGCCTTCGATGGCTTCGCTGTTAGAGTGTAATCACGTAATGTAGACAGTAAAGAATTTAATCCCTGAATATGCTCATCCCATGAGTCGCTAAAGAGACAGATGTCATCAATGTAAGTAATGACATCGGGACGATGAGAAAGCACGCGACGCATCATGCGTACAAAGGTAGCAGGTGCGTTTACTAAACCAAATGGCATAAAATTCCATTGGAATAGACCACGTGGTGTCAAGAAAGCGGTGAGTGGTTTTGCTTTAGGTGTGAGTGGCACTTGCCAGTATCCCTTAGAAAGGTCAAATTTAGAGAAGAAGGTAGAATGTGCTAATTTGACCAATAAGTCTTCCAAGAGGGGCAAAGGTTCGGCATAGAATTTTGTCACTTTGTTTAATTTTCTGTAATCTACGCAAAGACGAATATTGTTGTCTTTCTTTCTAATGATCACCATAGATGATGAGTATGGTGATGAAGATGGTTCAATTATATTTAATCGAAGCATCTCATCCAATTCCTTATCAACCTTATCACAAAAGGGATAGGGTATGGACGGACTCGAATAGGTGTATCGTCAGTCAAAAGAATATCATGTTGGATAACTGACGTATGACCTGGGATGTCAGTGAGAACATCCTCATACGAGTGCAGAATTGAAGAGACTTGCTGACGTTGATCAGCAGAGAGAGTAGAAGAAATAGTGACGTCATTCCAATTCTCAGTGGAATGAAGCGGTACAACTGGTATAGGCAATTGTACATCATCAAAAGAAGATTCTTCTTCTTGAATAACTGATAAATTAGAGTAGTGTTGAATAGGAGGGGTGGGATCATCAGTTGCTTGGAACACTGACTGTAGATAATCAGGACGTGAGTAATACTCCTTCAACATGTTAATGTGGAAGGTTTTATGTTTGCCGTTAATATCCACAATGTAGTCAACATCGGATATTCTCGAGATGATCCTAAAAGGACCTCTCCAAGTAATTAGAAGATGATTGTTATGAGAAGGTAATAGAACAAATGCTTCGTCACCAGGAAGAAGCTGGCGAAGACGTCTGTACTTGTTTGCAAATAGACGAGCTTTTTCTTTGGCCTGTTCTGATGATGCAGTAGCTAATCTACAAGCATCTATGATTCTCTTTCTCAACGAGATAACATACTCATAAGAGGATTGAGTTTCCTCTTCCATATTTTCTTCAACCAGTAAGTCGTGAATTAATGACATTGGTCCGCGTGGTTGCATGCCAAAAACAAGTTGGAATGGAGAAAAACCAGTGGCTTGATTTTGTACCTCGCGATAAGCAAAAAGAGCAGCTGGCAGGACTCGGTCCCAATCCTGAGGGTGATCTTGAGTTATCTTACCCAACAACTGCTTGAGTGTCCTATTCAGATGCTCAATTAACCCATTGGACATCGCATGATAGATAGAACTGAGAGATCTATCTATTCCTAACGTCTTCATAACCTGAGACATGGATTCGGAAATAAACTGGACACCATGATCCGATAAGATCTTACGCGGAAAACCAATGCGTGAAAAGATCAACATCAACGCTTCTGCTACACTAGCCGATGAAGTGTTCTTCAGAGGTATGGCCTCAGGCCAACGCGTACACATATCAACACAAGTAAGTATGTGTGTATGTCCTCTGGCAGATGGTAACATCGGACCAATGATATCAATTGCCATTTTATCAAATGGTCTAATAGGGATGTCCGCAGCCTGAATAGGAGCCGCATGAAATGGACCCCGTACTTTAACCTCTTGACATATCAAACATGAACGACAATAGAGAGTGACATCTCTATGGACGCCAGGCCAGTAGAATGCAGATAGCAATATAGATTTGGTTCGCGAAAAACCCATATGGCCTGCGCATTGCGAGTCGTGTGCATGCTGTAATATCCTAGCTCTCATAGAAGACGGGACTAGAATCTGTGAACGTAAGGATGAATCCTTTTCCCGTATCAGCCTAACCAAAATACCATTTTTAAGAGCAAAGTCATGTCTAGATTTTGCATTTCTGGTGTTGGTATTATTTTTGTTCATAAATTGAAAATTTTTTTTTAAAGAATCATCATTCTTTTGCAAAGTCGCAAACATCTCCCGTGAAATAGGAGAATCATCATCAAAAGTGGCATTAACTGTAGGTTCAGCAGGTGTCTCACACGACATAACAGTAGCTTGCGCTCTAGTGACTACTGCATTTGCAGCCTGAATATGTCGCTCTTCCCATTCAGCAATTTGCTGAGGGGTACACTCTTTTATACCGTGTATTCGACCTAGTATCACGTCGCTAATCGGATTCTGAAGCAGGCACGCATGAATTTTCCCTGAAAAAAAATGGTGTATGTAAATTAATTATAGCTGTGGGAAAGGTTTCCACAGTGCCTCCGAAGGTGACGCATTTCACAACATTGCCTGTAGCGCACGATGGGTCGATCAGCGAAGTCCGTACACCGACTGTGCTACAACCTGAATCAAATAAAAAAGAGCATGGAATGGAATTTACATATCCTCTATTAAATTTAAGACAACCCTGTCCCTGGTGTACTGATGCAGAAGTGGCTGTGCAGACTGCCGGTAGACTAGGCAAAATATGTCCGTATCGCAGCGTCGTGAACGCCTTTGGCTGGAAAAGAGTCGTACATTCAGAACAAGCTTTTACCTGATTAAAATCAAGAGAACAAGACATGGCATTATGCGTATTAGCATCTTTATCTTGTTCATTGTTAGTCTGTGTATCTCTTAAAGCAATATTAGCATGTCGACGTGAATTGCTTGAAGATCTATCTCTTCGTCACGATCGAATCTGACTATTGGCATTAAAATTGCTATAATTACTATTTCTGCCTGAGTTGGAATCTGGATGAGTACGCCAATTGTTGTCCTCACTGTTGTGATTTTGGCCAAATGATCTATTCCAAGAACCCTGTCTATATTGAGGATTTTGTGATTGTGATCGCCAATTTTGTTTATTATTGTTTCCTTGATTATATCTGAAATTATGGTTACCAAAATCTCGTGGTCTATGAGATTGGCCCCAAGAAACATTAAATGGAGCAGATTGCTGGTATTGTTTCCCCTTATAAAAATTACCATTGTTAAAATTGTCATTACTTCCCTTATTAAAGTATCTATCGTTACTAATTGAACGATGGCGTGAAATGTTCTTCTGTTGCATAGCGAAAGCAACTGGTAACTCATTTTTGATCTGCGTATTACTAAAATCCATGTTTGGGTGAGCGGTGCAAAAATTTTCACAATGTTCTTCTAATTCTTTTATTGAAGAAGGTTTACGCTCATGCAAAAATGACAGAAATGTAGGATTTACTGATGATAAAACTTTATCGCGCAGTAATAAATCGAAAAGACCGTCATAAGACTTTTCTACCTTGGACAATTCGATCCATCTTTCCAAGGTTAGTCGTATTTGGGAAAGAAAGTCACTGAAGTTCTTTCCTGACTGTGGTAATAAAGTTCTAAAATGCAATCTGTATTGATCCTCAGCCATTTGATATTTCCTAAGAAGAGCGGCTCTAAGTGCATCATAATCATTTTTTTCATTAGCACTAGTTGTATGATGTACCGCCATAGCATCCCCAGTAAGTAATCTGGATAAATATGTACAATATAGCGTTTTATCCACGTTATAAGACCTACAAGTGGCCTCAAATCTGTCTAGAAAGAATATTACGTCGTCGGATGGTGGATTAATTTTGGGTAATTTTAGGTGAACTTCCCTAAAATTATCATGTCTAGATGAAGATTGGACTTCATGAGTTTTCTGAGAATTAGCTTCATGAGCTAATTTAAATTGTTCAAATTCCATCTCCTTAATTTTTTGTTCATGTTGAACCTGAAGCTGATATTTTCTTCAGCTATCAATCTCCTCTCTTCCATTTCCTTTTGCTTACATTCCATTTCAATTCTGAGTTGCCTTTCTTTTTCAGCAGCTTCCAAACGAAGTCTTTTTTCGTTTTCTTCAGCCTCCAATCTTTTTTGTTCTATTTCACGCTGAAATCGTTTTTCCTCTAATTCAGCGGCTAATTTCATTTTTTTCTCATTTTCTTCAGCCTCCAATCTTTTCTGTTCTGCCTCAAATTTTTTTCTTTTCTCATTTTCTTCTGCTTCAAATTTCTGATTTTCTAGCCTAAGAGTTTCTAATTTCCTCTGTTCAGATTCTATCTCTTGAGCTTTTTTATACTCCGCCATAGCGAATGTTTTCACCTCTTCAGGAGTCATCTGAAGGGCTTTAGCTTGTTTAATAAAATAATCAAGCGAATACATTATGATTAATAAGTAGTCACTATACTCTTTCCTTCTTAAATGAAAATTAATTAATGTAGATTAATTTTCCTTATCACTATAGTGAGTGATACTCGTTCCTGTCCAAGAACTGTAAGCAATTCATATAATTATCAATTATATTATTAATCAATACAATTAGTTATATAATGTAATGTTAAGACAAAAGCAATAGACAATTACGACAATGGTGACAAGACAAGATAGTGACACATGAAAACATTTGCAGAAATCAAAAAAGTTAGAATGAAAAAATAAGAAATAATTTTGCAAAGAATGCACTGATAACTGCAAGAGACCAATAAACAAGACAATGAACAACACAGTGTATAAACATAGGTTTGTAAAAAACTCAACGATAGTTAGGTGAGAATGGACACATATTACAAACAAGATACATCATAAAACCAAGGTACGAATAAAAATAACTACGAAAACTACACTGAAAACTTGACAATACAGCTAAACAGACAGGTGTCACAGACCACCAGACACAGTGGACCTAGAATCCTTCGACACACAGGTGTCGGAACATTCCACTGCGGGAAGTCTGCAAATAACCCTATAGAACAATTATGAAGGCCCTGAGATAAACCTGGGATGTACCCTTCATAATTCACCTGCCCAACCTCCCACGATAAACATAAAACATAGAACAAGCAACTCACATGAATAATAGGTGGACATAATACAAAGATAAGGCACAGCTAAACGTAATACAGTGTAACAACGATACTACGTTTATACTTATCTCGCGCAAGAACAAATAAAATGCCTCGTCTCCGTAGGTGTACGTATGAGAAATCGTAATACTTCTTTTTGAGTAAACAATGCTCGTATATGACACTGAGGACTGAAAGATGAGGTCCAATGTAGTCCTTGACCTTGAGACAGCCGTTATCCGGAGTACGTATAAAGTCTGCACATCCACGTCTCGCAGTATACTGTAGAACTACAGGAGGTCGTTCCCTGATTGAATCCAGCGTAATTCAAGACACACTGTGCCGCCATATTGTTGGAGTCGTATTTTCCTTATGTTATTAGGTGTGAAGGTATTGATGATGATGGGTGAGCTTGCCAGTTCGTGCTATTAACGCGAATTCTAATTCAAACTTCAAGTATGTCAATTCCGAACTTTGGTAACTGAAGTATACTGCCAAGGCGGGTCATAAAGTTCAACGAATTTATTCACACACACACGATTCACAGTTACGAACATGGTATTCAATAGCAGACTAGACGTTTGATACATGGACGATCAATAATAAAATAAGATGGTGCAAATCTGGCATAATGTTCCTAATGGTAATGTACGTCTTTCCAATCAGTTCCATTATCAATATACTTCCCTGCTAAACTAAAGTTCATACAATTAAACTGTCTTTATGATAGTTTCAAAGGCATCGGCCGTTGACCTTCTCCAAGGACATCGGTCATCATATACATCTTTAATAATACTCGAACATGCATCCATAAATACTGTCCTGCTCAATTGACTCTTTCAATAAAATGTTCAGACAGTTGATTAATCATCAGATTCAAACATTTCTTCATCAAGATACATATACAGGTTAGATACGATCCTTGGCTAACCTCTCCATACGTGCCAAGACCAAGATGTCGGCACTTCATAATACATTTTATTTAAGATCCATCTTTATCATACTTTCGCTCGTAGAAATATCACTGCGTTTCATAAGTGAAGCTAACAGCTCAGCTGATCCATTCATGAAATCCAGACGTGTGGATTCCAGCTAGATGCCAGCAAGAGTGGAGACATCACTAAAATTCATATATAATATATCTTATTAATAACTGGGTGCGAGACATTCTGATAAGAAGGCCAGTCCTCCATTATCCAAATAATTCCCACTGATAAGGGACACAATATAATAAATACGGACCATCAGTCCGGCTCGACCCTTCAAGATTCTTCTCTGACGTCATCTACCCCCGATCTTAGAAACCCGTGCGCTATGAGTCTCATACACTGCATAGTGCACACACGTGCGTGATAAATCATACGCACAATTACTATTCCTATCATAAGAATGGTGCGTAATCTTTTAACACAGGCAGGACTTAAAACTGCCATCTATGTAAAAGTACGCAACAGTAATTTTACAGTGCAGAATTATTTCAATTCAGAATTGCTAAGATTTGTTACATTTGCCTTTATTATATAGACTAGCAATAACCCGTCAACTTGACGGGTTTTTAATTATAGTGTGCTGTGTCCGTTCCTGGATGAGCAGATTGAAGTACATTCTTAGAGTGTTTTTGGTTTCTTTCCATTATACAGTGTAAACAAACTGTTCATGAACCCCGTCATTTGAACGCTTTTCTTTGTTGATTGTAACTATGTGGCAATTTGCATTACATGATGAGGTGGCCAACCTCATGCATAACCTCATATTAGTTGCCTCCCTTGTTCGACATGCCGGAGGTTGCAGTAGTCCTATTCTTTCTTTATTTCATCAAGATCCCCAGGAACTACACGGGGCGTTGGTTGTGAGGGACCAGCGAATACACACAATGCAGTTATAAGTTCATTAAAAACACCAATTGAGATAAAATTATGTTTATTAGTTTTAAATACACAGAATTGATTCATGCACCACCTGCAGTATTCTTACTTACTTAGTCGTTCCCCTTCTACCGTGAGGTTTAGAGGTTTGGAAGAGAGAGCGCCAGACTATCCCATCGGCTGTCTTCCTCCTGGCCTGGCTCCACTCTAGTCCTCAGTCCTTCAAAGATTGTGTAATGTTGTCCTCCCAGTGGACTCTGGGTCATCCTGGGGGTCTGGATCCCTGGCTCTTTGTTTCCCACGCTTGTCGTGGTACCCGATCCTCTCCCACTCTGCAGGCACAGCCAAACCATCCCAGTTGGGACTGTTCTACTTGGGTCTGCAGGGGGTGGGATTTTAGGCCTTGACGTATCGTCTGGTTGCGGACCATGTCTCCTTCTGTTACCCCAACCACCTTCCTCAGACACCTCACCTCCGAGGCCTGGACCTGGCCCTTGTGGGCCGCAGTCACCGCCCATGACTCTCATCCATATGTCAAGACTGGGACATAGGTGGAGCGGTATACAGTCATCTTCGTTTTCTTACGAACCTCTCTCCCTCTGAGGAATCCTCGATTTATGGCCTGAAAAAGTCTCCCAGCCGCCGCTTCTTGAGTGGCCAACTCTTCCCCTATGCCTCCCTTTCGGTCTATAATAGCACCAAGATATTTAAAGTGGTCGACCTGCTCCAGGACCTGCTCTCCCAGCCTAATCTAAGGTCCTCTTTCCTCTCGTGACACCACCATGGATTTTATTTTAGAGCTGCTAATGACCATCCCTCTCTTCTCCAGCTCTTCCTTCCACACTTGCAGCCCGGATTGGAGATGTGCCTCTGATTTAGCAATCAGGGCAACATCATCAGCAAATGCCAGCTCTGAAATACATACCTGTCTCATCTTCCAGTACCCCACTGAATACTTTCTTGTTCTCTCCTTACATGCCTTGATAACATCGTCCATGAGGAGTATGAAAAGATAAGGTGACAGGATATCACCTTGTCTTACACCAGTGGTGGTCCTGAACTCCTGACTCATGGCCCGCTGTCCCCACACAATTTCCGCAAGACTTGTAGATCTGCACAGCATGAACCAGAGGCGCTGGAATGCCCCTCCCCGCCAAACAGTCCCAAAGCCTGCTCTTATACTCAAGGGCCTTTTCACTCAGCTGTCTGAGTGTGAAGATTAGGTCTTGAGTACTTTGGTTTGCTCGGAATCCACACTGGACCTCATCCAACTATGGCTCAGCTAGGCGTCGGAGTCTCTGCTCTGGGATTCTAGAGTAGATTTTACCAGGGACATTGAGAAGGGATATGCCTCTATGGTTTCCACATTGTCAATTGTCACCCTTTTTGAAAATTGGTGTTATGATGGCAATCTCCCAATCCTTTGGTATGGTCTTGTTGCACCACTCTGCCTGTAGGACCCTTAAGAGTAATAGGTCGCCTGATGCTCCCATGTACTTAACCACTTCTGGTGTTATACCATCATGCCCTGCTGCTTTGCCCATCTTGATTTTCTCCAGTGCTGCCTTCAGTTCTTCCATCTTTATGTCATCTTCATCACCATTGGTTTCCTCTTCTGTGCTAGTGGTTATCATTTCTGATGCTTGACCTTGCTCACCATCAAGGAGTTCTGAGAAATATTCTTTCCATTACTTCCTTCGGGGCAGTAAGCAATTTGCCTTGCTTGTCCTTTATAAATTTGAGAGGGCATTGTTTTTCCTTCCTCATATTCTTTAGGGTCTTATAGAATAATTTCTGGTTTTCTTGCGCATCTTTTTCTAGCATTTCTCCAAATTCTTCTCAGGACTTCTGTTTTGCTGCTAGCACCTTGTTCTTTGCTTCTGTTCTGAGTATCACATATTCTCTATATTTCTGTATTTGTCCTGCTGTGTTTTTAGCTCCTAAGTATTGTTTCCATGCCATTTTCTTCTCTCTTATTTTCTCTTTGACTTCCTCTGTCCACCAAGGTGTCCTCTTTCTCTTGTTCCCAAGTCGGACTTCACCACATGCTTCTGCAGCAGCTGTCTTTATGATGTCCTTGAATTTAAGCCAGAGGGTTTCCAAGTCATCAGGTTGTTCTTCTGTGTTTCTCACCCCTGATATCTGGTCTTAATTTCTGGCTCTCTCAGCTTGTAGGTCTTAATGCTCATTTCTCCCATTTGTTTAGTTGGTTCCTTGCGTGATGTTGGGCAATTCCTAGGCTGAGCAACTCTTTCAGTTGTTCTTTTGATTGTAAGCAGGTAGTGATCACTGCCAATCTCTGGCCCCCTCCAGACTCTAGCATCCCGGACATATTTGAATGAGCTCCTCCTAACAATGGCATAGTCGATCACTGACTTCTCATCCTTTGTTGGTGCAGTATTCTTAATAAACATATATGTTTGTGTTATACCATAACAATTCCATTAATTGGAGGGGAGGGGAATGTTTAAAACATTTTTAAACACTTGTTGTGCTACTTCTTTTACAACTATTCTTCAAGACATGCGAGATGCCAAGATTGTAACACTATATAAAATAAAGGAGGCAGAAGTGATTGCAATAACTACAGAGGTATCTCTCTTCTTAGTACTGTTGGTATGGTTTTTGCCAGAGTCATCTTAATGCGTCTACACAAGTTAGCTGAGCGCATATATCCAGAGACACAGTGTGGATTCTGAGCTGGTAGATCAACAACAGTCATGATCGTTTCTCTCCACCAGCTTCAGGAAAAATCAAGAGAGCAGAAAAGGCCTTTATATATCACCTTTATAGACCTCACAAAGGCATTTCACCTGGTTAGTAGGGATGAACTCTCCTCCTGAAAATAGGCTGCCCTGCTAAATTGCTGGAAATAAGTCATTCCATGAAGGGCACAGTCCAATATGCTGGAAGCACATCACAGCCCTTTGACATACGCAGTGGCGTTAAAAAAGGCTGCATTCTGGCTTCAAACCTCTTCGGGATCTTCTTTGCCTTACTCTTGAAACATGCATGCAGAGATGCAACTGAAGGAATATGCCTTTACACTAGGTCAGATAGCCGTCTGTTTAATCTCACAAGGCTGAAGGCAAAAACAAAAATCAGAATATAAGGACTTGTTATTCGCTGATGATGCTGCAGTCGTCACTCAAAGCCAACAGGAGCTTCAGAGCTTGATGAATCGCTTCACCCCTTGATGAATTGCTTCACTCAAGCATGCAAGGACTTTGGCCTCACAATAAGTCTAAAGAAAACAAATGTGCTGAGTCAGGATGTGGGTGTTGCACCAGTTATCACTATCAATAACTATGAATTGGCAGTGGTGCACCACTTCACATACGTGGGGTCTACCATCAATGACAAACTCTCACTGGACACAGAAATTGACAGCCGCATTGGCAAACCTGCAGCTACCTTTGCCCGCCTCACATGTTTTGGGAAACTCCAAACTCACAACGAAGACCAAAGCTGCGGTATATAATGCCTGCGTCACCCGCACACTTCTATATGGAGCGACACCTGGACAACCCATGAAAAGCAAGAAAGAAAACTCATTACCTTCCATCTACGGTGTCTACGCCACATCCTCGGCATTTCATAGAAAGATAAAGTGACAGGTGCCGAGGTGATATCACGTGCTGGCTTTCAAAGCATGTATACACTGCTTAGACAGCGCAGACTAAGCTGGCTTGGCCATGTCTGCCGCATAGCAGATGGCCACATCCTGAAAGATATCTTCTACGGACAACTGGCAAAAGAACAGTTAGGCGACCGCAGCTGAGATTGAAAGATGTGAGCAAGAGAGACATGAGGGCACTGGACATAAATCCAGCAACCTGGGAGAATGAAGCTGCTGATCTATGTGCATTCCCATAGTCAGTTATGACTTGAGGGGCTGTTATTATTATGTGCTACTTTATTACCACAAAAGATATGAACATGCATGTTTATTATAAATGAAACATAAATGTTCATGGAATAATGAACAGCCCAGTTCATTGCAATGAATTTTGCATACTGGGCAGCCATAAACAATCTCTGCAGAACATCCAGATGTTTTCATTTTTGTTCTTTGAGAAAACAGAACAGCATTTTTTCACCCATGCATTCACTTACGTTCTTGTATACTGCTGCTTTTTCCTTATTTGTATTGAGCATTTGGTAAAATTCTTTTCTTCTGAATAAACTGAAGTAATCATAAGAGACAGCATCTAGATCTAGAGTGCATTTAGGTCTAGGGTTTCCTACAGTCACAAATTTGAACTGGAGCACGCTTTGTTGGCATTGTAGATTGTAACAGGTTAAGCAAAAGTTGTACTTTTATACCTAAGTTAAAGTATAATGTGGCTGTACATACATTTTTGGTGAACAGGTGATAAAATGCTAAAAAAATCGAGGGAATGGTGGTAGACTTCAATGCTGCTAATATTCTTCAAATGTGTGTGAACAAAGATCATCTGCCAGACTGAAACAAAGGATTACCTCTGATTGTGAGATCAGAGTATACAGTGAGAACAGCCAGATGTCATTATGAGCTATTCAGATCAGAGCAACCTCAAAACCCAGTCTTTTAACAATCAGCTTGCCTGTACTGTAGTTGTCCTCGCATTCGCTGTCAAGATGTGTACATACTGCTAAGGGAGTATACAAAATACAAAGTCATAGTTGAGAGCTAAGAGTGACCATTTGCGGAAGAGTCTTGATGTATAAAAATTCTTCATTTTGTTAACTCATCCATTTTATAGTTAGGCGAGTGTATAGTATTTCTTTTGAGGTAAATTTTCTAGTAATCATGCCATACCCATACAGTACAGCACAGGATTTGAGATTAGTCTGTTAGGGCATTGAGACTTTTTTTCTGACATTTGCAACTATGATATTATTGAATAACTTGATTTTACACTTTATGTTTTAGCTAAATTGCTTTTGAAAATTAAAAAAGATGCAGACATGTTAATTAACACTTGAGTACCATGGTAGTCTTTTGGCAACAGGCTCTATTTTTCATAGAGTACCATTGTCGCCATTTGCCGTCCATATAGCATTAGCATGAAAAAGTGATCACGGGTGTCATTTGAATAGATACAAACCAAGGGAAGTTACTCTCCTTTATTGAGCAATGGCTGATGATGGCTTGAAAATTTTTTGATGTCTTTTGATATTGCCATGATTTGGATTCTGGCTCTCAGCTGGCCTTTCAAAGTGACAACAGTTGGTCTAATTTTGATGCAGGACAGCCTGAAACTAGTGAAACAGACAGTGACAGCCCTAGTTCTAGTATTCATGCAAGAGAGGTAGAGAAAGAACACATGGAAAAGAGAACTGGAGACAGACGTGAAGGGGATGAAGAAGACATGGAAAGACCTTGAGCTGATGGCACGGGACAGGCAAACGGCATAAGTATATTGAAGACCTATGTTCCTAAGGGAGTTCAAAGGTGAAAGAAAAAGACAGGATAGAAAAGTTTGGCTTGAATTTGTTGAAGGCCTGTGCTCTACAGGAAGCTGAAGGCTAATAAATGAATTATAAGAAAATGTCATTTCATCATCTTGGCCAATAGGAAAGCACATCTACTCCACAGGTGGTTTGATTTTCTTGCTGATGATTCTGTATACTCTTTATTACTGTCTTCAACAGGGCTCATTCCTCCGTACAGACTTCAAGTTCAAAGTTTATTACCCAGCTACAAAAGAGGTCCAAGACAGCCAAGTTGCAGATGATGTAGACAGATCACTTATTTCTTCAATATCAGATATCACAATGTCTCAGACCAATGAAAATGGGTCACTTAATTTATCTGTGTCTTAATCAGTATTCATGCCTTCAACTGGAGCCGACAGATGAGGAAAAGAGCGGAGAGGCCAAAGAGAACTGTAGAAGGAGAAGCCAAAGCTACGAGGACCGCATGGGCATGGCTGAGGAAAACAGCATAAAGTAAAAATCAGTGACAAAGAGCAAATGCAGCTGTATGTTCCACAAGAAGTAACAAGGAGGGATGATAATGAAATTTAATTTTTATTGAAAAACATCATGTTGACCAGATTTCATTGTCCTGCTTTTATGATAATACTGACTGAACAGAATTGATGATTTCACAACACAAGATGAGAGATGCAACTAATTAAAAACATTTTCCTAAAAGTAATAGCTACAGTGGAGACCATCTGTCAGCAACTTTCAGGCAGAAGACAATGATCATGGCATAGACATATGCATGTTGTTTTTTCTGCATTATTATTGTGTGTGTGAGAAAACAGGTTGCTGTATTTCACCTTTACTCTTGCAATTTCTCAAATTTTATACAAATGCAATAGAATAATGGTAATTAATTATTCGTTGCTTTGTAAGTAAAATATACTACTGGACAAAAGTTAAGGGCCACCATTCAGTTTAGACAAGGTTTATATAATTCTTCCTGAGCAGGGTCGATTTTCCAAATGTCCAGTAGCTTGAAATCTCTCAAGAAGTCTGAATGGTAGAGTGGGACACTGCTAAATGTCTTGCAACATGACGAACAGATTGACCATCCTGAATCCATGCCATGGCTTGACCACGGTCTACAGTGCTGAGACTTCTCCTTGGTGGCATGGCTAATGCAGTGATCATTTCGACGACTTGTCATACTGATTTATTGCATACCAACGGTGAACACTCTTTACCGATGATAATTTTCCATGTGCATTCAAATTCAGCTCACTTTTTCACCTTTTGAACTAGTGGGGCGTGTTGCAAAAACCATGAGTTTTTGCAGCAACAATGGCAATTTTCACGTGCGGGTTAAAGTGACCCAGTTTTTTGACATTTAAAAAAAATTAACCGAGTGCACACAGAAATGTATACACATTTCTCTGAGCTCAGTTTTAATGACATTTTCACTTGTCTTTACAGTTTGCCAATCAATTATATAAACCTTGTCTAAACTGAATGGCAGCCCTTAACTTTTGTTCAGTAGTATATTAGGTAAAAGGCGGTAAGGATCACATTACACGCCCATTGAGGCATATTGGGAATATGGTATTAGGCCCATATTTTCTTGACCATCGGCACGCTAGGGGGTAATGTGGTCAGCATCACGCCGGCCATAAAATGTTAGGTGCCATAAGAAAAAAAAATGTAACTATGATGGCATTCTTCAGATACCATTCCACCTTGCATAAGTGATGTCTTGCCACAACCTCCTGTCTCCAGTGTTATCATTTTTGTTGTTGACATCATTGCATGCTACGAGGTCAGGCATCTTCTTTCTTTGTCATCCCTCAGTTTTTCACATCTCTATATTCTGGCTTTCCTCATCTCATAATGTGCCCAAAGAAAGTGGATTACCTGCTTCTAATATAAGTGATAAGCTTCCTTTGCCTACAGGCTTCTTTCAGGATAGCCATATTACTCTTGTTACCACGTACAAGGTATTCTTAACATGCTCATATGCTCTAGCATTTTCCCCACTTGATTACTAATTTTCCATGTCAGGAATGGCTTTATTTAACACTGAAGAACTGTCTTACTTCAGTACTTCTCATTTTATTGAACATTGCTGTTGAAAAGGGCTATTCTATTCTTTACCCATGAGATGCAGCTCATATCAATGGGGCTTATATAGAATAGGGGGATTAAAATGGTTTTACAAGATCACCAATATGGAATTGATGTAATGACTAGACAAGTATCTGGAACTAGAGGCGAGGAAAAGACAATGGATGGGACTCACAGAGAGGTAATCAAGACAGTATCTTTTCTGGAATCCCCAAGGTAAAAGAAATAGGAGAGCCAAAAATACACGGAGAACTTGGATCAAGGCATGGTTGTAAATGTTACTGAAGATGCTGCCACCTTTTCTTTGGACATGAACGTACACTGTTTACCAAAGGAACATTAGGTTTTGCCACAGCAAAAATAGCTTCCTCAATATGCTTTATGTCAAGTCAGTCCTACTGTATGGCCCTTAAACATGGATAACAGTAAAAACAACCAAAAAGCTACAGACTTTCATAAATGGGTACATGCGTAGAATAGAGTTAAAATGGTATGACGAGATCACTAATTTGGAACTGATGACAGGTGCCAGAAGAGACGATGATGGCGATGGATAGGACACACACTGAGGAAATCTGTGGATAGCATTACAAAGCAGTCCTTGTTATGGAACCCCCTAGGGTAAGAGAGGCAGAAGTAGACCAAGAAACATGGAGAAGAGAATGGGAGACAGAAGTGAAAATGATGTGGGAGACGTGGATTGAGCTTGAGCTGATAGCACATGACAGGAGGGCCTATGCTCCTTGGGGAGCTAAAGTGTATAGATTGATTAATATGATTTAAGTTTGTTTTTTTTTAAATAAATTGTTTAATGTTTCTGATAGGAAATATTTATGAATGAAAATAAATGCTTCTGTAATATTTGTTATGTGAAAATAAATTCTTGATGATTACTGTCATTTTTAATCTATACTTTTCTGTGGTTAAGTCATTCTTACAGCAGAAGAAACAAAGGTGCTAAGAAGAGGATGAAAAATAATGGTGAAAAAAACTCAGTACACAAAGTTGTACAAACATTTATTACAAATAAGGGAGGGAAACCTGAGGCCTGTAAACAGTAAATTAATATGAAATTAATATGAAACAAATATAAAGGTATGTTATCAGGCACTCGCAGGAAATAAAGAAGTAGAACACCAGACAAAGTCTGGTGTTCTACTTCTTTATTTCCTGCGAGTGCCTGATAACATACCTTTATATTTGTTTCATATTAATTTCATATTAATTTACTGTTTACAGGCCTCAGGTTTCCCTCCCTTATTTGTAATAAATGTTTGTACAATACCAAACCTACCCACTATCCTGTTCTCACTGTTCTAGTCTACTATCATTTACTGGACACAGTATTAAGGTCCTAAGGGTCTTGTTGGATTCGGCCTATACTGTTTGATAGAAATACAACAGAAGTGATTGCGTCATTAATAGGCTGAACTGCCCATGGAGGACTTCTGGTGTCGTGTATTGTGGTTCGCACTATTGACCTGCCATTGAAACATCATTTTTTGATGATGCGTAGATGGCAGAGCGGATAGTGTGATTCGCTTGCATGGCTAGGCGGGGTTGTCGCACGGAAGGTCCAGTGTTCAAATCCTGGGTAAGCCACTCATGTCTGTTGTTTTTCTGTTGTCTGGTGTTCTACTTCTTTATTTCCTGCGAGTGCCTGATAACATACCTTTATATTTGTTTCATATTAATTTACTGTTTACAGGCCTCAGGTTTCCCTCCCTTATTTGTAATAAATGTTTGTACAATACCAAACCTACCCACTATCCTGTTCTCACTGTTCTAGTCTACTATCATTTACTGGACACAGTATTAAGGTCCTAAGGGTCTTGTTGGATTCGGCCTATACTGCTTGATAGAAATACAACAGAAGTGATTGCGTCATTAATAGGCTGAACTGCCCATGGAGGACTTCTGGTGTCGTGTATTGTGGTTCGCACTATTGACCTGCCATTGAAACATCATTTTTTGATGATGTGTAGATGGCAGAGCGGATAGTGTGATTCGCTTGCATGGCTAGGCGGGGTTGTCGCACGGAAGGTCCAGTGTTCAAATCCTGGGTAAGCCACTCATGTCTGTTGTTTTTCTGTTGTCTGGTGTTCTACTTCTTTATTTCCTGCGAGTGCCTGATAACATACCTTTATATTTGTTTCATATTAATTTCATATTAATTTACTGTTTACAGGCCTCAGGTTTCCCTCCCTTATTTGTAATAAATGTTTGTACAATACCAAACCTACCCACTATCCTGTTCTCACTGTTCTAGTCTACTATCATTTACTGGACACAGTATTAAGGTCCTAAGGGTCTTGTTGGATTCGGCCTATACTGCTTGATAGAAATACAACAGAAGTGATTGCGTCATTAATAGGCTGAACTGCCCATGGAGGACTTCTGGTGTCGTGTATTGTGGTTCGCACTATTGACCTGCCATTGAAACATCATTTTTTGATGATGCGTAGATGGCAGAGCGGATAGTGTGATTCGCTTGCATGGCTAGGCGGGGTTGTCGCACGGAAGGTCCAGTGTTCAAATCCTGGGTAAGCCACTCATGTCTGTTGTTTTTCCTGTTGTCTGGTGTTCTACTTCTTTATTTCCTGCGAGTGCCTGATAACATACCTTTATATTTGTTTCATATTAATTTCATATTAATTTACTGTTTACAGGCCTCAGGTTTCCCTCCCTTATTTGTAATAAATGTTTGTACAATACCAAACCTACCCACTATCCTGTTCTCACTGTTCTAGTCTACTATCATTTACTGGACACAGTATTAAGGTCCTAAGGGTCTTGTTGGATTTGGCCTATACTGCTTGATAGAAATACAACAGAAGTGATTGCGTCATTAATAGGCTGAACTGCCCATGGAGGACTTCTGGTGTCGTGTATTGTGGTTCGCACTATTGACCTGCCATTGAAACATCATTTTTTGATGATGCGTAGATGGCAGAGCGGATAGTGTGATTCGCTTGCATGGCTAGGCGGGGTTGTCGCACGGAAGGTCCAGTGTTCAAATCCTGGGTAAGCCACTCATGTCTGTTGTTTTTCTGTTGTCTGGTGTTCTACTTCTTTATTTCCTGCGAGTGCCTGATAACATACCTTTATATTTGTTTCATATTAATTTCATATTAATTTACTGTTTACAGGCCTCAGGTTTCCCTCCCTTATTTGTAATAAATGTTTGTACAATACCAAACCTACCCACTATCCTGTTCTCACTGTTCTAGTCTACTATCATTTACTGGACACAGTATTAAGGTCCTAAGGGTCTTGTTGGATTCGGCCTATACTGCTTGATAGAAATACAACAGAAGTGATTGCGTCATTAATAGGCTGAACTGCCCATGGAGGACTTCTGGTGTCGTGTATTGTGGTTCGCACTATTGACCTGCCATTGAAACATCATTTTTTGATGATGCGTAGATGGCAGAGCGGATAGTGTGATTCGCTTGCATGGCTAGGCGGGGTTGTCGCACGGAAGGTCCAGTGTTCAAATCCTGGGTAAGCCACTCATGTCTGTTGTTTTTCTGTTGTCTGGTGTTCTACTTCTTTATTTCCTGCGAGTGCCTGATAACATACCTTTATATTTGTTTCATATTAATTTCATATTAATTTACACAAAGTTGTAACACTCCCACAAATACATAAAGAACATAATTCTTTTTTAAAAACGACTTGCTTTAATGCATCAGAGTTGTTTCTGAAATTCTCAACAAAACTTTTTTGTGCGTGCACTATATCAAACATGTCATGAACAAATATTACAATGGCAGTGAGAAACATTAAGCTGATTAAAACTGGTGAAAGGATGGCATATAAACACTGAGAGGAAACAAATTCTGATAAAAGAACTGTTTACAAGAATATACTTATGATTCAAAATACTGTCGAACACGAACTGTAGTAAAAAATGAATCAAAGCACGAATGAGCTACATTGTGCCAGAATTTGTGTGTTTTTGATACATACAGTGAAATGTCCTGGTCATTAATTCAAAGACGTAATCAAAGAGCTGTGTAGATTTTGAATATGCTGTCCTTGAAGTAGTAAAAATATGAATCTTGTTCTTAGCACACTGTCCTAAATAACCTGTAATTATTAACAGTTGATCACATTGTCATTGCCAGCTGTTTCATACTATGGTCATGTAAGTAGCAGTTGTCTTGACTAGTTTATTTAATGTACTCTTTGTTAACATTTGCCGGAGTATTACTGTAATCTGTATTTTATGTCTACTTGACTGAAAATAAACATTCAAAATCAACACACTAATGTTACCAATTTTTTGTAGAGATGGTGAGACATTGGCATAATTTTCCCTTGGGTTGCTTATAAAGCATGGAGCCACCACTGTAGCTGGTCCTCTGGCATGAAGCCTGCACCAAGCATTCACATGCTCTTGTAGCTGTGGTTTCTGTGTCAATTTGTTTTACACTATAAAGTTGCCAGCCCTATGCACAACCTCATGTAGGTCGCCTTGTACAACATGCCTGAGGGCATAGTAGTCCTATTGTTTCTGTCTCATCAGAGACCTCGGGAACTACACAGGGTAGTGAGACTAGAGATGTTGGAGAAATTCTTGCTACAAGACAGAACAAAAGAGAAAAGTAAGGATTGCATTACCTATTAGAAAGCTTGTTGAACTCACATTACCTATTATGTTCTAGAGAACTCATTGAACTCGCATTACCTATTATGTTCTAGAAAACTTGTTGAACTCGTTAAGGAAAGCATGCTCCTTGAAAAAATGCTGCAATTTCTGTGGTGCCCCTTCCCAGAAATGTGACTGACAAGGATACATACATAGGGTAGTACTGTAACCCACATTTTCAGACACGGGATCACATTAGCGTTAATGATAATCCTGCTTTGACTCCTTGGACATAGTTTGTGAAGCACATAGGGGTGGAAGGGTTGCATACACAAACCACCCGTTAACACATTAACTACCGAATTGAAAAACACACTGTAGCCGAATTACATTTTTTCCCCCATTTTCATCCTGTAGGTGTTTGCACAAAGTAAGCTGTAGTTTTCGTAATTGTTTACAGATTTTTATGAATTACACGTCATTTTAAAGATAAATGAATGTATTATTACAATAAGCACCATTTGTAATTCTTATAGAGGTTGTTGCTATTTAACGGCCCTCCGATGGCCGAGGACTTGCAATATTTTCACAATTATAACTGCTTGCGCCCCATCTCTATAAAAATCACTATTTCAATCAATGTGCACACCGTTTTCACTCTTGTCCTCGTCACTAGATCTATCAGTCAATTGTTGAAACAAGTTTCTAGCCTATTCAGCCGTTAGACGAGATGTACAAGCATTTTTTTGTTGTCCTATCACTAGTTGCCATGGTAAACAGTTTTACACGATTTGGTAACTAACCCAAAACGCTGAAAAATATGAATATAATATCAATTTTCCAGTGTTATAAAAAAGAGGTATCAGACAAGGTTGTGTGCTGTCCCCCTGCCTATTTAATCTATACATCGAAAAAATTTTCAAACAGATACAGGAAATACCAGGACTGAACATCAGTGGAAGGTCAATAAACAACCTTAGATATGCAGATTTACCAGAAAAGCTTTTGCGGCCGACATTAAGAAACGATATCAATTTGCCAAAAGCCAGGAAAAGACATTGACTGATGATATAGACCAGAATTTCAACACCATTTCAACAATATATAAGGAAAGTAGCAAATCATGCTTAGGATTCCAGGAAAGGAAGAAGCAAGACTGGATAACACCAGAAACACTAAACACCATAAAGATGAGAAAGGAAATGAAAAGAAAGAAAACAGAAGCGAAGTCCCCCAGGTTAAAGCAACTATATAGCGAACAGTACAGCGAGCTGGACAGGGAAGTTAAACACCAAACCCGAGCCAACAAAAGGAATTTCCTAGACGATCTTGCAAAACAGGCAGAAGAGGCAGCACTGAGAAATGAACAAAGCACAGTATACAAAATAACTAAATTCATCAGCGGAAAACAAGGTGCAAACAATATTACATTAGTAAGAGATAAGCAAGGAAATCTCATCAAGACAGCAGAGGGACAGGAAACAAGATGGGCAGAGCACTTCAGAGAAACGCTGAACAAGGAAATACCAGAGACACAATTGAATGTTCCTGAGGCTGAAAACGATCTAGATGTAAATACAGACATTCCACGAAAAGAAGAAATCATCACAGCAATCAAAGGGTTAAAGAACGGTAAAGCTCCGGGCCATGATAACTTAAATGCAGAGCTATTTAAGACAGACCCTGAGCTAGCAGCAGAACTATTAGAACCACTATTTGCACAAGTGTGGAAAACGGGGACAACACCATCAGAGTGGAAGAAAGGAATAATTGTCAAATTGCCCAAGAAGGGAGATCTTGCAGACTGCAATAATCGGAGAGGAATCACTCTTCTCTCAGTTCCCAGCAAAATACTAGGCAGGATAATTATACAGAGAATTTCAAAGGCAGTAGACTACAAACTGAGGAAAGAACAAGCAGGATTTAGAAAGAACAGAAGATGTGTAGACCATATATTCACTCTCAGGAACATTATAGAGCAGTGCTCAGAATGGCAAAGACAGCTTTACATAAATTTTGTTGATTTTGAAAAGGCTTTTGATAGCATACATAGGGACAGTTTATGGAAAATACTGAGGGCTTATGGAATCCCAAGCGGCATAGTGTCAATCATAAAAAGCCTCTATGCCAACTTTACGTGTAGTGTTGGGCAGAGCAACCTAACCTTCGAGGTGAAGACAGGAGTACGACAGGGATGCCCCTTATCAACCACTCTTTTTTTAACAGTCATAGACTGGGTGATGCGCCAGACAACAGAGGGCAGTCCAAGAGGAATAAGATGGACTACATTTTCTACATTGGAAGATCTGGAATATGCAGATGACATTGCACTGCTGGCACATTCACATCAACACATCCAGGAAAAAAACGGATAGACTTAATAAAATTAGCCAGCAGGTGGGCTTGAACATCAATTTAAAGAAGTCTGAGGTCATGACGCTCAATGTGAGCAACCCTGAGCCCATATCAGTAAGGAATCAGCAACTGGTACAGACAGATACCTTCACATACCTAGGAAGCATAGTAACACCAGACGGTGGGGCAGGCAAAGACATCAACATCAGAATGAATAAGGCAAGAACAGCCTTCTTTAGTCTAAATAACATCTGGAAGTCCTCCCAATACAGCACAAGCACAAAATTAAGATTATACCAGAGTTGCGTGCTTTCTGTGCTTCTCTATGGTGCGGAATGCTGGAGAGTCACAGAGAAGGAAATGTCAAAATTGTCCTCTTTTCACACAACATGCCTAAGAAAAATTCACCGCATCTTTTGGCCGAATACCATCACCAACCAAGATCTGCTTACTCGTAGCAAGCAAGAGGACATGCACACCATCATAGCTGGCAGACGCTGGAGCTGGGTTGGTCATGTCCTCAGAAGAGACCCCGATGCCATCACAAGAACAGCTATGTTTTGGACCCCTGAAGGAAAGCGAAAGAGAGGCCGACCAAAAACAACTTGGCGGAGGACTGTGGAGGCTGAGATGCAAAGAATGAACCAGAGTTGGGGCACTGTACGAAGGATGGCCACCGACCATGCAAAGTGGAATCAATTTGTTGTTGCCCTACAAGACGCCACTAGGCGTGATGGCCACTGACTGCTTTGACGGTCGGTGGTTAAGGATCGAAGAAGAAGAAGAAGAAGATATGCAGATGATACCATGTTGTTAGCTAAAAGTGAACAGGAGTTACAAGAACTAGTGAAGCAAGTGAACAGTATAAGTCAAGAATATGGACTCGACATTAATATTGAGAAAACAAAAACTATGATAATTAGCAAAACAGACGATAAACCCACATTAAAGATAAGCGTAAATGGGAAAATCCTGGAACAAATCAAGAGCTACGTATATCTTGGTCATATAATAACAGAAGATGGCAGATGTGAAACAGAAATCAAGAAGAGAATAGGAATGGCCAAAGCTACATTCAACAACATGAAACATACTGACATCTAAACAGTTATCTCAGAAATTAAAACTGAGAATCATAAAGTGTTATATATATTCTGCATTTCTGTATGGTGCAGAAACATGGACAATGTATAAGCATTTGGAAGAAAGAATTGAGGCTCTTGAAATGTGGATATATAGAAGAATGGGGCATATCTCGTGGAAAGAGAAGAAAACAAATAAGGAGGTCCTAGAAAATCTAGGTATGAAAAGAGAACTAATGAGGGAGATCAAAGTTCGGCAGCTAAAATACTTTGGCCACATAAAAAGGCATAACACCCTGCAGAAGACCATAATAGAAGGGAGAGGTGAAGGCAAACGTGCAGGGGGAAGACAGCGCTATAAGTGGGAAGATAACATCAAGAGATGGACAGGAAAGAGTCTTTCAGAGTGCACCACCAAGACAAGAGACAGAAGACGGAGATCCTTTACAGCCAACCTTCGTTGTGGAGATGGCAGCTGATGATGATGAGTGTTATACAACAACCATGCTTTGGGAATTTGTTTTCCGGTGACAACTTAAAATCTCAAACCAGATCAGAAAGTGTTTCAGTACATTTTTCATTCCTATTATTACTAAACATAGATCGACGCTCTGAGCGGCTCGCTGTCCAAATGATAGGGTTTCAAAAGCCAGTCCCACCGGCTCTCGGTAGTTAATGTGTTAAGTAACACTTCTAGAATAGCACAAATGAGAGTAAAATGGAGACTTTGTATATTAACAGGCAGTGAAATGATGACAGCTAACACAGAGTTTATCATCAGACCAAGTTCTCATCGACAATGAAATCAGTGCTGTACATGTGTGGAGATGCTATCTGAGGCAATCTGTGTTTCCTTTTTATTCTGCACTTAGATTTACTTCCTGCTAGACTTTCCAGGTGTTGGCATCTGACCTTCATTAGCTCCTTTCTCTGACTCAGACAGTCCATGACAGTCTAGTTTTAAAAAAAAAAAAATTGCTGATTTGTAGTTTCATATATTTATGTATGAAAATTAGTCCCCAATGCATATATATATATATATATATATATATATATATATATATATATATATATATGAAATGTGCCCCTAAATGTTCACCTACTTAAAAGAAAACAAAAAAAAAAATAAAAATTATGCTTGAAGATAGATTTTTGCGTGGATGTTTGATGTTCCCTTATAACACAAGGAAGGAAATATCATTAAAAAATGCTGCATTTGTTGGCTCACTTGGAAATCATAACAAATCACACATGATATGTATCATAGCAAGAAACGACATGATTTTAAAAATCTTATTTTGCCCCACAACTTCACTGGCTGAATATTGGATAAGGCAGAATTTGATACCCTAACTGATAAGAATTTTAATGCCATATTGGCAAAGTTGATGTTTTCTGTGTGATGGGGGTTTGATTCCACATTGGCAAAGGTTTTATTGGCTTTTTCTTGCCCTCAGATTTTTATTTTATGGTTGTTAATTTTTGTTTTACTACTGTGAAAATATTTACTCTAGGAATTGTTCTTTGAACACCAAATACACTGCAGAGTTGCCAGATCCAGGCAGAGATCACATCCTTCAAAAATCATTAAACGATAAATAATTCACTGTCGCTGCTGTAATCTCCATTGTCACTTCCCTGCATATAAGTAGAAAGATGCAAAATGCAGTACCCTCGACCTTTTCTGAAGCAGACACAAGCTACAGATGATTCAAGCACTGTGCTCCACAGGAGAGAGTGACGGTGGAGAACAAAAGTACTCTCACTTCATTTTTATCCAACTTTTTATTGGTATTAAGAACTTTCAAGGCAAAAGAATTTTGTGAGTTAAGTCAAGTTCATCAGATAAATATGTAAGTAAACAGAAAGTGGCCATGCAGTGTTTGCTCTAAAAAAAGGTAAAGGATCCCGTTACACACCCATTGAGGCATATTGGGAATATGGTGTTAGGCCCATATTTTCTTGACCATCGGTACACTAGGGGGGATGTGGTCAGTATCACGCCGACCGCCTTAACCTTCCCAGAGTTGCTCTGGTACCCATTTCAAGAGGCTGGGTCGACCCCCGGAGCCGTTTGCGGTCTAAAAAATCCCACCTCAACTGGGGATCAAACCATGGACCACCGAGCTAGGAAGCCAGTGCACTAACCATTGTGCTACCGTGGCTCCCTAAGGACAGTAATGAAAGCATATCATTCTTCCCCATTTAGGACAGCTATACGCTAGCCCAACTAGCTGTCTGCTTAGAAAAGGACATTGTGTAATTCACTGTAAATAATGTTGCTGAGAGGTAGCTGGAACCTCCTAAGACATTTTTTTAAACAGTGCCATTAAAATGTTTTTGCTAAAATACATCTATCGCATAATACTCACTAAGTGTGGATCTGGAAGATGTTCACTCTGCAAAAGCATGAAGCACATTTGCCTCATTATACAAGGGTCTACGGGAGCCGCGCTGGTGTAATGGTTACCACACTGCGCTGGCGATCATGTGATCCAGGTCAAGCCCGGGCAAGGACATTAGAACGAGTGTCGGCGACCGGGACTTGGACTGGATTAATTCGAGCCCTGGCGAAGACATTTGAAGGAGTGTCATCGACCAGGGACTGGCGGCTCCTGAGCCGACCCAGCTCTAATGAGTACTGTCCGAAGACGGCGAGTATCTGCCTGAATGGTGAGTGGACACCCTGTCAGTGTACAGGGAAAAAAAGGGATACTCACGTAAAAATCAGTCTCAGGTTAGATAAACTAACGCCTCGAGTTATAGCGGGCGTACTCTTTGTGATGTCTTAGTACACAATAAAAATTATACCCTTCCTCACCCCTGTACATATTTTGTAAATATTGCATTAATGGTTATAGCAGCCTACTACCGTAAACATACTTCACCCTTTTTTCAGGTGCCTGAGCCACACACATCCGTGGGTTAGTTCTTCATTGTATAATGCATTAATGTATACTGCCTATGGAAATATTTATTCATTGCAATAAAATGTGTGATTAAAAAATTATGCTTTTAATTATATTTTATTGTATTGAGTTCTTTAAATGTTTATCTGAAGCTTGTAAAGAAATACTTTAGTTAATGTCACATTTGTAAGGCGCTTTTGAGGGACTGTTGATTTCATCAACAAAATGGATTTTTAAACATACAG
The DNA here is from genome assembly GCA_024509875.1 of Oreohelix idahoensis. NCBI lineage: Eukaryota > Metazoa > Mollusca > Gastropoda > Stylommatophora > Oreohelicidae > Oreohelix > Oreohelix idahoensis. The sequence continues at coordinate 261,233 of JAMPIV010000603.1, forward strand.
GTCTAGAGGATTAATAGAGGACGTCAGATAATCTGCAATCTGCTGCACTAATTTATTGTTATTGTTGAACAGAATCTGGGCAATCCTATAGGTGCCCGGTCTCCTTCAGTATATGTCACAGAGCGTGAATGCTAACTGTTTCTGCAGCTCGAAGGTTGTACACGACGGATGCATCCTCTCATACTTCAGTCCTTGCTAACCTTACATTTTATGACAAATTCCAGCAATCTTAGCCTTGATGATTCATCACTTGCTGTGTCGTTCTCTAACAGGCAATCATTAATTGTTCTCAGTATTTTTCTCTTATTCATATTCACTGAAACTGTATTAATTTATGTTCATGGAGCGTCTTGCTGACACTAGTGATGACATGGAGAAGAAAATGAACTTCCATGGATTGTATAATAATAATAAATAAATTCTTTAAGCACCAAACACGGCGCATAAGGCAGAAACCAGTGCTCTCCAGGTTGTTCGTTGTGACGCCACTCCTCTTAGCTCTTGCACATTATTTAGGCCCAACGTTCTTCCTTCTCTTATTATTGTTCTTCTGAGTGTTTCTTTTGGTCTTCCTTTTTTCCTCTTACCCTCAGGAACCCAAGTGAGCGCCTGTAGTGGTATTCTGTTGTTTTGCATTCGTAGGACATGACCGATATATGACCATCGTCTTTTCCTTATATAGTCGGAGACATATTTCTGCCTAGAGTCTTCTCTTATTTGTCGATTAGTCTTGAATTCTTTCCAACTGATGTTCATGAGTTTTCTAAGACATTTGTTCTCGAATGTATTCAGCTTGTTCTCCAATGATTTTGTTATTTTCCAACTCTCACAGCCGTATGTTAACACTGAGATAACATTTGAATTAAACAGACGAAGCTTGGTATGTATATTCAATGATCGTAATTTCCAAATGTTAGATAATCTATTGAAGGCGCTAGCTGCCAAAGCAATTCTAGTATGGATTTCTCTTGTTATGTCACCATCCTGAGTCATTTTACTGCCTAAATAATTGAAACTTTCAACTTTCTGTAGTTTTTCCTTGTTCAAGATGATATCAAAGGTCTCGTTAGAAAAGTTCATAGCTTTAGTTTTAGAGGCATTTATTTGGAGACCTATTTTAACCGAGAGATGACACAAATTATTTATTGCTTCTTGGGATTGTCTTGGTGTTGAACTTAAGAATGCTACATCATCTGCGAAATCCAGGTCCCCCAGGAATTAATTGTTCTTAGTGTGAATATTTCATCAATACATGATCGTTTCGGCCTGAAACCCGCTTGTTCTTCTCTGATCTTTTCGTCAGCATGCAATTTAAGTCTTTCTAACATCATGCAACATAATAATTTTCCAGGTACTGATAATAGAGATATACCACGCCAGTTATTACAGTCTGATAGATCACCTTTCTTCGGTAACTTTACAATAATACTGTCTTTCCATTGTTGTGGTGGTTGTTCTTCTCTCCATACTTCATTTATAATATCTAAAATTCTCAAGAGGTTGTTGTCATTAACTGCTTTAATCATTTCCCCTGAAATTTTGTCAACTCCAGCAGCTTTAAAATTTTTTAATCTTTTAACGGCTTGTTTGATCTCGTCCAGCGTGAATTCATCGCAAGTTATTGGCAAGGTGGTTGTGGGTGTTTCATTATTAAAATCAGGAGTTACTGTTGGTGGTGGTCTGTTTAGCACCTCCATGAAGTGCTCAGCCCATCTCTTCATTTGTTCTTTTTCTGTTGGTATTGAATTCCCTAATTTACCTTTAACAGGTGTTTCCATAGCAGTAGGCTGGTGACATAGTTGTTTTGTAATTTGATAAAGGATTGTATATGCCTGACAAATTTAATCACACACAATATGATCTTCACAACAGCACCTCCAAATTCACAAAATAACAATTTCATAACAACAAACCTCAAACACCACAAAATAACAGCTAAAACATCACAACTAAAAATCAGCTTGGGATAAAATACCAAATATATTTCCCCACTTCACAATTATCAAACATTTCAAGAGAGAATATGAAATGACTGACCTTGGACAGATTATTTAAGTTGTGAAAAGCGTCTGTGTTACCAAACTCAAGAAAGTCATTTTCAGTAACAAAACCACTGAGTTTAAGCAGTTCTGCACTAGTTTCACCTTTCACACAAACTCTGCTCTGTGGATAAAAGTTAGAAAACAAATTTTTTTTCTATAAATTGGTGAATTCTTATATTTTTCTCAGAATACACTTTCTTAAAAAGTTAATTGAAAAAAACAAAAAAAAAACATTCATCACTATTAGTAAACACATGGAAAAATCTTGAATGGATGGCACAGGACAGAAAGGCTGTGCTCTACTGCAAAAAAGTATAGAATGGAACTCATCACTTTGATTGATGAGGCATTATGGGAGTCCTCCTGAGGATCAACTTAATAAAGAAAACTTTTGGAGACATGACATGCAGAGTTCTTCATAAAGAACAACTATAGAATTATTTGGGATAAGAACTGGAGTGCAACAGGGATGCCTCTTGCCACCTTTTCTCTTCCTACTGGCTATAGATTTGGTTATGAAAACATCAACCTCAGCCAACAGAATGGAATCCAGTGGACTCGGACTAAACAGTCTGACGACCTAGATTTTGCAGACGACAAGACACTTGTTCCATAATCGTAATCAGATACAAGACAAAACGAAAATACTTGATGAGAGATCACAGGGAGTCTGAAAATACACAGATGGTGAGAATAAATGTAGGAAATGGTAACAAGACTGCACTGAAAGAAACACCACTACAAGATGTAGAATCATACATATGCCTTGGCAGCAATATAGACACAGTTGGAGGGACAGACAAAGATGTAAAAATAAGAATGTAAAAGGCTAGAGCAGTTTTAATTACACTGAGAAACATACGGAGATCAACAGAAATCAAGTCTAACACAAAAATCTGAATTTTGATTTAAATGTCCAGTCAGTCCTATTGTATGGATCTGAAACATGGAGAACAACAAAAACAGCAACCAAAAAGCTAGACTTTCATATATGGATGCTTGCGTAAAATAGAAGGATTGAAGCAGTATGACAAGATCATTAATGTAGAGCTGATGACAAGAACCAGACAAGCGTCATTGTGGAACAAGATATAAGAAGATGCTGGAGATGGATAGGACACAAATTGAGGACACCTGCTGATAGCATTACCAAGCAGTCCTTATTCTGGAAACCCCAGGGTAAGATAGGTAGAGGAAGACCATAGAACACATGAAGAAGAGAACTGGAGACAGCCATGAAGGGGATGAGGACGGCATGGAAAGACCTTAAGCTGAAGGCACAGGATAGAAAGACCTGGGATAAGTTTTCTGAAGGCCTCTGCTCCTCAAGGAGTTAAAAAGGTGACTGAATGTGCTCTATACAGAGCTGAAGGATAATGATGATGACTGATATGCGCCCTCAGATGTGCCATAAGAGGCTGACTAATAGAGGTTGTGCACAGTTTAGCAACCTCATCATGTAAAACACACTGCTACAGAAACCACTGCTACAATAACCTGGGGGCTTTGAAGCAGACTTCCTGCAAGGGGGCTAGCTGCAGTGGTAGCTCAATAAGAAGAAAATAAGGAAAATGTTGTTGGTCAGAATTGACGTCATTGCACTACGGGCAAACCCATAGGTGCTCAGTCTCCCTCAGCAAATGTCGAAGGGCATGAATGCTAACTGTTCCTGTTTTGCGTGCTGGTTGTATACACGCTGGATGCAGCCTCTTATACGTCCATCTCTGCTGGTCTTACATTTGATGCGAAATTCCACGATTCTGCCCTTTGTCTAGTAGAGAAGCCCCACCCTGATTTCTCACCACAGATTACAGACCTATTAGTGTACGCAACGGCATCATCATCCCCAGCATGGTCATTTATCAGCTGACCAATTTCCAGCTTTGCCCTCCCATTGGCCCAAGTTCTGACCTCTCTACCAAGGCTGATGATGGCTTGCTGGTAGTTGGTCCACTTCTCACCTGAATTACTCCCCTCTTCTCCCTTGAATATATTTTAAGGGGCTGGACTACAGTGAAAACTAACTTTTGTTCTAATAACATTTTCAAACTTTTTATGTGCTCAATAGACACAGTGTATGTCCATGAACCAAATTCTACAGTTTATTTTGTTAAAAAGCATGTGGTTAACAAATTTTCGAGAGCTAAAAACTTATGTTTCCCATTGACCAAACTTTACCAAATTGCACACACATGTTGTGACTGACAATTAAAACAATTTGTCAGGGGATTTTTTTGATAAGTTTAAAATTCTATTTTTAATGATTTTTTTTTTAAAAATACACTATATTTGTATGAAAAACAATGAAAAAAAAATATTAAAAAAATTATATCAAAGCAAATTACCAAAATATCAAAAAAAGCCCCTGTTAATTTAAAGGTATATATGCATCCTACATGCATGCCAAATTTTAGACTGATCTATTTGATAGTTTGTAAAGAATAACATTTTTTTAAAATAAAATGTTAAGTTTTGAGAAAAATGCATTTTAGTCACCGAATGACTTGTCTTATTACACTTTGATCTTAGCCAAAAGAGGCCGAGAAGCGATATTGTCCAATATACTCCATTCTGGGAGGCTGAATGTGTTTAAAATTGTCCAGCACTATATGCTGCACCTCCTTCAGCTTCCTGCAGCTCCTCCTCTTGCCGTTATCTTGCCTAATGTTTCTTCTTTCCTTCTACATGGTAACCAAAAAAAACAACAACCGCCATATTGTGTTTTTCACCAATTTTCAAGACCAAAAATCTTATGTTTACCATTGACCAAACTTTATCAAATTGCACACACATGCTGTGACTGACAATTAAAACAATTTGTCATAGGCTTTTTTTGATAAGTTTAAAATTCTATTTTTAATGATTTGTTTTTAAAATACACTATATTTGTATGAAAAACAATGAAAAAAAAATATTTAAAAAAATATATCAAAGCAAATTACCAAAATATCAAAAAAAGCCCTTGTCAATTTAAAGGTATATATGTGTCCTACATGCATGCCAAATTTCAGATTGTTCTATTAGATAGTTTGTAAAAAATAACATTTTTTGTTAATAAAATGTTAGTTTTGAGAAAAATGCATTTTAGTCACCGAGTGACTTGTCTTGTCCAATATACTCCATTCTGGGGGGCTGAATGTGTTTAAATTTGTCCAGCACTATATGCTGCACCTCCTTCAGCTTCCTGCAGCTCCTCCTCTCGCCTTTGTCTTGCCTAATTTTTCTTCTGTCCTTCTACCATGGTAACCAAAAAAACACCTGCTATATTGGGTTTTTCACCAATTTTCAAGAGCAAAAATCTTTTTTCCCATTGACCAACCTTTATCAAATTGCACCCACATGTTGTGACTGACAATTAAAACAATTTTACTCATGATTATTTTGATAAGTTTAAAATTCTATTTTTAATGATTTAAAAAAAAAAAAACTATATTTGTATGAAAAAATATTTTTAAAAATATTTTTAAAAAATTTATAAAAGAAAATTACCAAAATATCAAAAATGCAGATGTGTTACTTTAAAGATATAAATGTGTACTACTCATGATTATTTTGATAAGTTTAAAATTCTATTTTTAATGATTTAAAAAAAAAGAAAAAATATTTTTAAAAATATTTTTTTAAAATTTATAAAAGAAAATTACCAAAATATCAAAAATGCAGATGTGTTACTTTAAAGATATAGATGTGTACTACATGCATGCCAAATTTGAGACTCCTCTGTTAGATAGTTTTAGAGAGAAATCGTGCATTTTCGGCACAAATTTGAAAATCATAGCATGGGGGTAGTGCCGACAATATGCTTTTTGATACATCAAATGCATTTTTTATGTCATAAAACCTTGCTCAATCGATTCCTCGATGATTATTTAATAAAATAAGCTCAAAAGTAAAAAATCGATATTTTGTACGTAAAATCCAGTTTTCATTGTAGTGGAGCCCCTTAAACTGTGTTCACCTGTCTAATAGTTGCCTCTGTCTGCGCTATCCATGACTTCACCCTCTTTATTCAGACCTCTCCTACACTTCTATATGATGTGATCAAAATGGTACTTATAAGATAGTCTGCAATCAAATGTTACACCAAGGTACTTCAGCTTGTCTTGCCTTTCAATTTTCTGCCCATTGACAGTAATATCTGGAAGGTCAGCTTTCACTATGGAGTTGTTTAAGGAGCACCACATCACATTGGCCGTGTTGGGATTGACTTTAGAGCCAGTTTCCTCGCACCATATAAACACCTCATATACACCGTGTGGATAAGAAACCCATGACTTTTAAATATTTTAAAACTCTGCCGAAAATGACCCGATTATTATGAAATTTGGTAGAAAATGTTTATCTACATTTTGCCTATTTCAGTTGGTGCTCAAAATATCCGCTGCCAGCTGCAACACATGCTTGAAGTCGGGTACGCCACTTTCTCACTGACGCATCAATTGTGCGCTGTTCTAGCTCATCCCATGCCTGCTTTATCCACTATCTTAGCTCATTCACATTGCCAATTTTTTTTCAGTAGACATTCTCTTGCAACACGCCTTAAATCCCATACTCCACGGGGTTAAGATCTGGACTATTTGGTGGTCAAAAATTTGGTGCGATGAATTCAGGTGTCTCCTGAGTTAGCAGCGCAACTGTATCCCTAGTACGATGAGCAGGCTGAAAGATGAAGAATTCTGACATTTCCCTCAGGTCAGGAAGAAGGCACTTCATCAACAGTTTGTTGCGGTAGTAATCGCCATCTGTCTTGATACCAGGTTGAACAAAATGAATTCCAGTGCAGCCCAGTGATGAGACACAAATAGAAACCATTACTGATTTGCTGAACATTGGTTTTGCTCGCAGCAACCGATTAGCAGATATGTTTCTTTTTCTGGTGACAACCGGTGCATACACCCGATCGTTCTGACTATTGGTAGGCCGAGCAACAGTAAAAATTTTTTCATCCGTGAAAAATATGAAATTCACTTTATGCTCTGGGAAGCGGCGCAAAAGATGTTGGCACCGGGAAAGCCGTGACTCTTTGTTGCGTTCAGTCAACTCTGTCACCCGATGTTTCTTCAAACATTTTAACTTAAGTTCCTTTTTAATGATTCTGCCCACAGATCTTTGAGAAGCGCCTATCTGACAAGTGATTAGACGTTGGGAAAGATGTGTTTGCGGACGTCTTTCTTGACTTTGCACAAGCTCGTTAACAGCATTGATGTTGTCATCGGTGATTGCAGTTCATGTTCGGCCTATAACACTTTATGTTATCTTTATAAATAAACTATTTAGTGCAGATCGATCATCGGCCTTTCTAAAAGGCTGCTCGTATACTAAGAGTTAAGAAGTAATTTCACACCATAATTTTTGTTTTGTCAAAGAAATTTGATTGCCGTTTCTTCTTCAGAGAACGCCATTTTGCAGCAGACGAATTACAGTTGTATGCAGCACCACTTGCAAGGCATAAAATTCATTGCGCAAAATTTGAAACTCGAAATGGGTTTTTGTTATCATAATTGTCACCAACTTTCATAACGAAAGTCATTTTCGGCAGAGTTTTAAAAAATACTTAAAGGTCATGGATTTCTTTGCCTCAAGATGTAGTGTCCCGTGTAGGCTATTGACCATCTCCTGTGGTGACCCGAAAATAGTCTGAGATCAAAAATAATAACAAAGAACAAAGTAGACTTCAATAAACAAAACCATCAGGAGACATTAGTAGATGTGGATAGAATATGTCCAGCTTTGAGAGCAGCCCAAGAGACCAGGAAAATAGAGTTACCAGGCATGCCTTGCACTACACGTCTGTATACTTTTATCCGAAATCCTCAGGGACAACTGTTTTGGAAACTTGATTTGTTTAGGTTTTCAGATGTCGCACAAATCGCGTTAGAAAAATAGCCCAAGTTGCCCAGTATGGCATTTGGATAAAAGAATATAGACTTGTATAATTGTCAAGGCAAATACAACTACAAAGGCAGGAAAAGTAATGTTGAATTTTGGTGCTAAATAGCTTGGGTTCAACACTGCAATTAGCTCTCAAAACATGCTTGTATTCCAGACCAAGTCCCAAATACAACACAAAATCTAAAAGGAACACGCACACACACATAAAAAACACAAAGAAGCAGAGGCTACACTCTAAAATACCACTAAAACTGTGTCAAAAGAAATAATAAAACCATAAAATACCAGTGAAAGAGGAGTGGACAAAACATCAACAGTGAAGAGAAACAGTGGTCTTGATGGTGAAATTTTTAAAAAAAATATATTCTAAACAGGAACCAGCTGATACAAAAGACCATCACAGAACTAGCAAAGGAACCTCTAAATGTAAACACAACATTATGGTCTGCATCAGTGACACAGATAGTACAGCTAGTCAACATCACAGATGATGAAGCAAGAAAGATGTTAGACACTAAGAATCAATTGCCAACACTTTACAGCCAGAATCAATGTCTATATTGAAGTTCTTACATAGTACTGAATGATGTTACTGGCAATATTCCTGGCTTTGCTGCGCAACTTTGGAGGTTGGCGCTTCCTCATCTTTGCTACTCTGATTATTGCATCATCCCGTTCTTCAACTAGGACTTCTTCTATAAGTTTCTTCTTGTCCAGGTCGACTGTTTCATACCCTGTTGAGAAAGATGTAGAAGGAATATGAATAACAAGACTATTAGATTTAAAGGAGAAAAAGGAAAGGACGACTAAAACTGAGGAATGATGTATTTTATTTTGTATGGGGAAGGAGTGTTCACTTATTAAACATAAGGGAATATTTCCAGTGCCAGTTATCATTCCATTTCCCTAGACCTCAGTATTCACCACTTGCTTGCAAAAATGTATTAAAATTGAATATAATATATTAAGAGATGGACAAGATGTAGAACGAACAAACTTTATTTTCAAAGGTTGAGAATTGGGTACACAGGCCCGTCTAACATTCTGCCCTTCCTTTCGCTCACCTTTTATCCACAAGAGCAAAGCCTAATATATTAGACACTCTGACAATACTACAAAAACAGGAGAAATTAATTACAGCAAGTTTACCAAACACCAAAAGATCACAAAACGTGGTGTGAATGTACCCCGGGCTGATAAGTACATTCAGTACACATTTAAACGTCAAACATATTTTAATGACAAAATATCTCAACGCATCTCCCTCTTGAGCCATCTGTCATTTGTGACTAATTTTGACAAAGATCGAAACAGGGTTGGTGTCAGGTTAAGGCTTGCTGTTTGAAACAGTGTTGGGGGTAAGGCTAGCTGTAATGTAAATATAGATAGCTAGTCTGGAAATATGGGGCAACATGGTGAACCTGGTAATTTCCTATTACTCATGCCTTTTTGCTCCGCACAGAATATCTGTAGTTATGTGTTGTTTTCACCCGTGTGTTACCGGGGCCCGAAAGGGGAGCAAAGAATAGTAACACTGTCCCCTGCCAAGCAGGTCGTAGAAAGCGACTAAGGAGGGTTGGGCATGGGGCCGGTTACCTCATCCTGTAAAAAATTTAAACCACAAAAAACTTCAACAAATATGGACAAGTCAAATAAAGAAAATAAAACACAGCCATCCAAGACAGGGGAAGGTCCTCTCGTGGGGAGGCGTATGATGCAACACAGAGAAAGCCGAAAGGAGTCTGTGTTGCTGACTAACCTTCTTTCTTCTAGGAGAACTTCCAGATTTGGCACCTGGAATGTTCGGACATTAAACGAACAAGGGAAAGTGGCGCAAGTAGCAGCAGAAATGAGGGAATACAAAATCGAGGTTCTGGGAATGTGTGAAACAAAGTGGAAGGGGGTAGACAGGAAGAAACTCATCACAGGTGAATTGGTGCTGTCCTCAGGACATGAAGACGAAAGTTCACACCACAGTGAAGGGGTAGCTCTTATGTTATCTAAAGAAGCACAGAAAGCACTCATTGAATGGGAAGCTGTTGGACCCAGAATAATAACAGCTACTTTCAAAACAGCTAAAAAGAAAATTCATGTAAATGTCATCCAATGTTATGCACCAACTAATGACAAAGAAGAGTCTGTGAAAGAAGCATTTTATACTAAACTACAGGAAATTATGGATAAAGTAAAAAGAAGAGACATCACAATTTTGATGGGTGACATGAATGCAAAGATAGGTACAATCAACACCGGATTTGAAGAAGTCATGGGAAAACATGGGCTAGGAGTAATGAATGAAAATGGAGAACTATTCGCAAACTTCTGTGCTTCAAATCAACTGGCTATAGGAGGAAGCATGTTTCCACATAAGAGAATACACAAGGCAACATGGATATCACCAGACCATACGCCCACGGCGACCGTTGCCTCAACTGGCTGTGTGTGGTGTACCCGGAAACGGGGCCTCCCAGTACTGAGACACAGTTAAGTCCCCGATGTCATTTATCGGTGCAGAGTTGAGAGAGATGGCTGAGCATCACAATCCCCCCTGTGTTGCAGCATGTTGAGAACCCAGAATTGCACACTGAGCTTGGGGGGAATCACTTGGGCACCAGACTTAATACTGGCTCTTGACTGGATGGCCGCATGCAGGAGATTTCTACAATGGGGGGTTGGCAGGTGGTGGGTATCTGGAAGTGGCTCTGTGCAGGACGTGAGGATTCCTTGGGTGAGCCCAGAACCAGAGCACAGCATTGTGCAAGCTCTGCATAGTTGGAGAGCCCCCTGGATGACGGGGAATGCACAGTGTGCTACCCCACCTGTCCCCAACTGCTAACTTAGAACCAGAAGTGGGGTCCTCTGTATGCGTGCCAGGCCAGGATAAAATGCCTGGGAAAGAGACTGGAGCTCAGAACTCCCTAACTCAAAGTTGCAGGATGGCAGGAAAGACAGGGCTATTTTGAAGATAATGCAACCATATTTTCACCATACGAGCTCGGACGCCGCCTCGGTAAACAAGGTCCGCGCAGAGCAGTGACACCCCCAGGCTGCTTGCGAATAGTCTACTACTGGGAACATAAACAGATTAGGGATGAGCCCACTCTCCCGTTGAACAGGTGCTAAAGTCATAGATACTGGGCCAGAAGGCGCACCGGAAACCACAGTATCATGCAACTCGCTTTTTTTTTCTAATGGAGAGTACACCGTCAAATAAATCTCGTACTGGTGCTCGCCCTGTGGAGCTCCACCAGGCAGGTGCAGTGCCGGGCTCTGAGCCTCGACAGAGCCTACCCTCCGCTACTGGAGGACCCTCTAGACCGTCTTGTGGAGTCAGCAGACGGCGGAGGAGAACTACTGACCAAAACAAAACAGAAAAAGAGAAACCCAGAGTGCCACTTGTCATGATGCACTGGAATGCAGAGGGAGTGAACAGCAAGCAGGCTGGATACAGCAAAAAGACAGAGCTGGAAAACATCTTGTATGAGAAGCAAGTCAGTGTTTGCTGTATCCAAGAGACTCACTTGAAAGCAGATCAAACCTTTAAAATAAGGGGATATCAATGCTTCAGATCCGACAGAAAAGATAGACGAAAAGGAGGAGTACTTACTCTTGTAAGGAATAACATTCCTGCACACGAAAGGAAAACCTTCATGGATGGAGCAGAATATCAGCTGTTGCAGATAAAGGTAGACAAGATGGAAATAGAACTCCTGAACTATTACTGTCCGAACAACAAACCCCTGAGTCTCAGCTCTATACAGGTACCAGCCACCAACTTTATAGCAGTTGGAGACTTTAATAGCCACTCCCAGAGCTGGGGCTATAACCATCTGGATCACAGAGGTGAAGAGGTTGAAACTTGGCAAGATGATCACTCCCTAATCCTAGTCAATAATGCCACAGATACTCCTACCTTCTACTCCAGAGGATGGCACACAACTTCAACACCAGATCTTGCCTTCTCCACACCAGATATAGCTGGATCTATTAGTAGAGAAGTAGGAGACCAACTAGGGGGAAGCGACCATCGCCCAATCTTTCTTACTGTCCAGAGTGCAACTCTCAGTACAGGCCCAGCCATTACAAGATGGAACTACAAAAAAGCCAACTGGGGTTTATTCAGGCATCAGGTGAACACGCTGCTGTCTACCCTCAAGGTAAAGAACAGAGACATTAATGAAGTGGTAAAAGACTTCAACAGATGCATACTACAAGCTGCAAAAGAAACCATTCCCAAAGGATGCCGGCGTAACTACATACCATACTGGTCCAGCACACTCCAAGAACGTCAGGAAGCTATGGATAGGGCTAGAAAGGACGCAGAGTCTCAGCCTTCACTTGAAACTCACAACAAATGGAAAAAGGCTGTAGCAGAGTTTCAGAGAACAAAGCTAGAAGAAAAAACGGAAAAGCTGGAGAACTAAAACGGCATCGCTGAACCTTGAGAAAGACGGCAGGAAACTTTGGAGATTAGTCAAGTCTCTAAATGAAGAGCGTTCCTCACCTAGGCAGACTATCACATTGGATGAAGGTGGCAAACTTTTCAGAGGAAAACAAGCTGCAGACTTGTTTGCTAGAAGATACAGTTCAGAAAGCAACTTACCCATTAACATAGATCATCAGAGAGAGATAAGAAAAGAAATACTGGCAACCATGGGACAGACAGATACTCCTGCCCCAATGAGGGAACCCATCACACTAGGAGAACTACAGAAGGCTATTTCCAAGCTTAAGTTTCAAAAGTCACCCGGCCCAGACAAAATCAGCAACGAAATGCTAGTAAATCTGAGCTCAGCAGCAAAGACAAAACTGCTTGAGATATTCAACCACAGCTGGTTGAAAGGAACGGTACCCCAAGTATGGAGAGAAGCCATCACAATACCCATACTAAAGAAAGGGAAATGTAAGACCGAGGCTGCAAGTTACCGGCCAATCAGTCTCACAAGCTGTGTTGGGAAGATAATGGAGCGAATAGTCAACCACAGATTGAAATGGTATTTAGAGTCTGAGCAGATCCTGGTGCCGGAACAAGCTGGATTTAGAGAATGCTACAGTATAGAAGACCAAGTTACTTACTTGTCACAAGCAATAGAAGATGCCTTCCAGGAGAAGAAAAAGGTCCTAACGATCTGGGTCGACTTCAAGCAGGCCTTTGACAAGGTGTGGAAAGATGGCCTCATTGCAAAACTTAGGAGAAGTGGAATCCAAGGCAACATGATGAAATGGATCCAGTCATACTTGCATAACAGGAGAACTAGAGTCACTCTTGACGGTGTGCAGAGCAGAAAAGTGTTCCGAAGACGACTAGGCATACTCAGAAAATTAGCAGGTACAAACTGGGGAGCAAATGAACGAAATCTAAAGAAGATTTATAATGGAGTAATAAGACCACACTTAGAGTTTAGCTCAGCAGCATGGTCATCAGCTGCTAACTCACATCTGCAGTCTTTGGACAGGGTGCAAAATCAAGCTCTCAGGCTCATTACAGGAGCCATGAAAACTACACCAATAACAGAGATGCAGAAGGTTGCTGGATTACAGACATTGTCCCATAGAAGAGACACAAAAACCATGATCCAGATGGAAAAGTACAACAGTATGCCAATGCACCCAATGAAGGCAAGACTAGATGATCTGGCATTGGGACGTCTAAAGCGTAGCAGCTTTGTGCATCGGGGGAAAAGACTTATAAGACAGCATCAAGAGGACCTATCCATGAAGACAACACCACTGAAGCCCACCCTATACCCTGTACCATGGGAGCAGGCCAGCAGTGCCCTCCAAATTAATACATCAGTCAGTGGTCTCACAAGTGGATGTGAGTATAATGATCTGCAAAAACGAACTGCTACATTGAGTATGATCCAAGAAAGCTATCCCGATCAATCATGGATACATGCCTATACAGATGGATCAGCAACTAATGCTGTTAGGAATGGAGGTGCCGGTATCTTTATCTCATATCCTGACAACCACTATGAGACTAGGCACATTCCCACTGGTAAATTCTGTTCCAACTATACAGCTGAGGTTCAAGCTCTAGAGCAAGCTGCAAATATGATTTATAACACCCACTCTGACTGCCACCAGGTAGTCATCCTCACAGATGCACTGTCTGTCCTGCAAGCTCTCAAGGGTGGTAAACTCCCGCATCTGAGAAATGAACTAAACAAGGTAGCTGCCAAAAAGAGAACCATACTTCAGTGGGGACCATCTCATTGTGGTGTACCCGGAAATGAAAAGGCAGATAAACTTGCAAAAAAGGGAGGAGAATGTGAACAAGAAGATAATGAAGTCACATACTTTGAGAAAAAGAGAGCTATCCAGACTATCAGAAGAGAACAGAACCAACCCAAAGACGACTATCACACTCTCGACAGATAACTATTTTTCGACTCAGGACAGGGCATAACAAACTGAATAAACACATGCACAAGCTACGATTGTCTGCTTCACCACTGTGCACATGTGGATTAAACGAACAAACTGCTGAGCATGTTCTACAGGACTGTCCTCTGTATGACCAGTTAAGAAAGATATACTGGCCGAATGACTCAACACTAAACTCAAAGCTATATGGAATTAAAGAGGAACTTCAAACAACAGTCGAATTCATCATGAGAACTCGTCTGACGGTGTAATCATCAAAGATGCGATCGCAAGAAGAAGAAGAAGACCAGACCATAGAACAGAAAATCAGATTGATCATATATGCATAAACAAGAAGTTTAGATCATCATTGCAGGATGTAAAGGTATATAGAGGAACAGATGTGGCATCAGATCACCATCTTCTGATAGCCAAAGTAAAAATGAAACTCAAGAGATATGCAACAATGCAAAATTATAGACAACAGTATAATGTAGGACAGCTAAGAAATCAAGAAACAAGAGACAAATTTGCGGTCACAGTATCCAACAAATTCCAAGTGCTCCAACAGCTGGAAGATGTAGAGAATACAGAAGACTATTGGCAGCAGGTCAAAACTGTATGGAAGGAGACATGTGAAGAAATACTGGGGAAAAGGGAAAGACAACAAAAAGCATGGATAACAACAGAAACCATCAATAAGATAAAAAACAGAAAAAACAAGAAAGCAGAGTTAAACACAAGCAAAACCAGAAGTTCCAAAGCCAAGGCTCAAGAAGTGTACACAGAAGCAAACAAAGAAGTAAAAAGAAGTATCAAAAGAGACAAGAGGAAGTATATTGAGGAGTTGGCAAAAGAGGCAGAAGATGCTGCAGCCAAAGGAAATATGAGAGAACTGTATAGCAGCACAAAGAAGCTAACAGGGAAATACAAGCAAACAAGTTGCCTCATAAAAGACAAGAATGGGAAACTGCTCAGCAATATACAAGAGCAAATGAAGAGGTGGACATAATATTTTGGGGACCTTCTCAATAGACCAGCTCCACAAAACCCGCCGGACATCCAGCCAGCAGAAGAAGAACTACAAATTAACGGTGAAAGACCAACGAAGGAAGAAATAAAGAAAGCCATAAAGCTTCTAAGAGATGGAAAAGCGTCTGGACCTGATGGCATTCCAGCAGAGGCCATCAAAGCAGATATCGACACGGCTACAGAGATGTTATATAAATTACTTGGTAAAGTCTGGGAAAAGAAAGAGATACCAGCAGAATGGAAGGAAGGATATCTGGTTAAGTTGCCTAAGAAGGGAAATTTACAAGAGTGCACAAATTATAGAGGAATAATGTTACTATCAGTGCCAGGAAAAGTATTAAACAGGATTATCCTTGAGAGATTAAAAGAGTCCATAGACAAGAAACTGAGAGATGAACAAGCAGGTTTTCGACAAAACAGATCATGTACAGACCAGATAGCCACTTTGAGAATAATAGTTGAACAAAGTCTGGAATGGAATTCACCACTATACATCGGATTTGTGGACTACGAAAAGGCATTTGACAGTGTAGACAGAGAATCACTTTGGAAATTGTTGAGGCATTATGGAGTTCCCCTGAAGATCATTAATTTAATAAAGAAAACATATGAAGACATGACATGCAGAGTTCTTCACGAAGGACAGCTTACAGAACCGTTTGGGATAAGAACAGGAGTGCGACAGGGATGTCTCTTGTCTCCATTTCTTTTCTTGCTGGCAATAGATTGGGTTATGAGATCATCGGCAACACACAACAGAAATGGAATCCAGTGGACTCTGACTAAGCAGTTGGATGATCTGGATTTTGCTGATGACTTGGCTCTTCTGTCCCATAGCCGTAATCAGATGCAGGACAAATTGAAAACACTCGATGAGAGGTCACAGCAATTACTCGTCTACTTCAAAATACGCGAAACAAAGTAAAGTTAATGGGCCGGATTGGACAAAGTAAAGTTAATGGGCCGGATTGGACCGAAACTACACTTGGATGAGGACTTCCTCTGATAATTTGGTGTGTGAAAGGCTTTACTTTCTCAAGAAGTAAGAGTTTCTGCATATATTACTTCAAATTAAACGTCTTGCTTATCCTTTTACGATTTTATTATGAGAAAAGCTGACATGTAGCCTACATAAGATCAAAACCTACGAGTAATAGGAAATTACCATAAAAATGATATTGAAGTTACAAGAAATTAAAATACCTTGGGAGGCCATTTTGAAGAAACCGCCGCATACTGAAAATTGATTTTCCTCGCTCAAGAGTTACACTCAATTGACGACGTCTTATTTCGCAGGGAACGGCAAGAGGTAGTTAGTAAATAAGAGCACATTGCTGTAGTTTTGAAGAGAAGCGAAGTCTATGCATTCTACCCAATCTTCTTAATATGTATGTTGCGTTAAATATTTATTTGAAGGAATATTTTTCTGTGACTCTAGTAGAAGTGCAAGTCAGTCACGTAGGCCTCAAATCTTTTTGTAAAGCATGCATGGCGTCTCCCGCACATATAGGCCTAATTCCTTACTGTCTAGTAATAACTCAACCTAGATAATACCATAATATATCATTAAATATAATTTAAATAATTAGTAGGGTACAGTCGAATACAACAGACATAAGTGTCTGTATGAATTTACTGCGTACATGGGTTTGTTTACATTTACAAACGAAGTGTCTACTTAGATAGGCCTAAGCATTTATTTCCTTGAGGATTTTGCCGCCTTGGGGCAAGGCACGCCCCGTTCAACTTGCACTGAAGTCCGTTGGTTATATCAGAACGCAGTCGCCATTCATAAATAAGTGAACTGTGTCATCCCTAGTACAGTGTTGATAGATACTAAGCCCTAAAAATTACTGAAACTAGTTTTTGTCAGCTAATTTTTTTTTTCAGCTTCTGCGCCATTACTTGCCATCAGCAGCGCTCATACCTGTCAACCTCCTGAGATAAAAACCTGTGCGGCATACCAGTAAAAACCTTACAAAGTTAAAGGGGCATATTGGGAATATGGTGTTAGGCCCATATTTTCTCGACCATCGGCACACTAGGGGTGATGTGGTCAGTATCACGCCAGCTGCCTTAACCTTCCCAGAGTTGCTCTGGTACCCAATTCTTGAGGCTGGGTCGACACCAGAGCCGTTTGCGGTCTAAAAATATCCCACCTCAACTGGGGATTGAACCATGGACCACCAAGCTAGGAAGCCAGTGCACTAACCACTGTGCTACCGCGGCTCCTCATTTGATTGAAGATGCTTAAAATATAATTTAGACGAAAAAAGATTTGATATCTTTTTCTTCATTCACCCTCAGACGTCAGCTTGAATATGTTCAAAGAAAGCGGTGGTCAGTTTTAGACTGTTGACATCTCCATGAAGCTTTTCTAGGAATGGCACTGGTGATGGCGATGTGCGGTTTCTCTGTTCCTCAGACGTTGGGCATCTTTGAAGTAGATGCTCTGCAGTCATTGTATCAGTGCCACAGTTACTCATCAGTAGTTTCTATCTTTAACTTGTTAAATAGATGGTATCCAAATCTGTTGTGATCTGCATGGATTCTGAAGATTACAACTTTTTCACTTCTGCTGAGCTGGTAATGCACATCATTTTTATTGTGGCCTGGATGTTCTGCTTTTTTCTTGATCCCGTATCTGCGCTTGATAAAACTCTTGGCCTCTTCATAAGTTATGCTTGTGTCAAGTTGATGTAGCTTTTCCCCCTTCGTTTGCCAATCTGTCAGCCTCTTCATTTCTGGGGATAATGCAGTGAGAAGGGATCCACTGTATCACAACTCTTTAAAATTGCTGACACAGTTTGTGAGGTGTTACTTGTAGGTCATCCAGGTCTGCATTATTTTGATTACTCAGCATTGCAGTCCCTAACAGCACATTTGAGAAGATAGCTACTTGTCTCTCTGAGCTTTAGGACTTCTGCTGCAGTTTTTAAGGCTTCTGAAGTTAATCGAGAATTTTCCTGTTCTGGCTGACAGCTTTTTTTGTGTGCCATTGCTTAAGATCAGAAACTCCTTCAACCCCATCTTCTGTTGCATTTATTGCTGATCTATCTGTGTATGCATGAATCCAAGTGTTTCTTGGGTAATGTTTCTCTGTGTATTTTGTGGTTAGGACTCTTCTTTCTATTTCATTTTGGCTGTTCTTTCTTTCAATACCCGGAATGTTTTATGTCATTTCAGGGAAGTGCTGTTTTTTTCCAAACTGTTAGCTTGTGTGCAGTGTAGAAGGTCATAGCTGTTGATATTGCATTGATGGGGTCTGCTCTCATCTTTGTTTTGACTGTTTCAGCAAAGTTGTTTTGCTTCAGGCTTCTCTTTCCAAAGCCATTTATTCTCTGGTACATTGGGTGGTCTGTCAGCCTCCTGAATTTCTCATCTTGTTGGGATCTGCTATCTCTTTTATCCTCCATTGGCTGGAGGTGTGTAGTCTTTTCCAACTCATCAATGGGTGTTGACTTCATGCCCCACGTTATGATTCTCTTTGCTTGGTTTTGGGTTCTGTTTATTTTATCAAAGTTTGACTTTGCTGCTGTTGACCATGCTGCAATGTCATATTCTAGAACTGGTCTCACTCACCAAGTGTATAGCTTCTTTAGTACTCTCTCATCTGCTGCCCAGCCCATTCCAACAAGTTTTTTCATGATTGCCATTCTTTGCCTTGCTCTTGTCCTGTTTCTTTCAATCTAGGTTTTCCAATTCAAGCGATGATCAAAGGTAATGCCTAGGTAGTTTGGGTTTTCATCCAGATGTAGACTTCCCATTTAGCACTACTTTCGAGCTCTGTGGTTTATTTGAGAGGGAAAACACTGTATGTTTTCCTTTCATTTATCTTTACTAGCCATGCTTTGGCCCACTCCTCCAATGCAGTCAGGGCTTTCTGCATCCGAATGCTTGCCGTAGTGATATATTCTTCTGAGATCCCCAGGGTTAGGTTGTCTGCAAAGGAGGCATTGTGGGTTCTTCTTGGAATATTCTCTGAAATGTCAGGGAGCAACGTGGGTGACAGGACTCCCTCTTGGGGAACACCCTGCTTCAATATCATCTTCCTGCTGGTCTGCCCTTGTAGTTGTACTCTGGCAGTTCTATTTTCAAGGTAGTGTTTGATCCATTTGTACTTTCTCCTACACCTTCACTTTGCAGCTTGACTTTCAGTCCCTCTTTCCTCTTTTTGTCAAATGCTTTTTCTAAGTACACCCAAACAACCAGTGTGTGTTTTTTCTCATGGAAGGTTTCCTCAATTTTCTGAGCTATATATGTGATCCGGTCTTCAGTGGATCCGTGCTTGCTGTGGAGCTAAGAGATGTTTTTCTTCCAGATGCCACATCAGTCTGGCATTAATTATGCACTGTGTCAATTTTCCTACACAGCTAAGTAGAGTGATAGATTTGTAGCCATTTAGTTCTGTTTGATCTTTATCCTTTGATATTGGAATCAGTATAGCGTCTTTCCATGCTTGTAGTACTATTCCTCTTTTCCGGCTGCAGTTTAGGATGGCCAGAAGCTTCTTTTTTGCCTTTGTGCCTAGTCCTGTTAACATTTCTTTTGTTATCTCATCATTTCCTGGTGACTTCTTTTTCTTTAGCGCCCTCATTGCCTCTTCCATTGTTAACTTTGCCATCATGTGCTCTTCAAGTGCAAGCTTTTTGTTGTCATGACTCCTTTGTTCATCAGTGATGGTCTTTTCCCTGTCTATCGGGACGTATGTGGTTAGCACTGGCATATTGTTCCACGAGTGCATTTGCAGCTTTTTTTTTCTGAGATCATATTTTCACCTTGTTTGATTGTGATGGGCTTTTTAAAGGGTTCTTCATTGTTCAAAACTCTAGACTAGTTGCACGGACTTTGAGTTCTGACCAACAGCTGGAATTTCCATGTGCTGTGGTAGGAAACTCTCTACTCGGAGAGGCATGAAAATCCACAGAACGAAAAAGGGGTGTGGGAGCTCATTGGTGGTAGATCAACAGCGCTCTGTTACGATGGGTAAGACGTTAGAAGACTTCAACCAGGAGTCAATCCACAGTGCGGAGGATATTCAAGTTGATCTGCCTGATGATGATCCCACACACTTCTTGGATGGGAAAAGAGATGCAATCAAGTTTCCACCTGCCAGTGCAAAAAGGCTTTGGGAACAGCTGAACAAAGCCATGTCAAAAGAGTTGAATGACAACCTGAAGCAGATAACCTTGGAGTAAAAGCTGGAAATCTTTAGCGACATAATATATCTTCACAGTCGTAAAGTGTTTGGAGTCAGGGAGGCAATGGAAAGTAACCCACCACAAAAAAGTAGAAGACAAATCAGAATAGAAGAGATCAGGAAACAGAAGAATCATGCCCGAAAACAGTTCAAGAATGCAGTGGACACAGAGAAGGAAGGATAATGATACAACAGGTTTGGGAGCACCTGAAAGACCAACATAGTGCTCTTTGTAGAGCAGAAAGGTTGTGCAGGAAAAGAAAAAAATGACGGAGGGATGGGGAAAGATTCTTCAGAGGACTACAGGTCATAGACCAAAGCAGACTCCTAGGAAAGTTCGAACTGTGGTGCCTCCAGTTCATGTTGATACCTAAATTGCTAATGTCACTGCTTATATATGAGATAAGCACCAGTACAGTGGAAGCTATAGAGCAAAAGGTCAACAAGTTCATGGGGAAATGGCTAGGAGTACCTCCAGGTCTGTCAGACGTAGCACTGTACTGCAAGAAGGCAAAGCTTTTGCTTCCTTTCAAGTCAGTTGTTGAAGAATGCAAATCAGGAAAGGCAAGGCTCTTAATGATGCTGTGCGAATCAGCGGATGATGTAGTTAAGTTCATTCCACCCACACTGGAAACTGGAAGGACGTAAAAAGTGAATGAAGCTGTTGGTGCTTTCCAAGAGTCGCTCAAGCTGAAGGAGGTAATCGGATACACACAGACGAATAGACGGGGATTTGGCCATGGTGACATTCGCTGGTGGTCCGAGGCATCAAACAGGGAATGCAGAGACATGATACTTCAGGAGATACGAGGAGCTGAGAATGATAAGAGGATGCAGAAAGCAGTGCAGCTGGCCCAACAAGGCCAATGGACTACATGGGAAGGAACCCTGCAAAGGTCTTTGACATGGAATAATATATGGCATATGGTACCTCTTAGACTCAGCTTCATTATCAGATCAATGTATGACCTCCTGCCATCGTCTGCAAACCTTGTGAGATGGTGAAAGTCTGATGATGGTCAGTGCCCCTGTGCCATGTGAGGCAGACACTTGAACACATGCTCTCAGCTTGCAAGATGTCATCAGGACAAGGGCGATACACATGGCGACAGAACAGAGTACTAAATGAGCTGGCTGCTACAATAGACCTGGCAAGGGTGAAGGCGAACAGCAAAGTCAGACTGAGCACTGAAAATACATACTTTCTGAGAGCAGGAAAGTCAGCACATCCCAAACCAAGTAGATCAAGTAGCAGTTTACCATCGCTTCTTGACTGTGCAAATGACTGGGAGATGGCAGTAGACCTATCTGGGCTAGGGACATATCCAGAGAGTATCAGAAGATCTCGAATATGGCCATTTATAATGCTGCATTCCTCATCATCGCACCAGATTTTAATGATTGAGCTGACCGTGCTATTTGAATCCAGATTGGATGAGCAACACTTGTTCAAAGTGGCCAAGCATAATAATTTAGCTATGGACTTGAGACACGATGGGTTCACTGCAAGGATCATGGCTGTTGAGGTGTGTGCAGTGTATGATCTACTGAAACTGTAGAGGTTGAGGGGACAGTCTAGAACAAGGGCACTTGAGAGGCTCAGCGAAACTGTGGAAAGAGCATCATTCTGGCTGTGGAACAACCGCAACGGGCCATAGAACTCGCAACAGTAATTAGTTTTCAACATAGGGTTTACTTTCACAATTGCTTCCAGCTGGCAGAAAATAGGAGTGAATTTGAAAGCTGCAACCAAGGTGGAGTGGGTTCAATTCTCTGCACAAGACAAAAGGAGCCTGACACTTGGGAGTCATGACCCAGTTAGGCCCACAATCAATACCCTTTAGCTCCCAGAGGAGCATAGGCCTTCAACAAACACATGCCACGTCTTCCTATCCTGTGCCATCCGCTCAAGTTCTTTCCATGTTTTCATCATTTTCACCTCTGTATCCAGTTCTCTTCTCCATGTGTTTTTTGGTCTACCTCTGCCTCTCTTTCCCTGTGGATTCCAGAACAAGGACTGCCTTGTAATGCTATCAATAGGTTTCCTCAATGTGTGTCCTATCCATCGCCAGCGTCTTCTTCTCAACTCTTGTTCCACTGGCACTTGTCTGGTTCGTGTCATCAATTCCACATTTGTGACTTTATCATACCATTTCAGTCCTTCTATTCTACGCAAGCACCCGTTTATAAAACTGTAGCTTTTTGGTTGTTGTTTTTGTTGCTCTCCATGTCTCAGAGCCATACAATAGGACTGACTTGACATTTGAGTTGATTCTTATTTTCGTGTTGGACTTGATTTCTCTTGTTCTCCATATGGTTCCCAATGCAATGAAAGCTCCTCTTGCTTTGTGTATTCTTATTTTGATATCATTGTCTGTCCCTCCAACTCTGTCTATATTACGGCCAAGATATGTGTACAATTCTACATCTTTTAGTGGTGTTTCTTCAAGTTCAACCTTTTTATCTTTTCTTGCATTTATTCTCATAATCTTTGTCTTTTCCCTGTGTATTTTCAGGCCCACTTGTTGTGACCTCTCATTGAGAATTTTCATTTTCTCTTGCATCTGATTATGGTTATGGGACAGAAGAGCCGAGTCATCTGCAAAATCCAGATCATCAAGCTGTTTAGTCAGATTCCACTGGATTCCATTTCTGTTGTGCGATGTTGATGTTTTCATAACCCAAGAGGCATCCTTGTTTCACTCCCGTTCTAATCCTAAACGGTTCTGTAAGTTGTCCTTCATAAAGAACTCGGCATGTCATGTCTTCATAGGTCTTCCTTATTAAGTTAATGATCTTCATGTGAACTCCATAATGCCTCATCAATTTCCAAAGTGATTCTCTGTCTACACTGTCAAATGCCTTTTCATAGTCCACGAAGCCGATGTATATCTGTGAATTCCATTCCAGACTTTGTTCAGCTATTATTCTCAATGTGGCTATCTGGTCTGTACAGGATCTGTTTTGTTGAAAACCTGTCTGTTCATCTCTCAGTTGCTTGTCTATGGACTCTTTTAATCTCTCAAGGATGATTCTAATTAATACTCTTCCTGGCACTGATAGTAACATTATTCCTCTATAATTTGTGCACTCTTGTAAATTTCCCTTCTTAAGCAACTTGACCAGATAACCTTCCTTCCATTCTGCTGGTATTTCCTCTCTCTCCCAGACTTTGCCAAGTTTTTTGTATAATATCTCTGTAGAGGTATAAATATCTGTTTTGATGGCCTCTGCTGGAATGCCATCTGGACCAACTACTTTTCCATCTTTCAGAAGCTTTATGGCTTTCTTTATTTCTTCTCTACTTGGTCGTTCACAGCTGATTTGTAGCTGGCTGGATGTCTGGGGGATTAGTTGGAGCTGGTCTATTGAGAAATTCCTCAAAATGTTATGTTCATCTCTTCGTTTGTTCTTGTATATTACTAAGCAATTTTCCATTCTTATCTTTTATGAGTCCATTTGCTTGCTTATATTTCCCTGTAAGCTTCTTTGTGTTGTTGTACAGGTCCTTCATATTTCCTTTGGCTGCAGCTTCCTCTGCTTCCCTTGCCAACTCTTCAATATACTTCCTCTTGTCTCTTTTGATGTTTTTTTCTTACTTCTTTGTTTACTTCTATGTACACTTCATGAGCCTTGGCTTTGGAGCTTCTATTTTTGCTTCTGTTTAAATCTGCTTTCTTGTTTTTTCCTATCTTCTATCTTGCTAAAGATTTCTTGTTGTTATCCATGCTTTGTGCTGATGTTCTCTTTTTCTCTCAGTCTTCTTCACATGTCTCACTCCATATATTTTTTACTTGCTGCTAGTGGTCTTCCGTATCTGCTTCACCTTCCAGCTGTTGGAGTACTTGGTCTTTGTGATTGAAAATGTTTCACTTATTTCCTGATTTCTTAGATACCCCACATTATACTGTTGTCTATAGCTATATACTGTTGTAAATTTCTTGAGTTTTAATTTTGTTTTAGCCAACAGAAGATGGTGGTCTGATACCACATCTGCTCCTCTACATACTTTTACATCATGCAATGTTGACCTAAACTTCTTACTAATGCATATGTGATCAATCTGGTTCTTAGTTCTGTGGTCAGGTGATATCCATGTTGCTTTATGTATTCTTTTATGTGGAAATATGCTTCCTCCTATAGCTAGTTGATTTGAAGCACAGAAGTTAGTTAATAGTTCCCCATTCTCGTTCATCACACCTAATCCATGATTTCTTCAAAGCTGGTGTTGTCTGTTTCTATTTTTGCGTTTAGGTCCCCCATCAAAATTGTGATGTCCTTTCTTTTCTTTTTGTCCAAGACATTTTGTAGTCTGGTGTAAAAGTTTTCTTTCTCAGATTCTTCTTATCATTTGTTGGTGCATAACATTGGATGATGTTTATATTTACTTTCTTTTTGGCTGATTTAAACCTTGCTGTTATAATTTGGGGTCCTGAGGACAACACCATTTCTCCTGTGATCAATCTCCTCTCTGTGCCCTTCCACCGTGTCTCACAGAGACCCAGGATATCAATCCTGTAATTTTACATTTCTGCTGCTACCTGTGCAGTTTTCCTTTGTTCACATAGAGTGCGAACATTCCAGGTGCCAATCCTGGAGATTTTCCTAGACGAAAAAAAGGTTAGTCGGCAACCCAGACTCCTTTCGGCTTTCTCTGGGTTGCTTCATGCGCCTCCTTTTCCGGAGGACCTTCTTCTGTCTTGGGTGGCTGAGTTGATTTATATTCTGTATTTGACTTGTCCATATTTGTTGAAGTTTTTTTTGGTAGAAAGATTTTTTCCGGGATGGGGTAACCAGCCCCATGCCCAACCCTCCTTAGTCGCTTTTTACGACATGCATGGTAGGGTACAGTGTTACTATTCCTTTCTCTCCTTTCTGGCCCCGGTAACATACAGGTGAATTAGGCCCACCCCTATACAAATTATCCCTTTCCTGTACAAGTTGACAGGTATGGATGTCATCTTTCTTTTTCATACAGGCAGTTTACAAATGTTAGTAGAACAATATATGGACTTGCACCTGGAGTGATAACGCAATTTGTTTCATCTCGCCAAGGTAGAAAGCTGTATAAATCTATATGTTTAGATGATGATCACAATAAGGTTTGAGGGCATCACTTTTGTGAGAGATAAAATCTGACCATTCATGCTGCTCAGACTTTATAGACTGTGCCGAGGGCTTCAACTTTGGGTATCTCTGTTTCATTGTCCACTAGAAAACCAGCAGAGGAATCTTCTTGTCAGTATTGAAACAGGAAGCTTGTTTTTTTTTTTTTTGCCCCCATAGGAAGTACTGACAGAGTATCAGCATTGGCATGTTTTGTTGTAGTCTGATACTTATAATCACATAGTTACAGAACATCAGCATAAAAATGTATTAATGCTTGTTTGATAATGTTTAATTATTTAGAAGGTGGCAGCATTATTTTGCTGGTAATGTTGTTGGGTGACAGTTTGTAAGAGACTTTTGTTACAACAACAGTTTGCTTCTTATTGGAGCATCTCTTACATCAGGTTAAAACATAAGGGTAACGGTAGTCCCATAGCAGATACTGCCTTAGGGAAGTGAAGTGTTAGAGTCTTCACTATACTAGGCCCAGCTTCAAGAGGTGGGGTGCCTAGTTCCCTTTCATACTGCTTTGCCTTCCCTAATGCAAGAACAGAGTTAGGTATCCATTTACAGCTGGGTAGATGTGAGCGTGACTCCACCATGTTCCAGACCTGGCACCTTGGCCACGAGAGGCCAACGCCTTAACCACTTTGCCAGTTGGATGCTCATCTTTACATAAACTATAATAAACGTGTAATTTTGTTATGCAGTTGTGAGCAGCTCTTTCATTTGTTATTTGCTAAATTAAATTGTTTTCTGGTCTTTTAAAGGAGGTAAAGATTGAAGTCAGTTACAGTTTTCAATATTTATTTAGGTACAGATATGTTCTTTCCAAATTCATTTTCACATTTTTTAAAATTAGGTCATTTTCCCATAATCAGTTTGTCAATATCACGATCAAAGCAATGGAAAGTGGCCAAGACCTGCTGTTGTCAGCATTAGAACTAACTTCTAAATATACCTGCAACCCAGGGTATATTTATATCATATTATTTGAGTAATTAATAAATTGAACTTGAGTAATACTGCATGTTTTTGTGATGCAGTTGTTATTGTTGATCAGAATTGATGTCATTGCATTCTAGGCTAACCCATAGGTGCTCAGTCTTCCTTAGCAAATGCTGAAGGGTATGAATGCTAATTGTTCCTGTTGCATGCTGGTTGTACACTTGCCAGATGCATCCTACCATACATCCATTCCTGCTAGTCTTACATTTGATGCCAAATTCTAGCAGTTTTACCCTTGATGACTCATCGATTGCAGTGTGATTCTATAATAGGCGATCATTAATTGTCCTCAGTATCTCACCCTTATCAAAATCCAGTGCACCATTTATGGGTGCTCTTGAAGCCAGTCTATCAGCTATTTCTTTGCCACATACCCGTGCATGACCAGGACAATAGATCAACACCAGTTCCTGAGGATTTGAGGCTTTCCATTCATGCCGAAGCCATCCATTTTGGAGTCTGACACAATAACTGCCTTTGTTAATGAAGTTTCAGACAGCCTCCTCAAGGCTGCAGTAGCTGCCCCTACCTTCATTCTGATACTGGAAGTTGTTATCAAGTAAGTCCTACTATGTTCAGCGACGATTCTGCCCTTTTCTCCAGCAGAGAAGTCCCATCCTGATTTCTCACCACAGATTACAGACCCAATGCTATCATCATCTCCAGCATGATCATTTATCTGCTGATCAAATTCTAGCTCTGCCCTCCCATTGCCTCAAGTTATGCACTCTCTGCCAAGGCTGATGATGACTTGGTGGTTTGTCCAGTTCTCACCCAATTTACACCACTCTTCCCCTTTTGAATATATTTTCAACTGTGGTCACTTATCTGATAGTTGCCTCTGCATGCACCATCCACGACAACCCCCTCTTTATTTTTGCTCCTTTGGTATCAACTATGTTCCCATGCATGGGGATGCCTTCCTTTGATCTGTGGTTATTCAAATATAGGCTTTTGCCTGGGCCATAGCATATCTGGATCTAATTGACAGCGATTTTTGATGCAAGGGACATTAAAATAAAAACTGTCAAAGTTAAGTGATGAGTGTTTTTACAAATAGTAAAAGGTCCTTGTTGTTCCTATTTCATTTGACATTCTGTTCTTCTTTCTTTTTTTTCTGTGCTCGTTGTGTAGCATGGGCCACTACTGTAACTGGTCCCCTTGCAGAAAGCTTGATTCAAAGCAGTCATGTGCTCTAGCACTGGTGGTTTCTGTAGAAATTTGTTTTACATTATCATCTTGCTAGCCCCACACACAATAATTTTAGTCGCCTCTCACAACACGCCTGATGAAGCGGTAGTCCACTATTTCTTTGTCTCCTCAGAAATCCCAAGAACTAAAAGGAGCAGTTCACATGACATCCCTCTAATAAAATCTGCAGTGGTAAGTTGATTCCTTCAAATAAAAAAGTTTACTGGTTTGATTGAAGTCAGCCATGCTGTCTGGACTTCTGAGATGTAGATGAGGAATGGCCTATCTTGCAATTACTCCAGGACAGTTGAATTTTCTTTTCTTCACGAAGTCTTTTGATATTCATCTTTCCTTTCATTATAAGGCTTTCTGTTTCATAAGAAGCCTCCACCATGTTAAAAGTTCCACCTTCACACGTAGTTAATGTTGTTGTTGTTGTTCATTTATACTGTAATGACTATGTTTCTTATTCTATATAGAAATAAAATATGCAGGTTTGTATGTGAAAAGATAAATAAACGAAACCTAATTAATCAGCTACTCCATGCACCAAGATTAGGTGACCTGAAAATAGTCTGACATGAAAAATAATAACAAAGAACAAAGTAGACTTCATTAAAGAAAACCATCAGGAGATGTTAGTAGATGTGGATAGAATATGTCCAGCTTTGAGAGCAGCCCAAGAGACCAGGAAAATAGTTACCAGGCATGCCTTGCACTACACGTCTGTATACTTTTATCCGAAATCCTCAGGGACAATGTTGTTTTGGAAACCTGATTTGTTTAGGTTTTCAGATGTCGCACAAATCGCATTAGAAAAGTTGCCCAAGTTGCCCAGTATGGCATTTGGATAAAAGAATGTAGACTTGTATAGTTGTCAATGCAAATAGTTCAGATAACCATTCAGAACATAAAAGAAACAAACAGTGACTCCAACCAAGTCAAACCCAGTGGACAGCTGTAAAGACCCTGTTCTTCACTAAGGACTAACAAGATAGATTTTTTAAAAGTGAACATTTAAACAGCATGTAGACATTTAATTAATGTTCATTGTCTTGTTGATTTAGCAGTTTCATTCATAACCCTCCACTCCCAAAGGAGCACAGGCCTTCAACAAACACATGCCAAGTCCTCCTGTCACGTGCCATCACCCCAAGCTCCTTCCATGCTCCCCTCATCACTCTCACCTCCGCCTCCAACTCTCCCCTCCATGCACCCCCCGGTCCCCCTCCGCCTCCCCCGCCCCAGGGACCCCAGAACAAGGACTGCCCTGCAACGCCATCAACAGGCTTCCTCAGCGTGTCAGCGTGTGTCCCATCCATCGCCATCGTCTTCCTCTCATTTCCCGTTCCACCGGCACTTGTCCAGCTCTTGCCATCAGTTCCACGTTGGCAACCCCGCCACACCATTCCAATCCCTCCACTCTACGCAAGCACCCATCCACGAAAGTCTGTAGCCCTTTGGCTGTTGTCCCCGTTGCTCTCCATGTCTCCGAGCCATACAATAGGACTGACCCCACATTTGAGCCGAAGACTCTTATTTTCGTGTTGGATCCTATTTCTCTTGATCTCCATATATTTCCCAATGCAATGAAAGCTCCTCTTGCCTTTTGTATTCCCATTTTGACATCGCTGTCTGTCCCTCCAACCCTGTCTATACCACCGCCAAGATACGTGCACGATTCCACATCCTGCATTGGCGTCTCCTCAAGCTCAACCCTGCCATCACCACCTGCATTCATTCGCACCACTTTTGTCCCTTCCCCGTGCACCCTCAGACCCAACTGCTGTGACCTCCCATCGAGTGCCTTCAACTTGTCCCGCATCTGACCGCGGCCATGGGACAGAAGAGCCAAGCCATCAGCAAAACCCAGATCATCCAACTGCCCAGTCAGAGTCCACTGGACTCCACCTCTGTTGTGCGCCGCCGATGATCTCATAACCCAATCTATTGCCAGCAAGAAAAGAAATGGAGACAAGAGGCATCCCTGTCGCACTCCTGCCCCCATCCCAAACAGCTCTGCAAGCCGTCCCCCGCGAAGAACCCCGCATGTCACGTCTTCACATGTTTTCCCTATCAAATTAATGACCCCCAGGGGAACTCCACAATGCCTCAACAACCTCCAAAGCGACTCTCTGTCCACACCGTCAAACGCCCTCTCGCAGTCCACAAATCCGATGCACAGTGGTGAACTCCATTCCAGACCCTGCTCAACTATTACTCTCAAAGTGGCTATCTGGTCTGTACATGATCTGTTTTGTCGAAAACCTGCCCGTTCATCTCTCAGTTTCCTGTCCACGGACTCCCCTAATCTCTCAAGGACAATCCTGTCCAACACTTTTCCCGGCACTGATAGCAACACCACTCCTCTACAATTTGTGCACTCTTGTAAATTTCCCCTCCCAGGCAACCCAACCAGACATCCCCCCCTCCACTCCGCCGGCATCTCCTCCCCCCCCTCCCCCCCAGACCCCACCAAGTAATCTATACAACATCTCTGCAGCCGTGTCGACATCGATTTAGCAGTTGAAAGATAATAAATATTTTAATTATTTAAAAAAAATTATTTTAAATAGTGTCTGTGTCTGTTGACGGGTTTACTTGCTCTGTGACAGTTGATCAGGAATAGCTATCATATGTAGATATTTGGTTATGAATACATTGATTTATATGTGTTAAGATGTTGTAAATGTACATTATAGGCATATGCTATTATTCTATCAAGATTTTGAATTTTGCTTTTTGTTCAATTTTATTTATTTATATTTTTAAAATTTTTTTGTGTATGTTAGTCGTGGAATGGAAATTGTTGAAACTACCACAGCAAGGAGATAGAGATTAACTAAAGAAAGAGTGATTCATTAGAGAGCTTAGACAGAACCAAGGAATTTTTGAATGTCTGCAAACAGACAGTACTAAAAGACATGCTGAACATATACTGAATGAAAGTCAAGAATATTTGAAGTGTCCCCTATGTGTGAAGTATTCACATGAGCACAGTTATTAATAAAACAGTATAATTCGAGGGCAAGTCAGTAAATAGGTCACAAATGGCTATTTAAGAAAACTAAATGAGATACAAACTTAAAAATCATTTATTATTGCACTTACATTTCCCCTTATTTCTCAACATAATCTGCACAAACATCGATACACTTATCCAGTCGCTTTATCAGTGCCTTAAAACCTGCAGCATAGAAGTCTTTGGTCTTCAACCTCTTCGTCATCTGCGAAACGTTTGCCGCCAAGGTGAGTTTTTAGTGGACCAAACAAGGTGGAAATCGCTCGGGGCTGTAAGGCAGATGTTCAAGAAGTTGCCACCCTAGTTGTTCAATTTTCTCCTAGGTTAATCGAGCCGTATGTGGTCTGGCATTGTCGTGAAAAAGCTGTACTCCTCTAGTCAGTAGGCCTGGACGTTTTCTTCAAATTGCATCCCGAAGCATCAATAGAACTTCACAGTACGATGCAGCATTCACATTCTCACCTTTCTTCTGGAAATGGGTTAACAGCACTCCTTGAGAATCCCAAAACACTGTAAGCATAACCTTCCCTGATGATGGTGTAACCTTGAATGCGCATGCGACACCTAACGTCTGCTATTTAAAGTAATCATCAAGCTGGATGTTGCTGCCACCTAAAGACACCTTTAGACACTACCAACTACAATTTTCAGCCATCCCATATCAGTTTGTGACCTACTTACTGACTTCCCCTCGTATAATTATATAGGCAAATAAGACTTGTGAAGGAATATTATATATACATTTTTTTATGATTTCAGAAATGTCTCGAAAGTTAAAGTTACCAAAGAAGAAGTCTTCAAAACTCAAAAAGAAGTCAGGGAAAATGCCAGCGCCTTCTTTGGCAGTTTCATCCTCTGTGCCAACGCCAGCAGGCAGTGTTTCTGGGAGCACAGCAAAAAATGAAGATACTGCTAAATCCTCGGAAATGAGCAAGAAAGCACAGTGTGACCTATGCAAGCTTTCCTATGCTACAGAAAAGGTACATAGAGAAGAATCATGTCTGAGCACAGAATCCTATTTGCTTGGAGCATTGCCAAATTCATGAACTAAAAATACATCATCATCAAGTACCATGCATGCTGGTTTCAGTGCTCATACCTCTCCACAAATTCCAGTCCCCTGTGTTGTTTATCAATTCTTTTGTTGACTTCTTTCCTTGCTGCTGTATCAAATGGGCCAGTATCTTCTTTTGTTTTTTCCTCTGTCTCTTTTTTCCTTCAGTCTTTCCTTTTGTCACAATGTATCCCAGCTTTCCTCTTCTCCTCATAACACACCCAAAGAAAGTGGAATGCTTCCTTCTAATGTGACTGGTAAGCTTCTTTTGTCACTGGCTTCTTTCGGGACATCCTGATTACTCTTTTTTAGCCTGCTTTCCATGGAATTTTTAGCACTCTTATGTTGGGAATATGGTGTTAGGCCCACATTTTCGTGACCATCGACACACTAGGGGTGATGTGGTTAGCATCACGCCGCTTTACATTGTAGTGACTGGAAAATTTATTAGATACAGCCTCCGCTCTAATACGTCTCTCCACTGTGGTAGTATTTGCTATGGAACTACCTTGAACTTTTTAGTACATGAACAAAAATTAAAATTACGTGTGTGTAGATTCTTTTTAATCACACTGTATACTACAATGTTCCTTTATTCAGTACAGTTGATTTTAGAATTACAAAAGAACTCTATATGTGTGTGTGCCTGCCTGTGTGTCAGTCTGTCTTTCCTTCTGTTTTTCCCTTGTGCTGGGCTTATGCACAGGGTTTGTAGCGACCTGGAAAAGGCTGGAAAATGAAAAAAAAAAATTCCAGGCCTTGAAAAGGCTGGAAAAATGGCTAAAAGCCTTGAATTTTCCGCATCGGACCTGGGAAAAAAAATACAAATTGAAAGTTGGATGCGTGACGTCTATTTTTCGGTTATTAATGGTATTTTTCGTTAAATTTCAGTTACCGTAGAATTTTTACTTCCCTTTGCGCACTAAATCCATTTCCAGACGTTTTCGGCGGTTTGCGTTTTCAGCGCTTTGCGTTAAGGATGTGAACACACAGATTTATTTTTAGCGCTTGCGTCTGTTCTTACTCGAATGCTACTGGGGAAAAACACCAAGAACTTCTCTCTGCGCATTCAAGTTGTATTAAATCGTTCATTTCAACTGAGGTAAGTAATAAATTCATTTATCTCATTTATAAAACATATTTAAATAAGTCCAGTTTATAGATAGGCCTACTGTACGTGCATCTGTAATTTACAATGTAGGCCTATTTACAGTTTTATTTTTAACCATGGCCAAAATTAAAGTAATGAAATTTCTTGGTTTACAACTGCTTACAGGAACATGTTTGACACAGTTTAAGATGGTCAGGAATAGAAATTGATGGTGATTCCATATCCTATAGCCTACCCTGTTATCAGACCCATGTCCCACTGTTCATTTCACCACATTTTTGGGAAATAAATATATTTGGAATGCTTTTTTATTATATTTATGAAGAGACATATCACGTTCAACCTCTGAAGGGTTATAATTAGGATAGGCCTACATGTTTTCAGTTCCAGATAACATGAATAACTGCCGATACATGAAAGTGGCAATATAAGTTTATAAACTAATAAAAAGGTATTGAATCAGTTTTACAAAATTTATTTATTTAATTAGGATAAATGAAAATTACCCATTTTGTGCATAGGCCTATGTTATTTAAAAAAAAAAAATAATTAAATAAAATTAAAAAAAATAAATCTAAACAAACAAAAACGAGATAAAACAAAACAAAACCCAACAAAAAAACCAAACAAAAATAGTAAAGATGAGTTGGGGGGTGGGCTGTAAAGGCCTGCTGTTTCCAGTTAGATATTTAATAGATTTTCACTTATCATAAGTATTTTAAGAATATTATCATACCTTCACCAATACTATATATTAGCTTTTGTTCTAGATAAATATTGTTTGACTATATTATGTATGCGTTTAGAACTTTGACTTGGTAGATATACATAGCTTAGGCCTACTCATAAGTTATTTGTGTGTTCCATTTTTTTTTTTTACAGAAAAGAACACAACCCGAAGGAGCAGTTTTACCCTCAGAAACATAAAAACCATCTAACACTACTCCCTCGGACACGTCAAAAACGTCTAACACTGCTAGAAGATGTACAGATGTGACATCATTTGTGACCAAGGAAGAAACTCTCAGAGCTGAGATTATTTGGACTCTGTTTTCAGCCAAAAGTCACCATAGTTTTAATTCAAATACAGGAATTAATAAACAAATTTTCAGAAAATGTTTCCTGATAGTTTTTTTGCCAGACAGTTTGGTCTGTCTGAAAGGAAAACTTTCTACCTGGCCTCTTTTGGACTGGCTCCATATTTCACCTCACTTCCTGAGAGCCAGCTTAGCAAGAACAGTTACATTGTTCTGTTTGATGAAAGCATGAACAAATCAATGCAGCTAAAGCAAATGGATTTCCATGTTCGTTTCTGGGATGTAAATGTGATAAAAACATTATCTTACATCAAAGTTTCTTGGACATGCTAGAGCTCTTGATATGCAGACTGCATTTGATGATGCATGCTCTTAGTTAAATTTAGGAAATTTGCTCCAACTGTCCATGGATGGACCTAATGTAAATTGGGCTTTTCATGACAAAATTAATGCGCTACTGAACCATTTGACATAGAACTACTGAATGTTGGAAGCTGTGGGCTGCACAAAGTTCATGGTGCCACAACTGAATATATGTCCATTTATTTTTTTCAAACTTTTTTTCCCCGACACTGCCATAGATCTGACCACTGACGAAGTCTAGAGAGAAGAAAGACTGAAATGATAGATTCAGATGAAAAATAACGGTGCAAATGTGAAAGTTGAGACCATTGGCTCCGAGGTTGAGAACCGAGGTTGATTCTTTCCTCACCACTTCGGACGTCTTAATTGCTATGGCCTCGACCACCTCTAACTACCCTAAGGGGATAAGGTTCAATTATGATTCACGTAAACCACGATACAGACAACAGATAGCTACTGTACGTAAATGAAATGACTGATTCCAGCTCTAATTTACAAGTTTTATTTACACCTATAAACAAAACTCAAATACATGTCAAATACATAAAATTGCAGTGTAAGCACTCCTGAAACAAACAAATTCAGGAAAAATTACAAATGTTGTATCATCAAAACCCAACCCTTCACCCACAAGTTTCACCTGTATGGAGAGAGAAGGTAAGATTAAATGAAATAAACTACACTGCACTGGGTGGGGTCTCAGATGCCGAGCCTCCACTCCAAACTAGCTATTCTAAACTCTAATATAAACTCTAAGTACACAATCAGCTGGATCTACTACGAAGTGTCCACACCAACTCTGCACAGACTTCGTTTCTACACAACCTATCCTGAAAATCTCCTGAACACTGCTACACAGCTAACTGCACCTCTACTCTTCAACAGCTGTTCTCTGCTATGATCTTCACAAAACTATGTCTCAGTTCTGTCTTTCTGGTCTACTACCTGTAGACTACACTTCAGCAGCTGTCCTCTGCTCTAAAATCTGTGGAGAGGATTTTGACCCTGTTGCTCCCCACAATTCTTGCAATTGACGACTAGGTTTCACCACTGGCTTCTGGAAAAACTACGATTTGGTAGCTGGTTTTGCTGCTACCACTCTGGGTTTACCTGCCCGCTCCCTACTCTGGGTTCAGGCCTTTGGCGTTATTATGGCCGGGACGAATCAAAATAAATTTACAACCACGCTGGCAACTTGCCGATTTGCGGGTGTAAGAAGATTGAGCATCAGAGCTCCGGATTTTCCACCAAAATCCCTTTCAACTGGAGAATGTCTTCCCTGCCTTGGGAAAATGTATTTTCTTTCGCTCCGTCCGCCACTGGCAATTAACGCACGACTTTGCGTGTCGGCGAATGCCACAACTTTGCCGTGGGAGAAATTTTGTGGTATCAAAAATTCTGCTCTTCCCCACAAAAGCCGGTACCTGCTGTTTAGACAAAAAAACAAAACAACAGCTAAACACACAAATAACAAATAACTCCCTTACTCTTCAACACGTAACTCCCCTCTCTTCACTCTCCCCGAGTCAAAATAAACATTGGCTGACCCAGATATTCCGTTCTGCATGACTGGTTACAATCACAACAGTTTTTCACTGAGGACCGAATTGTCTAAAATACTTTGGCCCACTTCTTATGCTGACATACAAAATAAAATATCTCTAGGAATCTGATTCCCGTTATAATATTAAATCACATTTAAAAATGATAATACAAATATTATTCTCTTAAAAAATTACATCTCCTGTCTTCTGAGTACACAGAACAACAATGCACAATTGATAACGTATAACCCTGTTAGATGCTAGCATATACATACTGCTAGAAGTTATACATAACCCCAGGTTACCCATTACATCTCGATAGTTACCAACACGTGTTTACAATTCTTACGACCACGTGCTTCTCTCCCCCTCACCCCTCTGAACATCGTCTCAAATAAATATGCAGTAACCAACGCACCCATGTGCTCACAAATTTACACCTCTTTCACTCCCGTCCACAGATCGATGTGTAACTATATAAATAACTAGCAGCATTACACTCTCAATAAAATCACAAATACACACGCTCTCGTCATTCTGCAATTAAATATAATTCGCAGATGCGGGTTTCTCTACAGACCTGCTTTGCAATAATACAAAGCAAGCCCGCGGCAACTCAACTTTTAAACCCAGCTTAAATACCGCTATTCCTTCAATAAGGAATTATTATGAACCTCTTAAGTTTCTCACGTCTATCACTCAGATCGTATTTGATGGCTCTGGCGTTAAGAATTAACATTAAACTTAAACTGCCCAAAGAAACTTAAATGATCGGCCTAGGTCTAGAAAAATTACATAAAGTACCACGCAAAATTCATGCTTACCAAAACTCGAATTTCCCCACTGAAAGGCAATCGACAATTTTGACTCTTGGCACGCGGCTGGCAATTACATTAAAGAGACCAAGAATTAAATTACGGCCCTATTTATAATCATCTAACAGCACGCTGACCTCGTGACGTCATATACGCGGCTTTGATTTTAACCCAATGATTTCAAATGCCGTTATATCTCAGCCAATCAGAATTGTAAACAATTCTGATGCAACCGGTTACTGCTAGCATGTGTTGCGTGCATTTAGACAAAGAAACGGGATTAAGCTCTGCCCTCTGCTATCTAATGAAGCAAAATGGCTGAAATATATATATATAAAATCCCAAAAAATGCATCTAGCCGCATGCCCTCAAATCTTTTAAAAAGACTAAACTGGTGCAACTGATCTAGGCTCTATCGTCCTCCCTATAGAAAAATACTGCAACAATTCCCTACACCCCAACTCTAAACACATGAAGAAACATAAAGCGGATGAGATTAAACTCCACCGTGATCTCACTCTGAAAAAAAACGTAAATAACAGAAGGAGAAGAAACATGGAGAAGGATTACCTGTAATCCCTCCCAAAAATAGTGAACAAATTGCAAGGAGAAAAAGACATGGGCCATTTGAAAGACAGAATCTCAGTACTTTCATCACATCATTCCCACCTTCGAAGATTGAGCAACGATCTCATTACTGAAATCTCTGTGTTTCACACTGGCCCTTAACTATGTCTAAAGAGCTGTCTGTCCGTACCCCTTCCTATTCAATGTTCTTCGACCTTCCTCTTTTACGTTTCCTCCTTCTCCCTCTCCTTGAATACGCTCCTATGCTCCGTTGGGAGAGTTGATCTCTCTTCGGACCTGTGCCGTCTAATGGCGGGCCTGAACTTTCCCTTGCTATGACCATCAACAGGCTGTCCAGGTCAGCTGACGTAACCGGCTGGCGCTGTGGCGACCTGGCGATGGCGACTTCCTCGTCAGCGGGTTTGTGACCGCTGGTACAGTGCGAGAACGATGCAACGTCTCGGGTTCCTCTGGTGTAGAGCCTCCGATTTCTTGCTGGGTTTCTATTGAATCCTCACTGATCTCAATAGCTTCTACCTTTGGAAAAAGGTAGGTAATATCTGCCCCTGGCAGTGGTTCTGGACTCGCTCTTCCCCTACCAATCTGAAGCGGGACAGAGCTCTCCAATATAGCTCCTTGCGAAGTTATAAGGCAGTTTCCCTCACGAATTCCTGGCCTGGAAAGTTTGTGAGATGCCCGTATAGTTCCAGAGAGCTCTCTCCAATGTTCCTTGAAACAAATTGGAAAAGATAGGGCTGGCTGAGCCGTTACAGCTGCCTTGATGGTGCCAGACACGAACTTACATTTCACCTCAATATTGGCTACGGGGAAGCACTGTGAGGTCCCTTTCCTTAAAACTCCACCAATATTGACCTTTTCCTTAGTCATCTGCCAGGGCTTCACCAGATGTCGGGCGACTATGCTGGGGTATGTAAGCCCGCTGTCAAATAAACATGTAGTCTCAGTCCCATTCACTTCGGCTGGTCCACTGTTGGAGAACAACTTCTCTGACTGGAAGGGTTTCCACTTCTTCCCTTGTTTCACCCTCACAGGCCTTAAACAAGCCACCTGATGAGTGGGTTGTTTGTTTGGGCACCGTGTTGTCCAATGAGAGGTAGTCCGACAGAACCTACAATATCTCTCATTATCTCCCTGGTTCCTGACGGGTTCATGAGAAGTCGGCCCCTGTGTTCTGTTATGCGGCTGGGAGCGCATGTTATGACTGGGAGGGGGCTCCTTGTGAGACGGCCCTTGCTGCTGGTGAGCTGAAGAAGAAGGCAAATGCGATGACGATGCTCCTTTGTCCGGGGCTGGCAGGTCAGGGTGTTTTCTTTTCTGTCCCAGTACTTCCGCCTGTGCCGTCTGGAACCTTTCTGCAAATGGAATTATCTGGTCCAGTTGCTGGGCTCCCTGCTCCGCCTGGTACTTCCTTAAGTCTGGGGACATGTTGGCCTTTATCTGTTCGCACATGACGAGCTCTTCGAGTCTTTCGAAAGATTTCGCCAGTCCCGACAACTCTCTCCAGCGAGTGAGGTAATTCCTCAGCCTCTCTGCGAACTGGGGAAAACTTTCTCCTTTCTCCAGACGACTTTCCCGAAACATTGTTTGGCACTTCCGGGGAGTCCACTGAAATCGCTGTAACAGTGCCTCAAAGTTATTCTGGTCATCTAATAGCATCTTGCTATAGACATCATACGCATGTCCTCTTAGTGATTGAGATAATTTGAGACACCAAAGACTATCCTCCAGCCCGTATGCCTTTGCCATTCTTTCAAATTTTTCCAAAAATACCTCAATTTTCTCATTTCCGTTAGGAAAAGAGTCCATCGGAAAATTCATGGCTGCCATCCGGGGCCCTCCGTTTCCTGCGGTGTCTGCTGCCACTGCTCTGGGGGAATCTCCGTTAGCCGAACTGCCCTCCAAAGATCTATGCTGCAGTTCCAGAGAACGCATGGCAAGTTCATGCTGTCTCTCTGCTACCTTCTCCTGTGCTTCCCTCTCTGCAGCCTTCTCCTGTGCTTCCCTCTCTGCGGCCTTCTCCCTCTCCTGTGCTTCCCTCTCTGCGGCCTTCTCCCTCTCTTGCGCTTCCATTTTCCGAAGTTCCATCTCGGCCTTTCTCTCCGCTGCCTTTTCCTCCTTCACTTGCTGATTATGCCTATCATTCTCCCTCATCATGTAGGCTTTTGTTTCCTCTTTGTCCATACCCATGTCCTGAGCAGCCTCGCGCCAGGCAGCTCGTAACTTGGCCATATCTGCCATCTTACGTGTGAACTGTTGTAAGCTCACGACCACAGAAAATGACAAGAAGAAGAAAACAAAAGGAAGGAACTACCTGTTACCTGCTAGGAATATGCTGTCGCAAAAACCCGCACTCAGACTAGCACCAAGTCTGACCAATAACTACCTGAAAAAAAGTTATAGTTATCCAGCTATCCAAAACCCGAATTTACTTTCCTGTTAAGAAAAAAAATTCAATTAGCCATCAATTACCTCTAAGTCATAAACAACCTTACTACAACTATCATCTAAACTGACTGTAACCTGTGGAAAAAAACTTAATAGCTGGATCAGTCTTAATATAGCTCAAGTCTAGGGGATATTAAAGAAATCTATTTTCCAGAACTTCCTACAGAGACAATCTATGAATATAGATCACAGAATTGACCTCAACAGAATGATCCACCGGACGACCACCACCCACTTTGTCACGAAATGGTTTTAGGCTAGAGACTGTCTACGTATAGTGACAAGACCCTAGAGAGAAGAAAGACTGAAATGATAGATTCAGATGAAAAATAACAGTGCAAATGTGAAAGTTGAGACCATTGGCTCCGAGGTTGAGAACCGAGGTTGATTCTTTCCTCACCACTTCGGACGTCTTAATTGCTATGGCCTCGACCACCTCTAACTACCCTAAGGGGATAAG
Source organism: Oreohelix idahoensis (assembly GCA_024509875.1). Taxonomy (NCBI): domain Eukaryota; kingdom Metazoa; phylum Mollusca; class Gastropoda; order Stylommatophora; family Oreohelicidae; genus Oreohelix; species Oreohelix idahoensis. The sequence continues at coordinate 301,515 of JAMPIV010000603.1, forward strand.
GTTCAATTATGATTCACGTACACCACGATACAGACAACAGAAAGCTACTGTACGTAAATGAAATGACTGATTCCAGCTCTAATTTACAAGTTTTATTTACACCTATAAACAAAACTCAAATACATGTCAAATACATAAAATTGCAGTGTAAGCACTCCTGAAACAAACAAATTCAGGAAAAATTACAAATGTTGTATCATCAAAACCCAACCCTTCACCCACAAGTTTCACCTGTATGGAGAGAGAAGGTAAGATTAAATGAAATAAACTACACTGCACTGGGTGGGGTCTCAGATGCCGAGCCTCCACTCCAAACTAGCTATTCTAAACTCTAATATAAACTCTAAGTACACAATCAGCTGGATCTACTACGAAGTGTCCACACCAACTCTGCACAGACTTCGTTTCTACACAACCTATCCTGAAAATCTCCTGAACACTGCTACACAGCTAACTGCACCTCTACTCTTCAACAGCTGTTCTCTGCTATGATCTTCACAAAACTATGTCTCAGTTCTGTCTTTCTGGTCTACTACCTGTAGACTACACTTCAGCAGCTGTCCTCTGCTCTAAAATGTGTGGAGAGGATTTTGACCCTGTTGCTCCCCACAATTCTTGCAATTGACAACTAGGTTTCACCACTGGCTTCTGGAAAAACTACAATTTGGTAGCTGGTTTTGCTGTTACCACTCTGGGTTTACCTGCCCGCTCCCTACTCTGGGTTCAGGCCGGTGTGGTAAAGTGGGATGATATAAATAGTTATAGGGGACTTAGTGTACTGACTGAGATCAGCTGTGAAGGTATCTGTATCTAATAGGTGTAGTGTTTTACAGATAACCTTACTTGCTACCACATTTATACCTCAGTCAGAATTATTCTGGAATATTGTGATGACTACGTTGAATGTCTAGGGTTATGAAAATGATGAAGTGTAAGTCACAACAACAACAGACAGATAAACAATTTAATTTATTCCACAACACTTTACACCACTGTGACACTCACATACATATAACACTCTATAAGACTATCTTAAATGAGTCAAGTGTAAAGTTTCAAATAGATATGTATTAATTCTTTTCAAATATTAGATATCCTGATTCAACAACAAAGTGAACCAGGAATCACAATCAAATGTAATTACAGGTTATATGCACACAATTATAAATAGAATCTTTGGATTGACATATTTTATTAGTATTATCCTATGTGTGTAAGTTGTGAAGTAGTACTATGAGGTAATACTGGTTTTGTTTTTCAAGCTACGTTGTTGTTTGTCATCATGACTTCAAGTGTTTGATTATCGTGGAAATAGTATTGGGAAAAGTTCACCGTTCCTGTCATTTGAAACAATTTATTGTCCCTCTGTGTTTAATATAATGTCAATTTTAGAAAGGGGGCACATAATGTTGAGCTGCTCTGGCCACAGAAGCTTATCTTTCGTGATGGCGGCAGGAAAAGGTCTCCTCTGCTCGATTGCTTCACTGCGTTCTTGAGACACCTCACTGGTCACTATCTGGACCAAGGAGTATGCTGTCAGCCTCTGGATTCAGCAAAACTCAGACCAGGTGCTGCTTCAATAACTTAGGACCACGGTCCCTGAAACAAGAAGGTTGTACCTCCTACTTCAGAACTAATTTATAATCTATTTCCACACTGAGCACAATACATAACAAACACTGAGTTCAGAGCGGTAGGCCAACTGCTAGCCTCTCATGTAATAATATTCACCAGTATTCCTCTCCCTAATGGTTACTACGCCTCTGCAATTTCAGCTGTAAGTCCTTCTATACAATAAGATAGGTGTCAGTGTACTATTTGGTAATTCCATGTAGGCCTAGGCAGTTAAACTCCTCTCCGACAAATTTTGTTCAGGTTGGAGCAATATCCAGGCTTTGCCTCATGTTTGCTACTGAACCACACACATATACAGACATAAATTATCAATTCACATTCAATTTTCATCAAAAGATATCAAATATGTCAAGCTTACCACAATTCATGGAAATAATACACAATTACGTTGACTGGCGATGAATATGGCACAAATTTCGATCTGCCTCTGTCCCAGGCTTTTATTTAGAAAAAATATAAGCTGGATCTCAACGCACTGTTTCTTTAGTATGTTTATTTGAAAATGTGGCACTGAACTGACGCTCCTAATTGACTATATTGGCGGGTCTAACCAATCGGGCCATGTTTACAGAGCTTTTCAAAAAAAGTACCCCTACTACCGTTTCCCCTAACAACAAAAAATTAGTATTTGTAGTCCGACTAATCGTGTTTCGCCTTACATTTACTTCTATCCAATCAAATAGGATTTAACATGGTGGCCTATTTCCCGTAAAATGGTGGTTTCAAAACATGCCACTGTGCAATTCTGATTTGGTGCTGCCAGACAACCTCACTATTTTCTTTTGGCTATAATTTGTTAATTCCTAGACTATTTGCGTAACACTTAACATATTCTTTGTCAGCAAGTCCTAAGGAACCCAAATATATAAATTTCAAGGGAGCTAAGTGGCTGCGTTCAAAATATGCATTTTCTTCTACCTCCCGTTCACTTCGATACGATGTGGTGTCTGGGTACTGTCAGGTTTTCAGACATAAAACAGTATAATGTCATGTTTACCAATAAGCATTTAACAGGTTTTTAAACCTAACTCTCGTATGGGTAGTGTTTTTTATCACTGTTTATTTTAAAAAAAGTTAGTGCTTCATGCCTTTCGCGTTGGGGGTGGCATTAATTTTATATCGCGAGACGCGTGTTAGTGTTGCATGCGTTCCTTCGTACATCGCTCCCTCTCTCTTTCTATCCTAAGTCCATCTGTCTTTTCATTACGCAGTGTATAAAATGAAATTAATGGAATATTAAACTAGGTCATTAATCAGCTTGCGTATCTCAAGGTTTTCTAAGAAACACAGTACACGTTGTATTGTTTTTTTGAAACGCGTGTATGCTGCTGTAGGCTTTACTATCAAATGTGAAAGCGTTACAATTTTGCAGACGGAGCATAAAAAGGGGGATCTCGAGTACAGTCATTGTGACAGCACTGGTCTTTTACCATTCTTCTTTCCTTTGATTGAATTTATTCGTTAGGCTTTACATTTACTTTTTAATTTATATATGTGGATTTAGAATGTTTCACGACAAATTCTCCCCTCTTAAAACAGACGTTATATGTCAGTCTATAATTCTATATACACATTGAGAAATTTATTATTATTTCTGGGGCTTACGGTGATTCTCATCACACGGATGGCGGCTTAAAAAATCCGCTCCCAGATTTGTTTTTCCAGAAATATACTCTATGCTAAAATCAAATGGCTGCATAAGTAAGGACCATCTGAGTAACCTAGAATTTTCATGCCTAGCCTGCGCTAGAAACGACAAGGGTTTGTGATCCGTTTGCAACTTAAATGCCTTCCCATACAGATAAATATTGAATTTCTTTATCGCCCATATTACTGCAAGACATTCCTTTTCGCTAGTTGAGTAATTGGTTTCAGCTTTATTCAACTTTCTGCTAGCATATGCCACTGGGCTTAATTCCCCATCTAGTGCATCTGATTTCTGTAACAGGGTCGCACCTAACCCTATATTACTGGCATCCGTCCTTACAATGAATTCTTGACTTAAGTCAGGTAATTTCAAAATAGGTTTACTTGTAAGCTTTTCCTTCAATTCCTGGTAAGCCAATTCACATTGTGGTGTCCAGGTAATTCGATCTGGATGTCCTTTACGTGTCAAATCAGTTAACGGTGCACATATGGAATTAAAGTTTTTGATATACTTTTTTTAGAAACCACATAATGAGACAAAGGATCTCACGTCTTTCTTGGTTTGTGGTCTTGGGGCTTTCTTTAGTTTCTCTAAATTCTTGGGGTCAGGGGTCATGTTTCCCTGATGGACTGTGTGTCCCAAGAATTCTAATTCTTTACATCCAACGCAACATTTGGTTGGTCGGGCTGTTAAATTCGCTTCCCTAAGTCGATTAAACAGCATGTTCAGAGAGTCAATGTGTTCCTCAAATGTTTCTGTTGCTATAAGGATATCATCCATGAAATTTGTGATGCATGGATTATTCAGAGGGTCCAATAATTTTCTCATCATTCTAGAGAAGACACTAGGCGCATTCTTCAATCCAAATGGCAATCTGTTAAACTCATAGTGTCCCTCTGAGATACTAAAAGCTAGGTATGGTCTAACCTCAGGCTTTACTGGAATCTGATAGTATCCTTTACTCAGATCCACTTTTGAGAAATATTTAGCTTTATTTAGCCTGGCAAACAACTGATTTGTATCCGGCAAAGGATCCACCTGACATTCTGTGATAGCATTCAGTCTCCTGTAATCTATACAGAGTCTATGTTCTCCAGAGGGTTTCCTTAAGAGTACCACACTGGAACTATACGAAGATTCACTGTGTGAAATTATTCCCTCCTTCAACAAATAGTCTATCTCTTCCTTCAAAGCTTTCTCCTTAGCAAAAGGAATCGAATAGGGTTTCATACAGACAGGTGTGGGGTCTATCAGTTTCATATCATATTCCAATAAGTTTGTATGTCCCGGTCGGTCTGTTAACACCTCTGTATGATTATCTAGAACCTGTTGCACTCTCTTCTTCTGATCTTTCGTTAAATGTGTACTGATTTTCACCTGTGCCGCTGTCTCACAGGGATGTAATGGATATTCAAATGATGAAAGTGGTTCCTTTTTCATCTCCATGGCAATGGACAAGGTCAACAAGTGTGTCTCTTCCTGATTTTCTCTTTCTAAGTATTTCTTCAAGAGATTCACATGATAGATTTTTTCTTTCCCCTTCTTATCTATCTTATAATTGGTTCTAGACACCTTCTCTAGAACTGTATATGGACCTTGCCATCCAATTTGTAATTTATTTTGATTACCGGTTAGAAGAAGCAGTACCTTCTCTCCCACAGCCAAATCTCTGTCTTTAGCTTTCCTGTTGTAATAGGCAGCATGTTTCTTCCTGGCTTGTCTCAAATTTTCATTGGCAAGTTTCCAGCCAGTTTTTAAACGAGTGGTCAGCTCATTCACATATTGGTATGAGGATGTAATATTTTCCTCTGCCTTTTCATCAGTCCACGTTCTTAACAGCGTTACATATGGACCTTTAATTTTGTGGACCTCTTTGTCCATGCACCGGTATGGTCTCTTCCACTCGAAGCGCTATAGTGATGATTTTTCTTTTCAGAATTATCATGCACAAAACGACCGCTACCAATTTTTTTCTTGGGGCTTTCTCCCCACTTAGAATTCTTGATGAGAGATTTCCTCTCTACATCTTCTTCCTCCAGTTTGCATAAGTCCGATTGAGGGATTTTCGGCTTATCCTGGGGTAAGACATCTTTTTGCACTCGCCGCATAGTGGCCATTGTAAAACAGTTAATTGAAGCTTGTCCGTGAAAAGGGGCTTCCCATTCCATTTGGTCCACTTTATCAAATTTATTTTTCTTCCTATTGTCAAGCCTACGTTTGCCCCGTGGCATGTCCAGGTCCTGATCAATGTTCCCACTTGTGGGTGTTCCCTCATGTGCTATGCTACACCTCTCTACAAAATTCACAATGTCAATCATTGCCTTGGGCCAATAATAATTTTGAGCTACCTTTTGGATGATGGTACCTATTTTCTCATGGTCCCCATCTTCTCTCACATGTAAGCTCCTTATTAATTCTGCCCTATATGTCTTTGGAAGAACCAACTGTCCGTGACCATTGGATTCAGATCCAGCCTTCCTATAAATCAACTTGTTTTTCATGTAAAAATCTCCCTTGCCTGGAGTTGTATGACAAGTTGACAATTTCCTAAAACAAGGCTTGAGGGTCTTATCCCCAGCCTGTGCCTTCCTCAACTCTTCTGGAGTGGTATTTAACATAATATCCTCCTCCTTTCTTGAGGTCGACCTGACCTGAAGGGTGGCCATTACTATAGGGTTCCTTCTACAACGGTCAGTGTCATGATTGTTCATCTTACAATTTTTACACCACCTCCTTCCTTGGTTGAAAGATTTTCTTTCATCATATTTCCTTTCATCGAATTGTGGGGTTTTATTTTTATTGTCATACCGTGGCCTATCAAACTGGTGCTTACCTTTGTTTTGATCCCTAGGATCAAATTTATTAAAGTTCTGTGGTGCCCTAAAATTATCCACCTGTTTCTTTTTATTACCTGTTACCTCTGCTTGAGCTGCTTGATACCTTTCAGCAACATTTAGCAACTCACCCAGCCTCTCTGCACCTTGTTCCATGAGAAACTTTCTCAGGTCTGGAGCCATGGACTCTCTTAGTTGTTCTATAAGGATCATTTCCTTAAGATCTTGGGTTTTCCCCAGAGAAGTCCATTTCTCCAAGTATGTCTCTAACCGTGCAGAGAACTGGTGATAGGTTTCACCTGACAGTAGTTTAGCATTCCTAAGTTTTTTTCTATAAAATTCAGCATTCTTTTCATATCTTAACAAAAGAGCCTGCTTTAGCATGTCATAATTTTCTTGATCACCTCTGCTCATTTTGGCAAAAACTTCATAAGCTGCACCACGAAGCCCTTGAGATAACTTTAAGCTCCACCTTTCTCTCTCTAACCCATACGTGGTAGCTAATAGTTCATATCTATTTAGATAGCTCTCGATATCATCTTCTTTCTCAACAAAATGATCTAAATGAAAATTCATAGCTGAGGTTGAGGCTCCCTGACTAGCAGTAGCATCAGAGGTAAAGGGACTGGCACCATTTTCAGGAGCATGGCCTTGAAACTCAAACTCCCTTAGTCGTAACTCATGTTCCCTTTGTAATCTCTTCTCCTCCTTTTCTGCTTCCCTTTCTGCCTTTTTTTCTTCTCTTTCTGCCTCCAATCTCCTTTCTTCAGCTTCCAATGCTCTAGCCTCTTTATCAGCCTCAATCTGCAACCTCTCAGCCTCAATCTGCAACCTCTTAGCCTCAGCCTCAAATTGTAACTTCTTAATTTCTTTTTCAGCCTCTAACTTTCTTTCAGCCTCATTTTCTAATCTTTCAGATTCTAATTTTCTGTCGGCTTCAAATTTTCTTTCTTCACGTTCAATATATTTGTCACATTCCGTAGTGACATAAGCAATCATGACTTGCCCGTCCATTCCTAACTCTTTTGCAGTCTGCACAGCAGCAGATCGAAATTTTGCCAAGTAGACCATTTTCTAAGAGATATATGTATAAAATATTTAACCAAACAATTTTATCTATGTCTAATTAACTACTGACAACCACAGGCACTGAGAGCTCAACCTTATTTCTTTCCACCCAAGGATACCTTTTAAATCTTTATTATTCCCAATATATCTAATATGAGAAAGTTCAATATCCCGGGAGCGAGACCCCAATATATGTGGTAAAGTGGGATGATATAAATAGTTATAGGGGACTTAGTGTACTGACTGAGATCAGCTGTGAAGGTATCTGTATCTAATAGGTGTAGTGTTTTACAGATAACCTTACTTGCTACCACATTTATACCTCAGTCAGAATTATTCTGAAATATTGTGATGACTACGTTGAATGTCTAGGGTTATGAAAATGATGAAGTGTAAGTCACAACAACAACAGACAGATAAACAATTTAATTTATTCCACAACACTTTACACCACTGTGACACTCACATACATATAACACTCTATAAGACTATCTTAAATGAGTCAAGTGTAAAGTTTCAAATAGATATGTATTAATTCTTTTCAAATATTAGATATCCTGATTCAACAACAAAGTGAACCAGGAATCACAATCAAATGTAATTACAGGTTATATGCACACAATTATAAATAGAATCTTTGGATTGACATATTTTATTAGTATTATCCTATGTGTGTAAGTTGTGAAGTAGTACTATGAGGTAATACTGGTTTTGTTTTTCAAGCTACGTTGTTGTTTGTCATCATGACTTCAAGTGTTTGATTATCGTGGAAATAGTATTGGGAAAAGTTCACCGTTCCTGTCATTTGAAACAATTTATTGTCCCTCTGTGTTTAATATAATGTCAATTTTAGAAGGGGGGCACATAATGTTGAGCTGCTCTGGCCACAGAAGCTTATCTTTCGTGATGGCGGCAGGAAAAGGTCTCCTCTGCTCGATTGCTTCACTAATACATAACAAACACTGAGTTCAGAGCGGTAGGCCAACTGCTAGCCTCTCATGTAATAATATTCACCAGTATTCCTCTCCCTAATGGTTACTACGCCTCTGCAATTTCAGCTGTAAGTCCTTCTATACAATAAGATAGGTGTCAGTGTACTATTTGGTAATTCCATGTAGGCCTAGGCAGTTAAACTCCTCTCCGACAAGTTTTGTTCAGGTTGGAGCAATATCCAGGCTTTGCCTCATGTTTGCTACTGAACCACACACATATACAGACATAAATTATCAATTCACATTCAATTTTCATCAAAAGATATCAAATATGTCAAGCTTACCACAATTCATGGAAATAATACACAATTACGTTGACTGGCGATGAATATGGCACAAATTCCGATCTGCCTGTCCCAGGCTTTTATTTAGAAAAAATATAAGCTGGATCTCAACGCACTGTTTCTTTAGTAAGTTTATTTGAAAATGTGGCACTGAACTGACGCTCCTAATTGACTATATTGGCGGGTCTAACCAATCGGGCCATGTTTACAGAGCTTTTCAAAAAAGTACCCCTACTACCGTTTCCCCTAACAACAAAAAATTAGTATTTGTAGTCCGACTAATCATGTTTCGCCTTACATTTACTTCTATCCAATCAAATAGGATTTAACATGGTGGCCTATTTCCCGTAAAATGGTGATTTCAAAACATGCCACTGTGCAATTCTGATTTGGTGCTGTCAGACAACCTCACTATTTTCTTTTGGCTATAATTTGTTAATTCCTAGACTATTTGTGTAACACTTAACATATTCTTTGTCAGCAAGTCCTAAGGAACCCAAATATATAAATTTCAAGGGAGCTAAGTGGCTGCGTTCAAAATATGCATTTTCTTCTACCTCCCGTTCACTTCGATACGATGTGGTGTCTGGGTACTGTCAGGTTTTCAGACATAAAACAGTATAATGTTATGTTTACCAATAAGCATTTAACAGGTTTTTAAACCTAACTCTCGTATGGGTAGTGTTTTTTATCACTGTTTATTTGAAAAAAAGTTAGTGCTTCATGCCTTTCGCGTTGGGGGTGGCATTAATTTTATATCGCGAGACGCATGTTAGTGTTGCATGCGTTCCTTCGTACATCGCTCCCTCTCTCTTTCTATCCTAAGTCCATCTGTCTTTTCATTACGCAGTGTATAAAATGAAATTAATGGAATATTAAACTAGGTCATTAATCAGCTTGCGTATCTCAAGGTTTTCTAAGAAACACAGTACACGTTGTATTGTTTTTTTGAAACGCGTGTATGCTGCTGTAGGCTTTACTATCAAACGTGAAAGCATTACAATTTTGCAGACGGGGCATAAAAAGGGGGATCTCGAGTACAGTCATTGTGACAGCACTGGTCTTTTACCATTCTTCTTTCCTTTGATTGAATTTATTCGTTAGGCTTTACATTTACTTTTTAATTTATATATGTGGATTTAGAATGTTTCACGACAGCCGGGACGAATCAAAATAAATTTACAACCACGCTGGCAACTTGCCGATTTGCGGGTGTAAGAAGATTGAGCATCAGAGCTCCGGATTTTCCACCAAAATCCCTTTCAACTGGAGAATGTCTTCCCTGCCTTGGGAAAACGTATTTTCTTTCGCTCCGTCCGCCACTGGCAATTAACGCACGACTTTGCGTGTCGGCGAATGCCACAACTTTGCCGTGGGAGAAATTTTGTGGTATCAAAAATTCTGCTCTTCCCCACAAAAGCCGGTACCTGCTGTTTAGACAAAAAAACAAAACAACAGCTAAACACACAGTAATAATATATTTCGAATAACAAATAACTCCTTTACTCTTCAACACGTAACTCCCCTCTCTTCACTCTCCCCGAGTCAAAATAAACATTGGCTGACCCAGATCTTCCGTTGTGCATGACTGGTTACAATCACAACAGTTTTTCACTGAAGACTGAACTGACTAAAATACTTTGGCCCACTTCTTACGCTGACATACAAAATAAAATATCTCTAGGAATCTGATTCCCGTTATAATATTAAATCACATTTAAAAATGATAATACAAATATTATTCTCTTAAAAAATTACATCTCCCATCTTCTGAGTACACAGAACAACAATGCACAATCGATAACGTATAACCCTGTTAGATGCTAGCATATACATACTGCTAGAAGTTATACATAACCCCAGGTTACCCATTACATCTCGATAGTTACCAACACGTGTTTACAATTCTTACGACCACGTGCTTCTCTCCCCCTCACCCCTCTGAACATTGTCTCAAATAAATATGCAGTAACCAAAGCACCCATGTGCTCACAAATTTACACCTCTTTCACTCCCGTCCACAGATCGATGTGTAACTATATAAATAACTAGCAGCGTTACACTCTCAATAAAATCACAAATACACACGCTCTCGTCATTCTGCAATTAAATATAATTCGCAGATGCAGGTTTCTCTACAGACCTGCTTTGCAATAATACAAAGCACGCCCGCGGCAACTCAACTTTTAAACCCAGCTTAAATACCGCTATTCCTTCAATAAGGAATTATTATGAACCTCTTAAGTTTCTCACGTCTATCACTCAGATCGTATTTGATGGCTCTGGCGTTAAGAATTAACATTAAACTTAAACTGCCCAAAGAAACTTAAATGATCGGCCTAGGTCTAGAAAAATTACATAAAGTACCACGCAAAATTCATGCTTACCAAAACTCGAATTTCCCCACTGAAAGGCAATCGACAATTTTGACTCTGGCACGTGGCTGGCAATTACATTAAAGAGACCGAGAATTAAATTACGGCCCTATTTATAATCATCTAACAGCAAGCTGACCTCGTGACATCATATACGTGGCTTCGATTTTAACCCAATGATTTCAAATGCCGTTATATCTCAGCCAATCAGAATTGTAAACAATTCTGATGCAACCGGTTACTGCTAGCACGTGTTGCGTGCATTTAGACAAAGAAACGGGATTAAGCTCTGCCCTCTGCTATCTAATGAAGCAAAATGGCCGAAATATATATATATAAAATCCCGAAAAATGCATCTAGCCGCATGCCCTCAAATCTTTTAAAAAGACTAAACTGGTGCAACTGATCTAGGCTCTGTCGTCCTCCCTATAGAAAAATACTGCAACAATTCCCTACACCCCAACTCTAAACACATGAAGAAACATAAAGCGGATGAGATAAAACTCCACCGTGATCTCACTCTGAAAAAAAAACGTAAATAACAGAAGGAGAAGAAACATGGAGAAGGATTACCTGTAATCCCTCCCAAAAATAGTGAACAAATTGCAAGGAGAAAAAGACATGGGCCATTTGAAAGACAGAATCTCAGTACTTTCATCACATTATTCAGCCTTCAGCTTTATTTCAAGACCTGAAAGAAATTCAGATTGGTGCATTTGGAACAGTTGCTGAAAATAGGAAGCATTTTCCTGAAGCACTGAAGAAAAAGCAACTCAAATTGAAAAAGACAAATCATCTTGTGTTTTGTGCGACAGAAGATAAGGCATACCGACAGTCACCTGGCATGATACGAAAAGATTTAACCTTATATCTACTGTTCACTCCAATGATAATATAAACAAGACAGTTAAAAAGACAAATTCTTTAGGGCAGAACAATTCAGAAGCCAGTGCTTGCAGAAAAATGCAGCAAAAGTATGGGAGGTGTCGACTACTTCGGCCAACTAGGTGCAAGCTAGCCCTACCCACACAGATCCTATTTTTATATCATTTCTTAGTTGAAAGCCCAATGGGCTGATCACCCGTTGGCTTGTCACACCGATTACGGAAACAACGGCAGATGGATCTATTTGTTGTTGCCCTAAAGACGCCGGTAGGCGTGATGGGAAACTACAACAGAGAAAATCAATCTGCTGTTGCCCTTAAGACGCCACAAGGCATGATGGCCTCTGACTGCTTGGTCGGTCTTTGGCTAAGGACGGAAGAAGAAGAAGAAGAATCTTAGTTGAACTTCAACCCCAGTTAATGAAGGAAGCAGCTCAGACTCCAACTAGAGATACTTAACTACTCAAACATTCAAAAACACTCAATGTCAGATGCCACAGACGCAGAATACATTCAAAAAAGACAAACACAAAAATTAAATTTTTTTTTGCATTTTATTCACAATTTTTGTTAGCCTTTTATGTTGAAATACGTGGTTAATCGTTAAATCAATACGTCAATCAAGCTTATTTTATTTTTTCCCATCCATGTCCCTAACATTTTATTGCACAAATTCACTATAAAGTGGGAAAAGATCATGGTTTTAAAACATCTCCTGAAATTTCTATAAATAGCCACACAAATTCAAGACGGCCGCCATGATCATGCGACCAATTTGCATAAAATATGTTTCTTCGGATGTGGCAACCATTCATAATGGTGCTCTGAAAATTTCAAAGGCCTATGTCTGTTTTTCAATTCATTTATGAATTTTCAACAAAAAAAAAAACCAGTTGTTTTTAAAGAAATCTGCAAACACCCTTGGTAATGGGAGACAGTAATGCTATGTCCACACATACATAGACAAAAAAAGAGGTGTCAGACAAGGTTGTGTGCTGTCCCCCCGCCTATTTAATTTATACACCGAAAAAATTTTCAAACAGATACAGGAAATACCAGGACTGAACATCAGTGGAAGGTCAATAAACAACCTTAGATATGCAGATGATACCGCGTTGTTAGCTGAAAGCGAACAGGAATTACAAGAACTAGTGAAACAAGTGAACAGTATAAGTCAAGAATATGGATTCGACATTAATATTGAGAAAACAAAAACTATGATAATTAGCAAAACAGACGATAAACCCACATTAAAGATAAGCGTAAATGGGAAAATCCTGGAACAAGTCAAGAGCTACGTATATCTTTGTCATATAATAACAGAAGATGGCAGATGTGAAACAGAAATCAAGAAGAGAATAGGAATGGCCAAAGCTACATTCAACAACATGAAACATATACTGACATCTAAACAGTTATCTCACAAATTAAAACTGAGAATCATAAAGTGTTATATATATTCTGCATTTCTATATGGTGCAGAAACATGGACGATGAATAAGCATTTGGAAGAAAGAATTGAGGCTCTTGAAATATGGATTTATAGAAGAATGGGGCGTATCTCGTGGAAAGAGAAGAAAACAAATAAGGAGGTCCTAGAAAATCTAGGCATGAAAAGAGAACTAATGAGGGAGATCAAAGTTTGGCAGCTAAAATACTTTGGCCACATAAAAAGGCATAACACCCTGCAGAAGACCATAATAGAAGGGAGAGGTGAAGGCAAACGTGCAAGGGGAAGACAGCGCTATAAGTGGGAACATCAAGAGATGGACAGGAAAGAGTCTTTCAGACTACACCACCAAGACAAGAGACAGAAGACGTTGGAGATCCATTACAGCCAACCTTCGTTGTGGAGATGGCAGCTCATGATGATGATGAATGCTCCGGATTGCTGGTCAGCAAAGTGATAATTATATCTGAGAAAATTAGCTGAGGAAAATATTAGAGTTTCCCATCCTTGAAAATCATGTGCTTGGACCTGGAAAAGGCTGGAAAAACCCTGGAAAATGCTTGAAGAAATTTGCTATGAACCCTGTATGCAGTAAACTGTAAATTAAAATATTTTCAGGAACTTACAGAACATCTGCTGTCTCTAATGCACCATACAAAAATGGAAGACAAAGAAGAGTAAGTACTGTATAAATATGGAACTTGATGCATTATGCCTGTCAGATTACTATCATAGTGTATGTGTCTGTGTTTAAAAAAAAAATTTAATTTGCATTTTCAAGTTTCAAAATCTTTTTTCTCTCCAACACTTCACGCACCTATGGCAGTATTTCTGCTGTGGGGATACCTTTACCTTTGTTATATATTTATTTTTAGTAATGTTTATTTCACTTGAATTAAGATTTGCCATCAGCTTAACTCTTTCAGTCCCAAGCAAAAAATTTGGTTTGGCCCAAGCAAAAATGGCAACCCCGGTGCATTTTTAAATAAATATCTCAAAACAGAAACACGTTGACTCTTAAACACATGTGGTATTTAAAAGAATATACTTGCAGTCGGAAATGACGTTTTGGGTGGTTTGTGGGTAGTTATAATTAGAAACAGTCTCAAACAGAGGCACATATACTAAACGCTTTATAAAGTTGATTGGGCCAAGCGCGTCTAACCGCTGAGGATATATAAAGTCGATTGGGACTTAAAGAGTTAAAAAAAGAATTTGTGAAAAAAAAATTGTCATGGCTTATTTGATTAAACTTTACCAATGCATCAAATATGAAATTATTAAATGTTACATATGTTCTGCGAGCAGTAAACATGGTGTCAGCACACATACAACTGTTTATTGTTTCAGGAACCCGGTCCATGCGTGCACATTATGTAGTGTTACTTGTACAGGCATGGCAGGCTATCGAATGCACATTACCTCAAACTTGCACCAAAGGAAGTTGTCCATTCTCAGGGGAGGTGGTGAAAATATGAGTCGTTGGAACGGCAGAAGGTATTGAAGTTTTTTTAATCTGAGGGACAGAATCATCATGTTCTGTATGTCTAGTCCCTGTATTTATTCATTACTTGGGTTGCCGTCCCAAGACATGCACAGGAAAATGAATGTACTACCATGGAGGCATCATAAACATGGCTACACATCAGAGAAAGGCAAAGAATGAGAATGTTTGCTTGGTAAACGGAAACAATGGGGATCAGTAGTCATGTGATGGAAGAAGTGAGTCAAGATATCAGTACCGGATACATAAGACCAAATTTGTCTTCAGCTATCTCCATTTACTAAGAAATTCTACAGCTCTTTGCTGGGCAAATAGCATTTGATTGTTCGGCATGGACGTTTAATCTGTCCTCCATTGCTCAGAAATGTGGCAAGTCACCAAGATTATTGCTTCCGAACATTCAAACCAAAAGATGCCCTTGTTGCATCCTTGTCATCGGATTGCTAAGTTTAAGGGGGCAAAGTCTTTTACAGACAGGGGGTATGATGTGCTGGTGTTGTGGGTAGTGGGTTTCCCCCCTTGCTTCACCCTAGGCCTAGTGAATTCTTGTTCATGAAAGGAGCGACCATTGCGGTGTTAGTCTCTTGGCCTAGCAAAACCTCTCATACCCCAAGATCGTTGTGCGTGGTGAAGAGCCACACCCTCCTCGAGGTAGTCCTGGTAACTGAGGGTGCGAATCCTCAGGCTAAACACAATGGATCTAGAGGAGCAAACCTCGATAATAAAACCGGTGCACTACACCGTACACGCCCTCTGTGGGTGGGAAGGAGCCAGATGGATACTGAACAAGTCTTGGGAGTGGGAACGAGTGTGGACTGCTCCCTGAAGATCGGAACCCATCGTACAGGCACAGAGACTCAGGACTTGATGATCCTATTGCCTTCAACTCTTGGTCACATGCCTAGAGCCTCGGAGAACTCGGCGTAACCAGCAGGCAATTTGGTGGCGGGGAAAGAGCACTGTGAGCCCTACCTTGGCTACGTATCACAAGGAGACGCAGAAACACCCCCTTTATCTCCCCCAGAGCTGGCACAGTACACTTCTGGCTTCTACCCGGGGCGGTAGGAAATCCACATCAAACCTGGCAGAGCAAGTCCTCAATCAGATGCGGCCGATGCTGGGCCCACTGGCGCGTGGACTCGTCCCGATCCCCATCGAGACTTGCCCGGGGAGCCCACCCCGGCTCAAAAAAGCAGAGAAGGCCACTCTCCAAACCTCCGATGTCTTGCGGGCAGTGTTAGGATGTGCAAGAACATGGACAGGAAGACTCCAAATCTTCCCCACTGAAGACACGCCCACGGCGACCGTTGCCTCAATTGGCTGTGTGTGGTGTACCCGGAAACGGGGCCTCCCAGTACTGAGGCACAGTTAAGTCCCCGATGTCACTTATCGGTGCAGAGTTGAGAGAGATGGCTGAGCATCACAATCCCCCCTGTGTTGCAGCATGATGAGAACCCAGCATTGCACACTGAGCTTGGGGGGATCACTTGGGCACCAGACTTAATACTGGCTCTTGACTGGATGGCCGCATGCAGGAGATTTCTACAATGGAGGGTTGGCAGGTGGTGGGTATCTGGAAGTGGCTCTGTGCAGGACGTGAGAATTCCTTGGGAGAGCCCAGAACCAGAGCACAGCATTGTGCAAGCTCTGCATAGTTGGAGAGCCCCCTGGATGACGGGGAATGCACAGTGTGCTACCCCACCTATCCCCAACTGCTAACTTAGAACCAGAAGTGGGGTCCTCTTTATGCGTGCCAGGCCAGGATAAAATGCCTGAGAAAGAGACTGGAGCTCAGAACTCCCTAACTCAAAGTTGCAGGATGGCAGAAAAGCCATGGGAAAGACAGGGCTATTTTGAAGATAACGCAACCATATTTTCACCATACGAGCTCGGACGCCGCCTCGGTAAACAAGGTCCGCGCAGAGCAGTGACACCCCCAGGCTGCTTGCGAATAGTCTACTACTGGGAACATAAACAGATTAGGGATGAGCCCACTCTCCCGTTGAACAGGTGCTAAAGTCATAGATACTGGGCCAGAAGGCGCACCTGAAACCACAGTATCACGCAACTCGCTTTTTTTTTTTCTATGGAGATTACACCGTCAAATAAATCTCGTACTGGTGCTCGCCCTGTGGAGCTCCACCAGGCAGGTGCAGTGCCGGGCTCTGAGCCTCGACAGAGCCCACCCTCAGCTACTGGAGGACCCTCTAGACCGTCTTGTGGAGTCAGCAGACGGCGGAGGAGAACTACTGACCAAAACAAATCAGAAAAAGAGAAACCCAGAGTGCCACTTGTCATGATGCACTGGAATGCAGAGGGAGTGAACAGCAAGCAGGCCGGATACAGCAAAAAGACAGAGCTGGAAAACATCTTGTATGAGAAGCAAGTCAGTGTTTGCTGTATCCAAGAGACTCACTTGAAAGCAGATCAAACCTTTAAAATAAGGGGATATCAATGCTTCAGATCTGACAGAAAAGATAGACGAAAAGGAGGAGTACTTACTCTTGTAAGGAATAACATTCCTGCACACGAAAGGAAAACCTTCATGGATGGAGCAGAATATCAGCTGTTGCAGATAAAGGTAGACAAGATGGAAATAGAACTCCTGAACTATTACTGTCCGAACAACAAACCCCTGAGTCTCAGCTCTATACAGGTACCAGCCTCCAACTTTATAGCAGTTGGAGACTTTAATAGCCACTCCCAGAGCTGGGGCTATAACCATGTGGATCACAGAGGTGAAGTGGTTGAAACTTGGCAAGATGATCACTCCCTAATCCTAGTCAATAATGCCACAGATACTCCTACCTTCTACTCCAGAGGATGGCACACAACTTCAACACCAGATCTTGCCTTCTCCACACCAGATATAGCTGGATGTATTAGTAGAGAAGTGGGAGACCAACTAGGGGGAAGCGACCATCGCCCAATCTTTCTTACTGTCCAGAGTGCAACTCTCAGTACAGGCCCAGCCATTACAAGATGGAACTACAAAAAAGCCAACTGGGGTTTATTCAGGCATCAGGTGAACACGCTGCTGTCTACCCTCAAGGTACAGAACAGAGACATTAATGAAGTGGTAAAAGACTTCAACAGATGCATACTACAAGCTGCAAAAGAAACCATTCCCAAAGGATGCCGGCGTAACTACATACCATACTGGTCCAGCACACTCCAAGAACGTCAGGAAGCTATGGACAGGGCTAGAAAGGACGCAGAGTCTCAGCCTTCACTTGAAACTCACAACAAATGGAAAAAGGCTGTAGCAGAGTTTCAGAGAACAAAGCTAGAAGAAAAACGGAAAAGCTGGAGAACTAAAACGGCATCGCTGAACCTTGAGAAAGACGGCAAGAAACTTTGGAGATTAGTCAAGTCTCTAAATGAAGAGCGTTCCTCACCTAGGCAGACTATCACATTGGATGAAGGTGGCAAACTTTTCAGAGGAAAACAAGCTGCAGACTTGTTTGCTAGAAGATACAGTTCAGAAAGCAACTTACCTATTAACATAGATCATCAGAGAGAGATAAGAAAAGAAATACTGGCAACCATGGGACAGACAGATACTCCTGCCCCAATGAGGGAACCCATCACACTAGGAGAACTACAGAAGGCTATTTCCAAGCTTAAGTTTCAAAAGTCACCCGGCCCAGACAAAATCAGCAACGAAATGCTAGTAAATCTGAGCTCAGCAGCAAAGACAAAACTGCTTGAGATATTCAACCACAGCTGGTTGAAAGGAACGGTACCCCAAGTATGGAGAGAAGCCATCACAATACCCATACTAAAGAAAGGGAAATGTAAGACCGAGGCTGCAAGTTACCGGCCAATCAGTCTCACAAGCTGTGTTGGGAAGACTATGGAGCGAATAGTCAACCACAGATTGAAATGGTATTTAGAGTCTGAGCAGATCCTGGTGCCGGAACAAGCTGGATTTAGAGAATGCTACAGTATAGAAGACCAAGTTACTTACTTGTCTCAAGCAATAGAAGATGCCTTCCAGGAGAAGAAAAAGGTCCTAACGATCTGGGTCGACTTCAAGCAGGCCTTTGACAAGGTGTGGAAAGATGGCCTCATTGCAAAACTTAGGAGAAGTGGAATCCAAGGCAACATGATGAAATGGATCCAGTCATACTTGCATAACAGGAGAACTAGAGTCACTCTTGACGGTCTGCAGAGCAGAAAAGTGTTGCTCCATCAGGGGGTACCTCAAGGAGGAGTAATTTCCCCAACACTCTTCCTTGTTTACATCAATGACCTGGTGAAAGATCTCCCTGCAGGAGTTAAAGCTGCCTTATATGCAGATGACCTAGTACTCTGGTGCGCTGATGGAAATGTCACCACAGCAAATTATAGAATGCAGCGGGCAGCAGACATGCTAGTGTCATGGGCAGAGAAATGGCTTATCACAATAAACACAGACAAAACCTCCACAACACTGTTCTCCCTCGCCCCCAAGGACAAATCAGCTAACATACACCTAGGGACAACCGTGATCAAGGAAGAAAGCTACCCCACCTATCTTGGGGTGACATTTGACCAAAGGCTTACATGGAATAAGCATATTGAAAATGCAGAAGGAAAGGCCCGAAGACGACTAGGCATACTCAGAAAATTAGCAGGTACCAACTGGGGAGCAAATGAACGAAATCTAAAGAAGATTTATAATGGAGTAATAAGACCACACTTAGAGTTTAGCTCAGCAGCATGGTCATCAGCTGCTAACTCACATCTGCAGTCTTTGGACAAGGTGCAAAATCAAGCTCTCAGGCTCATTACAGGAGCCATGAAAACTACACCAATAACAGAGATGCAGAAGGTTGCTGGATTACAGACATTGTCCCATAGAAGAGACACAAAAACCATGATCCAGATGGAAAAGTACAACAGTATGCCAATGCACCCAATGAAGGCAAGACTAGATGATCTGGCATTGGGACGTCTAAAGCGTAGCAGCTTTGTGCATCGGGGGAAAAGACTTATAAGACAGCATCAAGAAGACCTATCCATGAAGACAACACCACTGAAGCCCACCCTATACCCTGTACCATGGGAGCAGGCCAGCAGTGCCCTCCAAATTAATACATCAGTCAGTGGTCTCACAAGTGGATGTGAGTATAATGATCTGCAAAAACGAACTGCTACATTGAGTATGATCCAAGAAAGCTATCCCGATCAATCATGGATACATGCCTATACAGCTGGATCAGCAACTAATGCTGTTAGGAATGGAGGTGCCGGTATCTTTATCTCATATCCTGACAACCACTATGAGACTAGGCACATTCCCACTGGTAAATTCTGTTCCAACTATACAGCTGAGGTTCAAGCTCTAGAGCAAGCTGCAAATATGATTTATAACACCAACTCTGACTGCCACCAGGTAGTCATCCTCACAGATGCACTGTCTGTCCTGCAAGCTCTCAAGGGTGGTAAACTCCCACATCTGAGAAATGAACTAAACAAGGTAGCTGCCAAAAAGAGAACCATACTTCAGTGGGTACCATCTCATTGTGGTGTACCCGGAAATGAAAAGGCAGATAAACTTGCAAAAAAGGGAGGAGAATGTGAACAAGAAGATAATGAAGTCACATACTTTGAGAAAAAGAGAGCTATCCAGACTATCAGAAGAGAACAGAACCAACCCAAAGACGACTATCACACTCTCGACCGGCAGGGACAGATAACTATTTTTCGACTCAGGACAGGGCATAACAAACTGAATAAACACATGCACAAGCTACGATTGTCTGCTTCACCACTGTGCACATGTGGATTAAACGAACAAACTGCTGAGCATGTTCTACAGGACTGTCCTCTGTATGACCAGTTAAGAAAGATATACTGGCCCAATGACTCGACACTAAACTCAAAGCTATATGGAGTTAAAGAGGAACTTCAAACAAGTCGAATTCATCATGAGAACTCGTCTGACGGTGTAATCATCAAAGATGCGATCGCAAGAAGAAGAAGCTAAGTTTAAAATAGGAAGCTCCAGGTCTAAGATTGAATCCATTCATGAAGGTGGAGATGACTTGGCTATTAATAGCAAGGGCCTTCCCTCAGCTAGGTAGTCCTTTTTTTTGCCCCGCTCGTATTCTACATTTTTTACATATATATTACAGTGTCAGTATACGTGATATCTTACATGTGACTTTAATTTCATTTAAGGCAGTTAAAGTGATTTTCTCAGCAATGCCAGCTTTGTTTCTATCCATATTTTGTTGTTTGTTACTTTCAGAGGAGGTTCTGTCAGTGGCAGTTCAGCTTTCAGTGGCCATAGTAAACAATCAAGAGGTCGTGTTTTGCAAGGAAATAAAACACAAGATTATCGCAGTCAATTTGGCAAGAATAATAAAAGTCAGGACTCGCACATCAGATTTCAGAGTCATGGCAGTGGCCGTGGATCATCACAGTTTCAGAACAGAGGATGGAATGACTTGTTTCGAAGTGAAAATGATTCTTATCGCTGGTCAAGAGGCCAAGTGAATAATAAATACAGTATGGACATGGGGGTAAGAAATGGAGGAAGAGGTATTCTTGATACGCCACAGG
Source organism: Oreohelix idahoensis (assembly GCA_024509875.1). NCBI lineage: Eukaryota > Metazoa > Mollusca > Gastropoda > Stylommatophora > Oreohelicidae > Oreohelix > Oreohelix idahoensis. Next base: position 322,741 of record JAMPIV010000603.1, read on the forward strand.
CAAACAAGTGTTATGAACCATGGGGCTCGGGAGTCTTTGGTGATTACTATGAATATCACAAAACTGGAGGATTTTTAATGCCATGGAGGAGAGACAACAAGCAAGAGGGATGGAGAATAAACCATGCCAGGCAGAAAGAAGCCTCTGGACAGCTGAAGAGTCCTGTTGTCAGTAATTTTGTCAGTAATACCATTCCAGGAACCTGGACTGAGCAGTTATTACTACAGCAGGAACGGTTTTTGGCTGGTATGGATGACGTGCACTTTCCTACCAAGCACCACTCACAACTGGAACCTAATCCTGCAGGTACTGAAATACATAATTATTCCAGTGCTGTAAAAAATAAACGCCCTCGAAGTGAAAATGTGCAAGAAGCTGCTATCAAGCCATCTAGATCTGTTGATTTCTGTTTTGATGGAAGCATACCTTTGAGGCAAGACCACAAGAGGCAGAAAATTGCTCAAGCACCAAACTTGTCAGCACCAGTGCTGTCCACAGATGTCTATGTCCACACACAAATTTCTACTATTGACCGTGGTATATTGGAGAAAGCTGAGCATCTTTGTGAAGAGCTGAGGGAAAATCAAGAACCATTTCGAGCAGAGCAGAATTTATTAAAGAACACAGACTGTGAAGTTGGTAATAAAAAATTATGTGTGCTAAAACAGAAGCAGCAGTCATATCAAAAGGGTGATACCAGAGTTTCAGAGAGACCACAGAGCAGAGAAAAATGCAATTCACATATTAGTTCAGCCTCAACTCTACAGTCCCCAAATAGTGACCCCTCACCTGTTTCAGCTTCTAGAGGTGTATCAACAAATTCACTTGCAACTACATCACAGCCAAATGCCAGTGGAAATGCACTGGATGAAATAAAAAAGTCAATAGAAAAAAATGTGCTAGAAAAGCCTCAGACAAAGAGTTTGGCACCATCCAAGGCCAAGCAAATAAGATGTTCAAGTGGGGGTGCTGAACCTAGTACAGCCAGTGAGGGCAAAGATGTGACTGTTGGCAGACCATTGTCAAAACTTATCTGTAAGTCCCATCTTACTAAGGACAGCATCAAGAAAATAGTAAATGCTCCAAACTCCAGGTAATATCATAGAGATTTTAGGCTCAATAATGTTTGATATAAACTGTCTGCTACATGTGCGTCCCGTTGGCAGAGTGCCCTGTGTAGTTCCAGACTACTACACCTTCAGGTATGTCATAAAAGATGACTGATATGAACTCTGCCTGGGGATTGCTGAGGAGAAAAACAAAGAATAGGCAAACTGCTGCTAACAGGCAAGACAGTTTAGATCAGCCTTTTTCAACATTTTTATGCTGGAGGAACCCTAGAATTAATTTTCAGGTCTTTGTGAACCCGTGATTAAACATTATTATATCTACAACTCATGGTACCTTAGCGTGATCAGTAAGGTGTAAATATAATAATCCAGTTAAAAACTGTCAAAGCTCTTTTGAGTAGAAAGTGATTTTATTTCTGTGAATCTATTTATTTTGGCCATACTTATTGGACTTTTTGTGTGGTTCCCACTCGCCACAAAGGATATCAACTCTAATGCAAGTCAGTAGCGCAAGTAGAAGAAACTTTTTTTTTTTCTTTTTTTTAACATTTCTTACTTGATTTTTTTTTTTTTAGCTGTATCCAATATTTCTGCTCTACAAAGTGCTAATGAAATATGGTATGTACAAGAGTGAACATGGTCCTATTGCGCACTGTCATACAGGGTTGCTTGGTCACTGGTCACCACTGCAGGTGCCAGCATTGCCAGACGCACAGAGTTCATAAAATGACGTTAATTATTATTTATTTTTTTTCAATCATGATCTCTCGCAGAACCTCTTGCAAAACAGTGGTTTAAATAATTAGAGGCAATTTAGGTAATGTAGTGCATTCTATCAATCAATCAATACCCTTTAGCTCCCCAAGGAGCATAGGCCTTCAACAAACACATGCCATGTCTTCCTGTCCTGTGCCATTCGCTCAAGTTCTTTCCATGTTTTCCTCATCATTTTCACCTCTGTATCCAGTTCTCATCTCCGTGTGCTTTTTGGTCTGCCTCTGCCTCTCTTTCCCTATGGATTCCAGAACAAAGGCTGCCTTGTAATGCTATCACCAGGTTTCCTCAGTGAGTGTCCTATCCATCTTCTCAACTCTTGTTCCACTGGCACGTGTGTGGTTCTTGTAATCAATTTCACATTTGTGACTTTGTCATACCATTTCAGTCCTATTCTACGCAAGCACCCATTTATAAAAGTCTCTAGCTTTTTGGTTGTTGTTTTTGTTGCTGTCCATGTCTCAGAGCCATACAGTGCATTCTAGCTAGCATGTAAAACAAACTGGTACACACACTACCACTGCAAGAACATAGAAGCTCTTTAGTGCATGTTTTTTGTAAGATGGCTGACTATAAGAACACATAGGAAAGCACACCACATGCATTATCACATTGGTAATCAACATTCTGAGATTGAACAAGGGTGAGATGGCTGGGGCATGTTAAACAGAGGCTAACATAAAGACACCAAAAGCAAATACTGAACAAAACCAGGACAATAGATCAATGGGTTGTCCCAGGAAAATATGTATGCCTGGCATTTAAATAAACTTGAAAGAGCTGGGAATTGTAAACTGGAGAGATCATCATAGACAAGAGATGCACAGGGTTGCTAACAAAGAGCTGTATGAGCTTGGAAAGCTAAAGGAAGAGCACGGAGACATTTGCTAGCCGAGTGTTTAGTATCCAGCATTGGCAATCAGTATTTAGTATCCTGCACTTGCACACACATAAGTGAAAACAATCTTTAGTACCCTGCACGTGTACATATGTAAGTGAAAACAATCTTTAGTATCCTGCGTTAGTACACATATAAGTGAAATCAGTCTTTAGTATCCTGCATTAGTACATGTAACAATGAAAAAAGTGTTTAGTATCCTGCATTAGTACATGTAACAATGAAAGGATTGTTTAGTATACTGCATGATAGGAAACTCTATTACAGAGCGATACAACAGGAGGCAATCTGATCATCAGAAGCAGTCCCCCTGTCAAACAAGTGTTTCGGCCCTATACTCTAAGGGAGGCGGGCCCACTTGGGTCTTGACTCCCAAGTGTCTCAGCCTCCTGTTGTCTTGTATCAAAAATGAACCCGTTTCACTTTGGTAGCAACTTTAAAATCCACAACTCCGCCAGCCATGGAGGCAATTGTGAAAGTAATCAAAGAGAAGACAAATTATTCCGTTCGTTCCGCCGCACACCACGACCAGGGACAGACACTGACACACCTGCACGAAGCCGACGAGGCTAGCCACTGCGCGCTAGCAACTGTAATTCTGTGCCCAACACCTCTTATAATATACGCCGCGTGTTGCCCGTCAGTCACAGCCCTTTCACCAGTACACCGAAAAACTCAACTTATTGTGGACTTTGAAAAATTCCTGATGTTTTCTGTACCCCAGAGTTTACTGTCCCGAGTTCCATAGCCCATTGCGGTTGTTCCACAGCCAGCATGATGCCTTTTCCGCAGTTTCACTAAGCCTCTTCAGTGCCCTTGTTCTCGACTGTCCCCTCAGCCCCAACAGTTTCAATAAATCAAACACTGATGCAGCCACGAGCCCTCTTGCACCCACCTCAACAGCCATGACCCTTGCAGTGAACCCATCGTGTCTCAGATCTGCGGTTAGATCACTATACTTGGCCGCTTTGAACAAATGCTGCTCTTCCAATCTGGATTCAAATGGCACGGTCAGTTCAATCAATATAACCTGGTGCGATGATGAAGAATGCAGCACTATATCCGGCCGTCTTCGAGATTTCCTGATACTCTCTGGATATGCCCCTCGTCCAGGTAGATCTACCGCCATCTCCCAGTCATTTGCACAGTCAAGGAGAGATGGTGCACTGCTACCTGATTTAATCGGTTTTGGTTGTGCTGACTTTCCTGCTCTCAGAAAGTATGTGTTTGCAGTGTTTGGCCTGACATTGCTATTCGCCTTCATCCTTGCCAGATCTATTGTCGCAGCCAGCTCATTTAGCACTTTGTTGTGGCGCCATGTGTATCGCCCTTGCCCTAATGACACCTTGCAAGCTGAGAGCACGTGTTCAAGTGTCTGCCTCCCATGGCACAGAGGGCACTGCTCATCAACCGACTTTCCCCATCTCACAAGGTTTGTGGCCGATGGCAGGAGGTCATACATTGATCTAACAACGAAGCTGAGCCTAAGAGGTGCCATATGCCATATATCATTCCATGTCAAGGACCTTTGCAGGGCTCCTTCCCATGTAGTCCATTGGCCTTGTTGGGCCTGCTGCACTGCTTTTGCAACCTCTTATCATTCTCAGCTCCTCGTATCTCCTGAACTACCATGTCTCTATGCTCCCTGCTTGATGCCTTGGACCACCAGCGGATGTCTCCATAACCAAATCCCCGTCTATTTGTTTGTGTGTATCCTATTACCTCCCTCAGTTTGAGCGACTCTTGGGCAGCATCAACAGCTTCTTCCACTCTCCACTTCCTTCCCGTTTTCAGTGTGGGCTGAATGGACTTAACCACATCATCTGCTGACTCGCATAGCATCATTGCAAGCCTTGCCTTTCCAACTTTGTACTCTTCAACAACTGACTTTAAAGGAAGCAGAAGTTTTGACTTTTTGCAGTACAGTGCTACATCTGACAGACCTGGTGGTACCCCTAGCCATTTCCTCATGAACTTGTTGACCTTCTGCTCCATAGCTTCCACTACTTGTGCTTATTTCATATATAAGCAGTGGCCACAGCAACTTAGGTATCAACATGAACTGGAGGCACCACAGTTTGAATTTTCCTAGGAGTCTGCTTTGGTCTATGATCTGTAGCCCTCTGCCTGCCATTTCTATTGTCTGTTGCACTGCCTTCAAGTCTTTTAATGAGGCATCGTACACCCTGCCAAGACTTTTAACAGGTTCCTCAATGACAGTAGGGATTCTTTGGTTAGAAACCATGAATATGACCTCAGCTATCTTCCCTTTCCTGACTGATAGGCTTCTCGACTTCTTGGGTTTGAAGCTCATTCTGCACCAGCTGACTAGTTCATCCAGGCGGGCTAACATCATCCGGGCCTGATGTTCATCTGATATCAGAATTGTTGTGTCATCCATGAATGCTTTGAGCGGTGGCATGTGACACATTCCACCGAGCTTTGGACCTATAGCCATTCCTTCAGCCGCATTAAGGATTACCTGCATAGCCATCACGAATAGTATCGGAGAGATGGTACATCCCATCGCAATTCCAACTTCAAGGCCAATCCACTTCGTTGTGTACTCCTTGGTTGAAAATCTGACAGAGAACACTGCGAAATACAGCTTCAGCATTGCTGCAATCTCTTGTGGAACATGATACATTTCTAGGGCCTGCCACAACATCTGGTGTGGAACGGATCCATAAGCATTTGCTAGATCCAACCAGATTACATGGAGGTTTGTTCTGTCAGACTTTGCCTTTTGAATTGCTTCCCAGGTCATTGTGGCATGCTCTAGACATCCTGGTGTACCTGGGATACCTCCTTTCTGAATGGTAGTGTCAATGTAATCATTTTCCAGGAGGTATGTAATGAGCCTTTTCACCATCACTGAGAAGAATATCTTCCCTTCCACATTAAGTAGTGAGATTGGCCTGAACTGACTGATGTCTGTGGAATTTTGTTCCTTCGGGATGTAGACTCCATTCGCCTTTCTCCATTCCTTGCTTACAAGTTGGGTTTTCCACGCATTCTTCAGTAAACGGAGCAGTCGTTTGAGCACCTCAGGGCATCTCTTATACACAACATATGGAACACCATTAGGACCTGGAGCTGACTTGCACCGAGCTTTCTGGACAATGCTTTCTACCTCTTGCATCGTTGGGGGCTTGGTGTTAAATTCAGCTCCTGGCTTACTCGGCCATTTAAGGCCTGCCATGCTGCTGAGCGGATCATCTTTGCGACCATCTGAATATGTCATTCTAAGGTGTTCTTCCAGGTCTTCTTTCCTGATGTTTAGCGTACCCGACTGTGGCTGCTCAAACAGTTCTTTGGCAAACTTGAAGGGCTCCCTGAAGAATCTTTCCCTATCCCTTCGAGTCTTCGTTCTCTTCCTGCACAACCTTTCTGCTCTACAAAGGGCATTATGTTGGCCTTTAAGGTGCTCCCAAACCTGTCGTAACCCTTCCTTCTCTGTGGCAGCTGCGTTCTTGAACAGTTTTCGGGCATGCTTCTTCTGTTTCCTGATTTCTTCTATTTTAATTTGTCTTCTACTTTTTTGTGGTGGGTTACTTTCCCTTGTCTCCCTGACTCCAAACACTTTGCGTGCGACAGTGAAGATATATTATGTCGCCGAAGATTTCCAGTTTCTTCTCCAAAGTTATCTGCTTCAGGTTGTTATCCAACTCTTTTGCCAAGGCTTCGTCCAGCTGTTCCCAAAGCCCTTTTGCACTGGCAGGTGGAAACTTGATTGTATCTCTCTTCCCGTCCTAGTATCCTGCATTAGTACATGTAACAATGAAGACTGTTTAGGATCCTGCATTAATAAATGTATCAATGGAAAGTGTTTAATACACATTTATTAACAATTACAGTATTTAATCTTTATCTCATACAAGCTGGTTCTAGCATCTCGATTGGTACCCTGATATTGCACGAGATGTTGCTAATGGCTTTTTGACAAGTCATACATAGTTAACCGGCATTTTATTCAATTATGTTATTAGCTTTTCTTAAATACTGCAATTTAAATAATATTTATTTTTGGCACATAAAGTAGTAAGTGATCAAATTTTCCTAAATTTATTGCTAGAAGCACATTGTTTTGAGGTGAATTGTTTTCTCAGTTAATTATTTTGTTACATAGTTTTGAACCCGGTAGCTTTGCTAGAGAAGCAAGTGCTCTAACCTCTTTGCCACTTGAAGCTCTTACATATTTTAGCTATTTTTAATACTTCTTCTTCTTCTTTGATCCATAACCACCAACCGTCAAAGCAGTCAGCGGCCATCACGCCTGGTGGCGTCTTGTAGGGCAGCAACAAATTGATTCCACTTTGCTCGGTCGGCGGCCATCCTTCGTACAGTGCCCCAACTGTGGTTCATTCTTTGCATCTCAGCTTCCACAGTTGTCCGCCAAGTTGTTTTTGGTCGGCCTCTCTTTCGCTTTCCCTCGGGGGTCCATAGCATAGCTGTTCTTGTGATGGTATCAGGGTCCCTTCTGAGGTCGTGGCCAACCCAACTCCAGCGTCTGCCAGCTATGATGGTGTGCGTGTCCTCCTGGTTACTCCGAGTAAGCAGATCTTGGTTGGTGATGGTATTCGGCCAAAAGATTCGGTGAATCTTTCTTAGGCATGTTGTGTGAAAAGAGGACAATTTCGACACTTCCTTCTCTGTAACTCTCCAGCATTCTGCACCATAGAGAAGCACAGAAAGCACACAGCTCTGATATAATTTTAATTTTGTGCTTGTGCTGTATTGAAATGTGCTAGTAGTGCAATGTCATCTGCATATTCCAGATCTTCCAATGTAGAAAATGTTGTCCATCTTATTCCTCTTGGACTGCCCTCTGTTGTCTGGCGCATCACCCAGTCTATGACTGTTAAAAATAGAGTGGTTGATAAGGGGCATCCCTGTCATACTCCTGTCTTCACCTCAAAGGTTAGGTTGCTCTGCCCAACGCTACACGTAAAGTTGGCATAGAGGCTTTTTATGATTGACACTATGCAGCTTGGAATTCCATAAGCCCTCAGTATTTTCCATAAACTGTCCCTATGTATACTGTCAAAAGCCTTTTCAAAATCAATGAAATCAATGTACAGCTGTCTTTGCCATTCTGAGCTCTGCTCTATAATGTTCCTGAGGGTAAATATATGATCTACTTCTCTCCTGTTCTTTCTAAATCCTGCTTGTTCTTTCCTCAGTTTGTGGTCTACTGCTTTTGAAATTCTCTGTGTAATTATCCTGCCTAGTATTTTGCTGGGAACTGAGAGAAGAGTTATTCCTCTCCAGTTATTGCAGTCTGCAAGATCTCCCTTCTTGGGCAATTTGACAATTATTCTTTTGTTCCACTCTGTTGGTGTTGTCCCTGTTTTCCAGACTTGTGCAAATAGTGGTTCTAATAGTTCTGCTGCTAGCTCAGGGTATGTCTTAAATAGCTCTGCATTTAAGTTATCATGGCCAGGAGCTTTTCCATTCTTTAACCCTTTGATTGCTGTGATGATTTCTTCTTTTCGTGGAAGGTCTGTATTAACATCTAGATTGTTTTCAGCCTCTTCTTCTTTGATCCTTAGCCGCCGACCGTCAAAGCAGTCAGTGGCCATTACGCCTGGTGGCGTCTTGTAGGGCAACAACAAATTGATTCCACTTTGCTCGGTCGGTGGCCATCCTTCGTACAGTGTCCTAACTCTGGTTCATTCTTTGCATCTCAGCCTCCACAGTCTTCCGCCAAGTTGTTTTTGGTCGGCCTCTCTTTCGTTTTCCTTCAGGGGTCCATAGCATAGCTGTTCTTGTGATGGCATCGGGGTCTCTTCTGAGGACATGGCCAACCCAGCTCCAGCGTCTGCCAGCTATGATGGTGTGCATGTCCTCTTGCTTGCTCCGAGTAAGCAGATCTTGGTTGGTGATGGTATTCGGCCAAAAGATTCGGAGAATTTTTCTTAGGCATGTTGTGTGAAAAGAGGACAATTTCAACATTTCCTTCTCTGTAACTCTCCAGCTCTCCACGCCATAGAGAAGCACAGAAAGCACACAGCTCTGATATAATCCTAATTTTGTGCTTGCGCTGTACTGAGAGGACTTCCAGATGTTGTTTAGAATAAAAAAGGCTGTTCTTGCTTTGTTCATTCTGTTGTTGATGTCTTTGCTTGCTACGCCGACTGGTGTTACTATGCATCCTAGGTATGTGAAGGCATCTGTCTGTTCCAGTTGCTGATTCCTTACTGATATGGGCTCAGGGTTGCTCACATTGAGCGTTATGACCTCTGTCTTCTTTAGGTTGATGTTCAAGCCCACCTGCTGGCTATACTTATTGAGTCTATCCGTTTTTTCCTGGATGTGTTGATGTGAATGTGCTAGTAGTGCAATGTCATCTGCATATTCCAGATCTTCCAATGTAGAAAATGTAGTCCATTTTATTCCTCTTGGATTGCCCTCTGTTGTCTGGCGCATCACCCAGTCTATGACTGTTAAAAATAGAGTGGTTGATAAGGGGCATCCCTGTCGTACTCCTGTCTTCACTTCAAAGGTTAGGTTGCTCTGCCCAATGCTACACGTAAAGTTGGCAAAAATTCTTTTTATGATTGACACTATGCAGCTTGGAATTCCATAAGCCCTCAGTATTTTCCGTAAACTGTCCCTATGTATACTGTCAAAAGCCTTTTCAAAATCAACGAAATTAATGTACAGCTGTCTTTGCCATTCTGAGCACTGCTCTATAATGTTCCTGAGAATAAATATATGATCTACACATCTCCTGTTCTTTCTAAATCCTGCTTGTTCTTTCCTCAGTTTGTGGTCTACTGCTTTTGAGATTCCCTGTATAATTATCCTGCCTAGTATTTTGCTGGGAACTGAGAGAAGAGTTATTCCTGTCCAATTATTGCAGTCTGCAAGATCTCCCTTCTTTGGCAATTTGACAATTATTCCTTTTCTCCACTCTGTTGGTGTTGTCTCTGTTTTCCAGACTTGTGCAAATAGTGGTTCTAATAGTTCTGCTGCTAGCTCTGGGTATGTCTTAAATAGCTCTGCATTTAAGTTATCATGACCAGGAGCTTTTCCATTCTTTAACCCTTTGATTGCTGTGATGATTTCTTCTTTTCGTGGGATGTCTGTATTATCATCTAGATCATTTTCAGCCTCAGGAACATCCAATTGTGTCTCTGGTGGTTCCTTATTCAGAGTTTCTCTGAAATGCTCTGCCCATCTTGTTTCCTGTCCCTCTACTGTCGTGATGAGATTTCCGTGCTTATCTCTTACTAATGTAATATTGTTTGCACCTCGTTTTCCACTGATGATTTTAGTTATTTTGTATACTGTGCTTTGTTAATTTCTCAGTGCTGCCTCTTCTGCCTGTCTTGCAAGGTCATCCAGAAATGTCCTTTTGTTAGCACGGGTTTGACGTTTAACTTCCTTGTCCAGCTGACTGTACTGTTCACTATATATTGCCTTTAACCTGAGAGACTTAGCTTCTGTTTTCTTTCTTTTCATTTCCTTTCTCTTCGCTATGGTGTTTAGCGTTTCTGGTGTTATCCAGTCTTGCTTCTTCCTTTCCTGGAATCCCAAGCATGATTTGCTGCTTTCCTTATATATTGTTGAAATGGTGTTGAATTTCTGGTCTATATCATCAGTCAATGTCTTTTCCTGACTTTTGGCAAACTGATATCGTTTCTTTATGGTAAGGGGGTCCTTCAGTTTGTTGATGTCAAACATTTTCTGTGTAGTTACAGTTGGTCCAGCCCTTCTTAGTTTCACTTTCAGTTTTGCTACTACTAAATGGTGATCACTTCCCACATCTGCATCTCTTCTTACCTTCACATCTTGTAATGCATGTCTCCATCTACCGTTAATCATGATGTGGTCTATCTGGTTTCTGTCCCGACCATTTGGTGATTCCCATGTTAATTTGTGAATTTCTTTGTGTGGGAAAAGTGTTCCTCCAATGACCAGGTTGTTAATGCTACAGAAACTTATTAATTTATCCCCATTTTCGTTTGCTGTTCCGCTGCCGCATTTCCCCATTACTCTTTCATTACATGTATTGTGTGTTCCAACTTTCGCATTGAGGTCTCCCATTACTATGATAAGATCATATCTAGGTGTGTCTTCCATTTCTTTCTGCAGTTGTTTATAGAATTCATCCATGACCTCTTCATCGCTGTCATTCGTTGGTGCGTAGTATTGTATTATTGTAGTATTGGTGAATCTCCCTCTCAATCTTAATCTTATCAGTCTGTTGTTGATGGGTTTCCATTCCAGTAATGTCCTTTCTATTCCTTTCTGTAGAATAATGGCTACACTTTCATTGTGCTGTCCATCCTCTCTTCCAGAGTAAAGTACTGTTTCTCCTGTTGCTGTTTTAACTTTTCCTGCCCCTGTCCATCTGCTCTCGCTTATCCCTAGAATGTGTAACCTATAGTTTCTCATTTCTGCCGTGACCTGTTTTAGTTTACCTATCTCGTTCATTGTCCTGACATTCCAAAATCCTATTCTTGTTTCACGTTTTGCGGTCAGGATGCCCATTTTCGTGTCAGTGGCTTCCTTTCAGCTTTCACCACTGACAGTCATACGGGCCTCAGACTCCGGATGTCCGTCCCGCAGCAAAGTTTGTTCATTTGTTGTCGTTTCCGTAACTTCATTTCTTTTTACAAAGACAGGGGTGTCAGCCCTATGCTAAAACCCCCAACCTGGAGGACCAGGGTGTCTGCTTTAGTCTGACCCCTGCCCACGCAAACCTGTCCAGCTTGGTAGAACCTTACAGGAGTAAAACTCCCGCTGGCGTAGCTCTGGGGGTAATCAGGGTACGCAAGCTGCCATACCTCGACAAGGTATTGACACCGGTGAACTGTATGACTGCAAATATTAAAACATATCTTGCTTAAAACTCAACATCTACCAGGTCACACCTGTTCATTGTGTTTATTTCTTTGGCAGTTTAATATTTGTAGCATTATGATTAATTAACTTACTTAGTCGTTCCCCTTCTACGTGAGGTGTAGAGGTTTGGAAGAGAGAGCGCCAGACTATCCTATCGGCTGTCTTCCTCCTGGCCTGGTTCCATTCTAGTCCTTGGTCCTTCAAAGATTGTCTAATGTTGTCCTCCCAGCGGATTCTGGGGGTCTGGATCCCTGGCTCTTTGTTTCCCATGCTTGTCATGGTAGCCGATCTTCTCCCATTCTGCAGACATGGCCAAAACCATCTTAGTTGGGACTGTTCTACTTGGGTCTGCAGGGGGTGGGATTTTAGGCCTTGACGTATCGTCTGGTTGCGGACCATGTCTCTTGTTACTTCAACCACCTTCCTCAGATACCTCATTTCTGAGGTTTGGATCTGGCTTTTGTGGGTTTTAGTCATTGCCCATGACGCGCATCCATATGTCAAGACTGGGACATAGGTGGAGCGGTATACAGCCATCTTCGTTTTCTTACCAACCTCTCTCTTGCTGAGGAATCCTCGATTTATGGCCTGAAAAAGTCTCCCAGCTGCAGCTTTTCGAGTGGCCAACTCTTCTTTGATGCCTCCCTTTCGGTCTATAATAGCTCCGAGATATTTAAAGTGGTTGACTTGCTCCAGGACCTGTTCTCTCAGCTTAATCTCATGTCTTCTTTCTTCTCGTGATATCACCATGGATCTTTTTTTAGAGCTGCGTATGACCATCCCTCTCTTCTCCAGCTCTTCCTTCCACACTAGCAATCAGGGCAACATCATCAGCAACTGCCAGCTCTGAAATACAGACTTGTCTCATCTTCCAGTACCCCACTGAATACTTTCTTGTTCTCTCCTTACATGCCTTGATGACATCGTCCATGAGGAGTATGAAAAGATAAGGTGACAGGATATCACCTTGTCTTACACCAGTGGTGGTCCTGAACTCTTCTGACTTATGGTTTGCTGTTCTCACATAATTTCTGCAAGACTTGTAGAAGCTCTGTATAGCATGAATCAGAGGTGCTGGAATGTTCTTCCTTGCCACACAGTCCCAAAGTTTGCTCCAGGGGACCCTGTCAAACGCCTTTTCCAGATCTATGAAACAAAGATGGATCTCACTCTTATACTCAAGGGCCTTTTTACTCAGCTGTCTGAGTGTGAAGATTAGGTCTTGAGTACTTTGGTTAGCTCGGAATCCGCACTGGACCTCATCCAATTGTGGCTCAGCTAGGCGTCGGAGTCTCTGCTCTAGGATTCTAGAGTAGATTTTACCAGGACACTGAGAAGGGATATGCCTCTTTGGTTTCCACATTGTCGATTGTCACCCTTTTTTGAAAATTGGTGTTATGCAATCTCCCAATCCTTTGGTATGGTCTTGTTGCACCACGCTGCCTGTAGGACCCTTAAGAGTAATAGGTCGCCTGATGCTTCCATGTACTTAACCATTTCTGGTGTTATACCATCATGCCCTGCTGCTTTGCCCATCTTGATTTTCTCCAGTGCTCCCTTCAGTTCTTCCATCTTTATGTCATCTTCATCATCACTGGTTTCCTCTTCTGTGCTAGTGGTTATCATTTCTGATGCTTGACCTTGCTCACCATCAAGGAGTTCTGAGAAATATTCTTTCCATCTTTCCATTACTTCCTTCGGGGCAGTAAGCAATTTGCCTTGCTTGTCCTTTATAAATTTGAGAGGGCATTGTTTTTCCTTCCTCATGTTCTTTAGGGTCTTATAGAACAATTTCTGGTTTTCTTGCGCATCTTTTTCTAGCTTTTCTCCAAATTCTTCCCAGGACTTCTGTTTTGCTGCTAGCACCTTGTTCTTTGCTTCTGTTCTGAGTATCACATATTTTCTCTATTTGTCTGCTGTGTTTTTAGCTCCTAAGTATTGTTTCCATGCCATTTTCTTCTCTCTTATTTTCTCTTTGACTTCCTCTGTCCACCAAGGTGTCCTCTTTCTCTTGTTCCCAAGTCAGACTTCACCACATTCTTCTGCAGCAGCTGTCTTTATGATGTCCTTGAATTTAAGCCAGAAGGTTTCCAAGTCATCAGGTTGTTCTTCTGTGTTTCTCACCACTGTAGCAATAAGCCCCTGATATCTGGTCTTAATATCTGGCTCTCTCAGCTTGTAGGCCTTAATGCTCATTTCTCCTGTTCGTTTACTTGGTTTCTTGCGTGATGTTGGGCAGTTCCTAGGCTGAGCAACTCTTTCAGTTGTTCTTTTGATTGTAAGCAGGTAGTGATCACTTCCAATCTCTGGCCCCCTCCAAACTCTAGCATTCTGGACATATTTGAATGAGCTCCTCCTAACATGGCATAGTCGATCACTAACTTGGATTTCTAATTTTGGAGTTCCAAGGGCTGTCCTCCTTTAGAATACGGCCTTGTAGTTCGCCATGTTTTAAAGCAGGTGAGGCCGCCCTCCTCTTTTCAGCCGGGCTTGGGACCGGCCTAGGCAGAGTTATCATTGCAATCAATATTTCAAACTGTTCCCCAAATTATTAGTTCCATTCTGTGATTGTTTGCTGTGTAATAGAAAAAGCAAAATCATATTTTGATTCAGAAAGACAAAAATCGAATTCACTGTCTTTTTTTAAATTTTAGGGATGAGAGGCTACAACTGGCCAAGATGCTTCAGTCAAGAGGCGAACATAAGATGGCAGCATCTAGTGCTCTGAGGACAAACTTGCAGCTTGAGGGCTTGCATGACTCAATTGTTTCCCAGGAGGTGAATGTAGATGTAAATCAGAACTGTGATGTACAAACCATCAAGCTGGAAGATCTGTCAGATAGTGTCCGCAATCAAATCTTGAACATCATTGGTGAAGACATCACCAATAAGTTTGGAAGTCAGTCAGAGTCAGAAACCAGTAAAGTGTCTGTATCGAATGAGCTGGGAAAGGGAGCATTACAGTCTCAAGATGGGATAGTGCTGCAGTCTCAAGAAGATGTAATAGTGCTCTCAGATGATGAAGACCTAAGAAAGAGAAGTAAACACGAAAAGAAAAATTCTCAGAAAATTTCCAGCATCAGCACACCAGCAGAATTGAGTGATGTCAAAAAAGCAAAGAAAAAGAATTCAAAGAAATTAGCTGGACTCTTTTCAAAAACTAGCTTAGGAAGTTCAATGTTTATGTATTCTGTAGATTGTTCAGCAGCTTCTAGGCCAATACTTGCAAGTAATAGTAAAAAAAATGTATGGACAAAACCAGTTCAACAGCTTCCAAAGCAACCCAAAGAAAGAATGTGTACAGGCAGTGATGTGGAAGTTGTTACATGTTCCTCAGATACAGAACTTGGCAAGAAGAAAGGAACATTCTCAAGAAAGAAAACTTCTCATGATTCCATAGTTTATGAAAATGGTCAGACTTCAAGTCCTTTATCTACTAGCGCTAAAGGATATATATTTTCAGTAAAAGAACTTTCAGGTGACAAAAACCAGAGTCAGAACAGACTCCGTGCCACAGAAGAGTTTTCAGCACCTGTGAACTTACCCAAAAGTGAAAAGGCTTTACCTGTAAAGAAAGGAACAGATATTTCCTCTGAAGTGGACTCTTCCAGTCAGTCCCTTAAACAGCTTTTGCCTAATGAGTCTTGTCACATTTCAGATGCACCATTGGCTTCATCCAGTGTGCAAGCAAACCTGCCATTATCTTCACCATATACTGATACTGGGGTGAGATCACCATCATCAGATATGAGCGTACAGTCATTATTACCACCATCAGATATGGTGTCATCCTCCCTGCATACAGGAGTGAGACCATCCTCACCGGATACCGTGATGAGATCATCTCCAGATGCAGGTCCAAGTTCATCTTTATCTCTGACTGCACAGCAAACATCATCTGCAGAAACAACATTGAGTTGGCCCTCACCACAGAGAGCTTCATCACATGTACAAGCATCCCACATGCTGACTTTACCTCCCAGTACATGGCTGAGAGACAGAAATTCTCCATCCCACAGACATGAAAACAATCACATATCAGCTAGTAATAAGTCATCATCTACAGTTAAAGATCCTAAAGCTGAGGACACCTCTGTAGTAGTCACTGTTATAGCAGATGATGAAGACAACAATACAGTAGGCAGTAAGCTGTTGCCAGACATTAGGATGAGCAGTGCAGCTTCAGCTGATATCAGTAAGTTAGACTGTCGGTTGAAAATTCATTTTTTACTAAGATCCTATCACGAGTCTTCATCTTACTGGAGACTGGTGTAAGATCTTTGCTGTTTTCTCTCTCTTTCTGTTATGATACGCTGACAGATATTTTTCATCCATGTAGTGTTTTCATCCCATCTGTAATCCTGTGCTTTTTGCCCTCAACTTTTTCCTTCCAGTATGGCTTTCAGTGAAGTATTATGGCTCTTCCTCTTGTTCCCTAACTCTTTGTGTCCACCACATAATTTTTGGGTTACACCAGTGTGCCACACATCAAAGTTTAATTGCAGGTCTAAATGTAAGATAGATCACAACTACTTATAATGAATTGATAGTTTTTTTTTTTTTTTTTTTTTTTTTAAGTGAAAAGTAGAAATTTGAATGAGCTTTCTATAGGAGAGTAAGATGTCTAACAAAGGTAGTACTAGTTACGATGAAAAAAAAATAATGAACTACTAAGAAAGAAAAAAAGTAATTTTAATAAATGTTCTTTCTTGACTCGCATTATGAAATATTATCCTGCATTCTGGGGGAAACAAACACAGAAATAATAGCTTCCCACATTATTTTCTTGCATTAATGTACCATTTATTAATCACCCTTCAGTTCACCATGAACTGAAGGTCTGCAGCCACTAGTGATTTTCCTGCCTGCTAATTGTCAGTGACTCACTCCTATATATCAGAATTGGTTCTGTGTAACATGGTGTTGCGTTATCAATGGTATGTTCATAAAATAGGCCAAGCATACGTCTAGTAGGTGTAACGCTAACAGTAAATCATCAAGTAAATGCTCCAGTGACAGATACGATACAGACTTTATTGTCGATTCATTACTCCAATATAACAGACGTTCATCAAGTTAACACACTTGAATAGTGGCCACACATAGGGCCTAGGCAGTCAATATAATACAAGAAGTGAACTGTTCTGTCCCTCTTGCGTTCGCACGGAAGTCATCTAACACAACATTGTTGAAATCATGAACGAATCAAGTAGAGCTAAAAATATACTTCCTTTCAATTAATATCTCATCTAGCAATCACTTACTTACTTACTTAGTCGTTCCCCTTCTACCGTGAGGTGTAGAGGTTTGGAAGAGAGAGCGCCAGACTATCCTATCGGCTGTCTTCCTCTTGGCCTGGTTCCATTCTAGTCCTCGGTCCTTCAAAGATTGTCTAATGTTGTCCTCCCAGCGGACTCTGGGTCGTCCTGGGGGTCTGGATCCCTGGCTCTTTGTTTCCCATGCTTGTCGTGGTAGCCGATCTTCTCCCATTCTGCAGACATGGCCAAACCATCTTAGTTTGGACTGTTCTACTTGGGTCTGCAGGGGGTGGGATTTTAGGCCTTGACGTATCGTCTGGTTGCGGACCATGTCTCTTCTTGTTACTTCAACCACCTTCCTCAGATACCTCATTTCTGAGGTTTGGATCTGGCTTTTATGGGTTGTAGTCATTGCCCATGACTCGCATCCATATGTCAAGACTGGGACATAGGTGGAGCGGCATACAGCCATCTTCGTTTTCTTACCAACCTCTCTCTTGCTGAGGAATCCTCGATTTATTGCCTGAAAGTCTCCCAGCTGCTGCTTTTCGAGTGGCCAACTCTTCTTTGATGCCTCCCTTTTGGTCTATAATAGCTCCGAGATATTTAAAGTGGTTGACTTGCTCCAGGACCTGTTCTCCCAGCTTAATCTGATGTCTTCTCGTGATATCACCATGGATTTTGTTTTAGAGCTGCTTATGACCATCCCTCTCTTCTCCAGCTCTTCCTTCCAGACTTGCAAGTTGGATTGGAGATGTTCCTCTGATTTAGCAATCAGGGCAACATCATCAGCAAATGCCAGCTCTGAAATACATACCTGTCTCATCTTCCAGTACCCCACTGAATACTTTCTTGTTCTCTGCTTACATGACTTAATAACATCGTCCATGAGGAGTATGAAAAGATAATGTGACAGGATATCACCTTGTCTTACACCAGTGGTGGTCCTGAACTCTTCTGACTTATGGTTTGCTGTCCTCACATAATTTCTGCAAGACTTGTAGAAGCTCTGTATAGCATGAATCAGAGGTGCTGGAATGTTCTTCCTTGCCAAACAGTTCCAAAGTTTGCTCCAGGGGACCCTGTCAAATGCCTTTTCCAGATCTATGAAACAAAGATGGATCTCACTCTTATACTCAAGGGCCTTTTCACTCAGCTGTCTGAGTGTGAAGATTAGGTCTTGAGTACTTTGGTTAGCTCGGAATCCGCACTGGACCTCATCCAATTGTGGCTCAGCTAGACGTCGGAGTCTCTGCTCTAGGATTCTAGAGTAGATTTTACCAGGGACACTGAGAAGGGATATGCCTCTATGGTTTCCACATTGTCGATTGTCACCCTTTTTGAAAATTGGTGTTATGATGGCAATCTCCCAGTCCTTTGGTATGGTCTTGTTGCATCACGCTGCCTGTAGGACCCTTAAGAATAATAGGTCGCCTGATGCTCCCATGTACTTAACCATTTCTGGTGTTATACCATCATGCCCTGCTGCTTTGCCCATCTTGATTTTCTCCAGTGCTGCCTTCAGATCTTCCATCTTTATGTCATCTTCATCAACATTTGTTTCCTCTTTTGTGCTAGTGGTTATCATTTCTGATGCTTGACCTTGCTCACCATCAAGGAGTTCTGAGAAATATTCTTTCCATCTTTCCATTACTTCCTTCAGGGCAGTAAGCAATTTGCCTTGCTTGTCCTTTATAAATTTGAGAGGGCATTGTTTTTCCTTCCTCATGTTCTTTAGGGTCTTATTGAACAATTTCTGGTTTTCTTGCGCATCTTTTTCTAGCTTTTCTCCAAATTCTTCCCAGGACTTCTGTTTTGCTGCTAGCACCTTGTTCTTTGCTTCTGTTCTGAATATCCCATATTTTCTCTATTTGTCCTGCTGTGTTTTTAGCTCCTAAGTATTGTTTCCATGCCATTTTCTTCTCTCTTATTTTCTCTTTGACTTCCTCTGTCCACCAAGGTGTCCTCTTTCTCTTGTTCCCAAGTCGGATTTCACCACATGCTTCTGCAGCAGCTGTCTTTATGATGTTCTTGAGTTTAAGCCACATGGTTTCCAAGTTGTCAGGTTGTTCTTCTGTGTTTCTCACAACTGTAGCAATAAGCCCCTGATATCTGGTCTTAATTTCTGGCTCTCTCAGCTTGTAGGTCTTAATGCTCATTTCTTCCATTCATTTACTTGGTTTCTTGCGTGATGTTGGGCAGTTCCTAGGCTGAGCAACTCTTTCAGTTGTTCTTTTGATTGTGAGCAGGTAGTGATCACTTCCAATCTCTGGCCCCTTCCAGACCCTAGCATCCCGGACATATTTGAATGAGCTCCTCCTAACAATGGCATAGTCGATCACTGACTTCTCATTCTTTGTTGGTTCACACCTAGTGTATGCATGTATGTGCTTATGGGGGAACTTTGTGTTGGTAATGATCAGATTCTGCTCACTGCAGAATCTAAGGAGTCACTTTCCATTGTCATTGAGAGTATCTTCTCCATATCTTCCGATAACTCCACCCCATCTAGTATGGTCATTTCCAACTCTGGCATTGAAATCTCCGAGCATGATAATTTCATATAGGCAGTCATCCACTGTCTTGTGAAGCAGCTCGAAGAATTCCTCCTTGACCTCTGCTTTCTCATCCTCATTTGGCCCATACACTATGACCAGGTTGACTATGGTTTCTCCTTCTTTTAGTTTTACAACCATAATGCGCTCCGAGACAAAGTTCCATCCTTTGATACTATCTTTTTGGTTTTTGGCCACAATGCAACCCACGCCCCCTTTAGCTCTTTCAGATGTTGGTACACCACTGTAGAGCAGCGTGTTGCCATCAAGATCCATGACTCCTTGTCCCTTTTTCTTTGTTTCCGTAATAGCCAGGATTTCTAGTTTTGCTTTCCTCATCTCTTCCACCAGCTCCTCTTCTTTCCCATTTATACTTCTTGTGTTCCAAGTTCCATAAGTCGTAGTCCGTAGTCTGTTCCAGTTCATCGCCTTTAGAATCAGTCCGGTTTTCTCTCATGTATTTCGTGTAATCATGTTTTAAAGCAAACAGGTGATTGGGCTGTTGTGCCTTTTCATAGTGGAGGGGCTGCTTCCTTACGGCCTCCATGCAGGCCGCCCTCCTCCTTTTTCAGCCGGGCTTGGGACCGGCCTAGGCGGAGTTATCTAGAAATCACACACATTGCTAATGCCTCATGAAGTAGAATGATTCAGCGGACATAGAATATCATTAAAAAAACTATACATCCCATACAGCCATTCCGGCTGAATACACTGCCCTGTAAGTTGCGCCCCCTTTCACTCACTCACTCACTGCCAAACATCACCCAACACTTTCCCCCCATTCACGACCTACATTCTTCCCACAGACTTACCCTAAATCACACTCACAATCATAACACACACCCTAAACTCAGTTCACAACATCTGTTCCCGCTACACTCTAATTGAACACCGCAGCGTTTCAAAATAATGAAAACATTGAGGTGCACAAAAAGAGGTGTAACACGGAATAACTCTTTCTTATTTCCATTGACAAAGGGAGGTTATATGAAGATGAGAGGGACTGCAGTAAGGTGCAGTGAAGGATGTGTATATTTTTAAAAAAAAAATAGAAAAGGGTAATATGTCTCAGTAGGACAAAAGATAATTGCCAATATTGTGGCCACAAAGCATTTGTCAGAGAAAAGAAAGAAGGTGTGTGCTAAGTAAAAGACATGAGAAAATAAATAAAAAGAACTCTAATCAATGCCCAGATGAAATGTCCACCATGTGTTGATATGTAAAATGGCTTCCTTTTCCTGGTATCATATGCTCATACCTTATTTCATTAACTTGGGCGTTGGCGTAGCTGGCAAGTCCTTTTTAGGGCTTTATGCTAGCAGATAGATAATGTTAGTCCTTTACTGGACTTAGTATCTATCAATGCTTTTTTTGGATGGTAAATAATGCTCTGATATAACCAAATAGGTTGAAAGGAACACGCCTCGCCAGAAGAAGGTCAAACACTGAACCAAAAAAAAAAAAAAAAGTTTCCTGGTATCAGAGATAATATAATAAATATCCAGAAAAAAAACGGACGGGATATAAGGGAGTTTTATTCAGATTGATAGTGATGATGAAGCACATTCTTGACAAAGAGAGGAGGAGCTTGTCTTCTTACCAGGCATATCAACTGGGTGGCGGGGGGGTTGAACAGCCTACAAATGTAGAGGTAAGCTATGAACACTGAATAAGCAGACGTGGATCAAAATATGTGGTTGTCACTGAGGGCAAGGTGGTATAGTTGTGAGAGGGCAGCTATCTGTCAGAAACACTTGAAGCTTTATGATGTGGCAACCAGCGAGATGGAGGCACTTTAAGCTCTCCCCTCCCCACTGCCTTGTGGACTGGGCTTTTTAGTCAAAGGCTGTCGGATGCATTTGTACACAAACTGCTGGAAACCTTGTACAGTCCCTAATCAAAACGACTTCCTAGTACCAGAAATAGGTAATATAATTTCTGCATTTGAAGACAGATATAGTGTGGTTTTTTGTGTATGAGATGACTAATATGAGGTTATTTATAGGGCTGGCAACCTCGTCATAACAAAACAAATAGTTATGGAAACTAATGTTGCAAGAGCACATGGATGCTTTGTTGCAGGCTTCTTGCAAGAGGGCCAGCTGCAGTTATGACCCGTTACTGTATAAGGAGCAAAAAAGGGAAGTAATGATAGTGTGGTTATATAAAGCAGTGTCATAAAGGTTAACTGTAACTACCATATATACTCGAGTATAAGTCAAGAAATCGTTTCCCCTTTTTTGGACCTTAAAGAATGTATGCCCGACTTACATTTGAGTCAAAAATAAAAAGATTTATGAAACTGGTTAGTATTGCTCCCCACCCTTACTGCCACACACTGGTATCCTTCAGATATAAACTTTCATTCATTCATAACCCTCCACTCCCAAAGGAGCATAGGCCTTCAACAAACACATGCCAAGTCCTCCTGTCACGTGCCATCATCTCAAGTTCTTTCCATGTTTTCCTCATCATTTTCACCTCTGTTTCCAACTCTGTTATCCATGTACTTCTTGGTCTTCCTCTGCCTCTCTTGCCCTGGGGGTTCCAGAACAAGGACTGCCTTGTAATGCTATCAACAGGTTTCCTCAGTGTGTGTCCTATCCATCGCCATCGTCTTCTTCTCATTTCTTGTTCCACTGGCACTTGTCTAGTTCTTGTCATCAGTTCCACGTTGGTAACCTTGTCATACCATTTTAATCCCTCTATTCTACGCAAGCACCCATTTATGAAAGTCTGTAGCTTTTTGGTTGTTGTCTTTGTTGTTCTCCATGTCTCTGAGCCATACAATAGGACTGACTTCACATTTGAGTTGAAGATTCTTATTTTCGTGTTGGATCCTATTTCTCTTGATCTCCATATATTTCCCAATGCAATGAAAGCTCCTCTTGCCTTTTGTATTCTTATTTTGATATCGCTGTCTGTCCCTCCAACTTTGTCTATATTACTGCCAAGATATGTGTATGATTCTACATCTTGTATTGGTGTTTCTTCAAGTTCAACCCTACCAAATCACATTCTTTCACTAGTTCACCGATTTCGAAAGCATTTTAATGTAAGTAACGGAAATATATTTATGACTCGGGTCTCGCTATATACCAAGACCTTGTTGCTACTTAGCAACAACCGACAACAGTAAAAATGACATTTTGGATGAACAAACAAACTTTAATTTCAAAGGGTTGAGAATTGGGCACGCAGGCCAATCTGACATTCTGCTCTTCCTTTCTCTCATCTTTTATACTGAATTTATTCATTCTCACATGCATTTTACATACTAAGAGCACGATTTCAAGCATTTTTAATGGGTTACGCTGAAAGTTAAAAAAATTTGCATACAGCCAAAGAAATTCCAATGCAATGTAGGAATTTGAAATCGACAAAAAGCTCATGCGACTGATAACCGGGCCTTTCATTTTGGAAGGTTTTTAAGTCCTAAAGTCTAAGGGTCGGCTTATGGTCGAATCAACTTGTACTCGAGTATATACGATAGTGAGCTACCATGATCAGCTCATGAAATATCAGTGTACCATGTCATCACAGTGAGATAGGCTTGGAGCACATAGAAAGGTCAGGAGTAGAGGACCACCATTACAGATGGTCCTTTACAGAAAGCTGTGGCAGTAGACTTTATGGGCTGTTGCGTTAGTTGTTTCTTTAGTAATTTATTTTACTTTATGAGCTGGCCGTTGTGGCTATTGGTATGACCAAAATATTTTAGTTGTCTGATTTTTAACTGAAAGCTCTATTCACATTTCTCTTGTCATTCTTAATTTGTCCAGTACCTTTTCATTTGTTTATTCTTTACTGTCATTGTTAAGTGATAGCAGATTTTAAAGTATAAGTTTATCTTCTTGGGGTTAAAAAATTGAAAAGATTACTGATTGGAACATGCACTTTTTCATTTTTCTTTTGTCATATGTGTTGTGTGTTTTCTGATTGTGCTTATAATTTGCTTGCCAAGATCTTTGATACAGCTTGGAAGCTTAATAGCTTTGTTTTTTAAGCACTGTTAGTTTTTGTTACTTGCACATCAGATTTTATATCATTGATTTAATTTCTTCAGATGAGTCGTCATCTAGGGTCATGTCAGAACTTTTGGTACTGTCAGAAAGGGAGGAGGATGTGAAGCAGGAGAAGATGAGCTTGGACCTCAGGTTGAGTCGGCTTCATAAACTTCTAGAGCAAGCTGTAGTACAGATAAATAAATGCACAGAAAGAAGAAAACTGGTGAGATATTCAAATTTCAAAGTTTATTTCATGTTGATTGTTTGTTCTAATTGCTTTTTTGTTTCTGCATATTTATTTAATGACTTAATGCTGACTGCAGATGTACAGATTAAAATAATTTTATGATAGAGAGTCACAGCTCTGCACTTATTTACTTGTCATTGCATAGGTCATAAGATATTGTTTTCAGACATGTCTAAGGTCTTTAACATTTGGTTACCATTTTTTAAAATAAAATGTCACATTGTTCTCTTATAATTTTCATTTTCCTTACATTCAGTCTTTCACCTTTGATTCCCAATTTCTTGTATTGGATTATTTCTTTAATTCTCATTCTTTGTATCAAATGTCTTTACTTCCATTTCATCTATATCAGTGTCCAGTAATCCTCCAGTCCAGGAGATTTTCTTCTTGATGGTGACAGTGGGGGTAAGATGGTTGCCAGTGCTGTTTCACGTGGGATTTCACATTGCTGTCAGTGGAAGACCTGTTCACTTAAATGTCAGACTGCCAATTAGCAGTGACTGATGCTTCTAAAGCAGTAAATGTTTTCACAGATGTCAGGATTGCTGACCACCTTCACCTCTTCTCATTTCTCTTGCAGGCTGTGAAAGAGCTACAATAGAGATAAGAGTAGAGTCATTTTAAAAAAGAAATGTTTCAAATAATATATTATTCCTTTCCTTGGATGTTTAAGATGTGTTTTTTCATTAATAATAACACAGTTGTTTAAGATACTAAATTTTCTGTTATACATTTCATTGTTACTTTGTTTCAGTTGCACCAAGAAGAGCAAGAATTATCAAGACAAAGACTACTGTTATTAAGAGGTCTGTAGAAGTAGCATGACTGAGCCTTAGACTTGCATAGAAATCTAGATAATGGCAAAAGATATTGCTTTACCAATCACAACAGTAGCTTGTCTAAGAAGAAATCCTTTATCCAATGCGAGACAAGAGTAATTATGAAGTTATCCTGAGCCAAAATGTAACCACTTAACAAATGTTCCCAAGTTAAGTCGTTTGTCCATGATTCTGCAGAATGAGAGAAGATCGGCTACCACAATAAGTCTGGGAAACTAAGAGCCAGGGATCCAGCCTTCCAGGACGGCCCAGAGTCTGCTGGGAGGACAATATTAGACAGTCTGTGAACGACTGAGGACTAGATTGGAACTAGGCTAGGAGGAAGACAGACGATACAGATAATATGGTGCTCTGTCTTCCAAACCTCAGGTTAGAAGAGGAATGACTAAGTGAGCAAGCATGAGTTTGGCAACCTCATCATATAAAATAAATTGCAGCAGAAACCACTGCTGCATGAGCATGGGAATGCTTGGTGCAGACCTTTTAAGTGAACCAGGTGCAGTAGTGATGGCATGCTGCATAAGGAGGTAAAAGGAAAGGGATGATGACATAGATTAAGAAGACATGGAACGACCCTTAAAGTCTGGGTTGTTCCTGACGCTATATTCCATAACTGCATGTAGTTTCATGAGAGTGACTTCCTCTGATCAATCATCAATCAATACCCTTTAGCTCCCCAAGGAGCATAGGCCTTCAACAAACACATGCCAAGTCTTCTTGTCCTGTGCCATCCGCTCAAGTTCTTTCCATGTTTTCCTCTTCATTTTCACCTCTGTATCCAGTTCTCTTCTCCATGTGTTTTTTTTTGGTCTACCTCTGCCTCTCTTTCCCTGTGGATTCCAGAACAAGGACTGCCTTGTGATGCTATCAGCAGGTCTCCTCAATGTGTGTCCTATCCATCACCAGCGTTTTCTTCTCAACTCTTGTTCCACTGGCACTTGTCTGGTTCTTGTCATCAATTCCACCTTTGTGACTTTGTCATACTATTTCAGTCCTTCTATGACTTCCTCTGATGAAGCACATTTTTTTTTTTTTTGAGGTGCTAAAGTGGTCGTGTGTTTGTCATGGTTCACTCTCGCAGCAATGTAATGGTACCATGTAGATGGTCACTGGTTCAAATCCCGAAGTGCCTATCACTTCTGTTAATCTTTTGTTGTCTAGTGTCCTTTGTTTTATTTCTTTCCTCCTTACAAGTGCCTATAATTGACCTATTTTCATTTATTTATCTACTACTCACAGGCCTCTGGTTACCCACTACGTTTATTTCAGTGTTCACACGTGCATTAGTTAAACCAGCCAATGCTTAAAAAGTAAAGTTAGACCCATAATGGATATTGCTGTTGGGGAGTGGAGAGTTAGAGACTTCACTATACAAGGTTCAGCTTTGTGGGAAGGGATTCTTCTATGATCTACTAGACACTTATAGCCTTTGAGTGTCATTTGGCTTATATTTGTTTATAGGAAAGCTGTGTAGGTGATTGAGTTAATTCTGTGTTAGACGGGAGTCCTATAATACGTATATTTGTGTGGTGTCGTGGGAGAAATAAGTTATTGTGAAGCACTTTTTTTAATAGGTTACTTAGCTGGTCATATGTCCTGTCATACAGTTCATTCTCGCAATGGATGATCCCAGGATCAAATCCGTGTAATGTCTATCACTTTTATTACTTTTTGGCTGTCCTCTTTCTTTCGTGTAAGTGCCTGTATTTTACCCATTTTCATTTTTTTTTTTTCAATTTTCATAGACTTTAGTTTTCACTCTTGGTTCTATTTTCCAAATTCATGCCTTTTTTAAAAACATTTTTCAATACGAGGGGGCTTCAAATGAAAACTTTAAATTTGCGATAGAAATTCGAAACACCGTGCCGTTGTCATGTAAGTTGGCAGTATTGTTGCTAAGGACATCAAGAGTGTCCTGCAGGTGGCATCATGGTGCAGACGAACCACATAGCATCACAGTAGGAGTTTAAAGATGGCCATCCCACTAGTGACATGCACCAAAGAGGAACAGTGTTCTGTTATCCGTTTTTTGAACAGCAAAGGGGTGAAACCTATAGAAATTCATCGGCGAATGAAGGTCACTCCAACAAGTGTACGAGTGGAGTAGGAAATTCTGAAACGGCATGAGTTCTGTGACAGACTGTTCTCGACTGGGTCAGGCACACCGAGTAGTGACCCCAGAGTCAATTGCAGCAGTTGAACACACCGTGATGGAAAATCACCGAGTGACTGAATGAAATAGCCGCACTTCTGGACATCAGTCGAGGTTCAGCACATAACATCATCCATGATGTGCTCCAGTTCCACAAAGTCTCTACAAGGTGGATGCCAAGGCATCTTACTCCAGAATTGAAACAACGATGTGTTGATGCCTGTCAAGAACTTTTGCGGCACTTTGAAGCAGAAGGTGATGGTTTCCTAGCGAGAATTGTTACTGGAGATGAAACCTAGGTTCACTACCACCAGCTGGAACCCAAGAGAGCGAGCAAGGAATGGCGCCATAACTCCTTACCGAAACCGAAGAAGTTCCGCACGCAGCCATCTGCAGGGATGGTTATGCTGACTCTCTTTTGGGATGAACGAGGCATTATTTTAGAGCACTGCATGCCCAGGGGGAACACTGTCACGAGTGCCATGTTTACAGATCTTCTCAGGAATCATCTTCGACCTGCAATCAAATGCAAACGACGTGGACTTCTGAGTACAGGTGTCTTGTTTGCAACATGACAATGCTCAGCCCCATACTGCCTGTGCAACGGTTGCAACCATCAAAGACCTACACTTTGAGTGTCTTCCACATCGCCGTACTCGCCAGACCTAGCCCCAAGTGATTACCAAGTCTTTGAACCACTCAAAGAGACGATGGGAGGAAAGACTTTCAGGTCCAGTGAAGAGGTGCAGCAGGTGGTGCATGAGTGGCTACACACGTGACCAAAAGAATTCTTTTCTAGAGGAATCCATGCACTTTGTAGGCCCTGGGGGACTTGTATAGAACGCAGTGGTGACTACTGTGACAGGGTGAAGAAATAAATAAATATAACGTTCTGTGACAGGGTGAAAAAATATGCGGGGTAGTACCTTTTGTCAATGTTCTTCTGTTGCTTACTGGCGACCGCCAGAGATGGTGATTACAGAGTTGACTTGTAATAAAACCCAGAGAGTTCTTTGGGAGACTCGTAACTGTGTTTATGTTTTAGGCTGTATGATCGTCGTAATAAGGTAGTACTTTATTTTCGATAAGCTGGTGTCAACAAAAAAACACTTCCAACTGGAGATCAAGAAAATAAGTCCAATCTTGTCTAAATAAAAGAATACCTTTATTTGGTGGTTGCATACTCTGACAACTTCATCTTCTTTGATCCTTAGCCGCCGACCGTCAAAGCAGTCAGTGGCCATCACGCCTAGTGGCGTCTTGTAGGGCAACAACAAATTGATTCCACTTTGCTCGGTCGGCGGCCATCCTTCGTACAGTGCCCCAACTCTGGTTCATTCTTTGCATCTCAGCCTCCACAGTCCTCCGCCAAGTTGTTTTTGGTCGGCCTCTCTTTCATTTTCCTTCAGGGGTCCAAAGCATAGCTGTTCTTGTGATGGCATCGGGGTCTCTTCTGAGGACATGGCCAACCCAGCTCCAGCGTGTGCCAGCTATGATGGTGTGCATGTCCTCTTGCTTGCTCCGAGTAAGCAGATCTTGGTTGGTGATGGTATTCGGCCAAAAGATTCGGTGAATTTTTCTTAGGCATGTTGTGTGAAAAGAGGACAATTTCGACATTTCCTTCTCTGTAACTCTCCAGCATTCTGCACCATAGAGAAGCACAGAAAGCACACAGCTCTGATATAATCTTAATTTTGTGCTTGTGCTGTATTGAGAGGACTTCCAGGTGTTGTTTAGGCTAAAAAAGGCTGTTCTTGCCTTATTCATTCTGATGTTGATGTCTTTGCCTGCCCCGCCGTCTGGTGTTACTATGCATCCTAGGTATGTGAAGGTGTCTGTCTGTACCAGTTGCTGATTCTTTACTGATATGGGCTCAGGGCTGCTCACATTGAGCGTCATGACCTCTGACTTCTTTAAATTGATGTTCAAGCCCACCTGCTGGCTAAACTTATTAAGTCTATCCGTTTTTTTTCCTGGATGTGTTGATGTGAATGTGCTAGTAGTGCAATGTCATCTGCATATTCCAGATCTTCCAATGTAGAAAATGTAGTCCATCTTATTCCTCTTGGACTGCCCTCTGTTGTCTGGCGCATCACCCAGTCTATGACTGTTAAAAAATAGAGAAGTTGATAAGGGGCATCCCTGTTGTACTCCTGTCTTCACCTCAAAGGTTAGGTTGCTCTGCCCAACACTACACGTAAAGTTGGCATAGAGGCTTTTTATGATTGACACTATACAGCTTGGAATTCCATAAGCCCTCAGTATTTTCCATAAACTGTCCCTATGTATGCTGTCAAAAGCCTTTTCAAAATCAACAAAGTTAATGTACAGCTGTCTTTGCCATTCTGAGCTTCTTCTTCTTCCATCCTTAGCCACTGACCGACAAAGCAGTCTGTGGCCAATACGCCTAGTGGCGTCTTAGGGCAACAAGAAATTATTTGTTGTTCCGTTACGCCGAACGGCGTTTATTGGTACAACAAAAATTAATTGTTGTTTCCGTAATCAGAGTGGCTGGCAAGCGGGTGATCAGCCCACTGTGCCATTCTGAGCACTGCTCTATAATGTTCCTGAGAGTGAATATATGATCTACACATCTTCTGTTTTTTCTAAATCCTGCTTGTTCTTTCCTCAGTTTGTGGTCTACTGCTTTTGAAATTCTCTGTATAATTATCCTGCCTAGTATCTTGCTGGGAACTGAGAGAAGAGTGATTCCTCTCCAATTATTGCAGTCTGCAAGATCTCTTTTCTTTGGCAATTTGACAATTATTCCTTTGTTCCACTCTGATAGTGTTGTCCCCGTTTTCCAGACTTGTGCAAATAGTGGTTCTAATAGTTCTGCTGCTAGCTCAGGGTCTTTCTTAAATAGCTCTGCATTTAAGTTATCATGGCCAGGAGCTTTTCCGTTCTTTAACCCTTTGATTGCTGTGATGATTTCTTCTTTTCATGGAATGTCTGTATTTACATCTAGATCGTTTTCAGCCTCAGGAACATTCAGTTGTGTCTCTGGTGGTTCCCTGTTCAGAGTTTCTCTGAAGTGCTCTGCCCTTCTTGTTTCCTGTCCCTCTGCTGTCGTGATGAGATTTCCTTGCTTATCTCTTACTAATGTAATATTGTTTGCACCTCGTTTTCCGCTGATGAATTTAGTTATTTTGTATACTGTGCTTTGTTCATTTCTCAGTGCTGCCTCTTCTACCTGTCTTGCAAGATCATCTAGGAAATTCCTTTTGTTGGCTCTGGTTTGGCGTTTAACGTCCTTGTCCAGCTGACTGTACTGTTCGCTACATAGTTGCTTTAACCTGGGGGACTTCGCTTCTGTTTTCTTTCTTTTCATTTCCTTTCTCAGTGTTATGGTGTTTAATGTTTCTGGTGTTATCCAGTCTTGCTTCTTCCTTTCCTGGAATCCCAAGCATGATTTGCTGCTTTCCTTATATATTGTTGAAATGGTGTTGAATTTCTGGTCTATATCATCAGTCAATGTCTTTTCCTGACTTTTGGCAAATTGATATCGTTTCTTTATGTCAGCCGCAAAAGCTTTTCTGGTAAGGGGGTCCTTCAATTTGCTGATGTCAAACCTTTTCTGTGTAGTTACAATTGGTCCAGCCTTTCTTAGTTTCACTTTCAATTTTCCTACTACTAAATGATGATCACTTCCCACATCTGCACCTCTTCTTACCTTCACATCTTGTAATGCATGTCTCCATCTACCGTTAATCATGATGTGGTCTATCTGGTTTCTGTCCCGACCATATGGTGATTCCCATGTTAATTTGTGAATTTCTTTATGTGGGAAAAGTGTTCCTCCAATGACCAGGTTGTTAATACTACAGAAACTTATTAATTTATCCCCATTTTCGTTTGCTGTTCCGCTGCCGCATTTCCCCATTACTCTTTCATTATATGTATTGTGTGTACCAACTTTCGCATTGAGGTCTCCCATTACTATAATAAGATCATATCTAGGTGTGTCTTCCATTTCTTTCTGCAGTTGTTGATAGAATTCATCCTTGACCTCTTCATCGCTGTCATTCGTTGGTGCGTAGCATTGTGTTATTGTAGTATTGGTGAATCTACCTCTCAGTCTTAATCTTATCAGTCTGTTGTTGATGGGTTTCCATTCCAGTAATGTCCTTTCTATTCCTTTTTGTAAAATAATGGCTACGCCTTCATTGTGCTGTCCATCCTCTCTTCCAGAGTAAAGTACTGTTTGTCCTGTTGCTGTTTTAACTTTTCCTGCCCCTGTCCATCTGCTCTCGCTTATCCCTAGAATGTGTAACCTATAGTTTCTCATTTCTGCCGTGACCTGTTTTAGTTTACCTGTCTCATTCATTGTCCTGACATTCCAAAATCCTATTCTTGTATCATGTTTTGCGGTCAGGACGTCCGTTCTCATGTCAGTGGCTTCCTTTCGGCTTTCGCCACTGACAGTCATACGAGCCTCAGACTCCGGATGTCCGTCCCGCAGCAGTTTGTTTATTTATCGTTTCCGTAACTTCAATTTTTTTTACATAGACAGGGGTGTCAGCCCTATGCTAAAACCCCCAACCTGGAGGACCAGGGTGTCTGCTTTCATCTGACCCCTGCCCGCGCAAACCTGTCCAGCTTGGTAGAACCTTCCAGGAGTAAAACTCCTGCTGGCATAGCTCTGGGGGTAATCAGGGTATGCAAGCCGCCATACCTCGACAAGTGACAACTTCATGCTGGTTCATAAATACATGTTCTTTAGAGATATACAAACCAGGCATACAAGAAAATATCAAACAGCAATCAGATCTACGAGATGGTGAAAACTGCCGCCGCTCGTCCCTTTCTCAAAAACAACTCACTTCACTCCCTTCAAAAAAAAAAAACAATAACTTCCGTCCTAACGTATCAATTCTACCCCAAGTTTGATGACGTCATTTCATGTACACCATGATTGAATGACTCGTAGGCTTTGTGGCTAGTGTTTATTTACTAACTAGTCACACTCAAATACTTAGTGTTTAAATCTTGCGTAAGTATTCTTACCCTATCTCTAATAAGTGGCAGCACCCTAGTGCTAATCCAACGAAGTAGTCCATACTGTCACTGTTACGTGCAGTCTTTGATATCTTACAATATTATACATAGGTAATTTTTTAGTGCTTAAGGGAAAGTCATTATTGAGTTACTTCCCTTGAAAGTTGTGTCGGCTCTTTCGATCAAACTCCGCGGATAAATCCATTTTACTGCGATTTATTCGTTGTTTGGGTAATAATAGATTGTTCTTGCTTCAGAATATCTATGGCCTGAATTTATGTGTATTGTTTGTCTGAGTAGGACGAGTCTGTCTTATATCTGTATATCTTTACATATCTAAGTCGAACTATATGTTCTGTTGTCTCTAGAGAGGTCGAAGGCTATTCGGCGGATGTGTCGCTAGAGTGTGGTGTGATTTGGCTTCGTCCTGATAGGGACTGTGTTTCCTATGTCGGCCTGTCGCCGGGGAAAAAGTGATCTCAGTATTTGTGGGGAAAGTGATAGTCGTCTAGACCTATCGTGTATGCTTTACCCCAGTGTTTATGCGTATTGCCAAGGAATGGCAGTTTCATATTTCTTATACCAAGGTAATCCAAGATACTTTTATGAACTCTCGTACGAAGCCACCATTTTCGATAAGAGAATATATTTGACTCGATGAAAACGACTTCGATTCCTAGCAGCACTATATTCTGTAGAATGCAGTCAATTGTTCATGATCAAATCTACAGAGCAATGCAATGTTTTATGAATGACTAACTTTAGGACAGATTCATTATCTGTATCCAAACGTGAGTGACAGCTCACGAGTGAAGCCATCTTGGATCCAAACATGTAGTGACTTTCAAGAAGAGAAAAGGGGATGCCCGTATTATCGCTTGTTTAGTCCAGAGATCACTGCTACACATGAGAACCCTTTATCAGCGGTTCAATATTATTATATGAAAAAAATATGTGCTGAACATTAAGTTGGAGAATCGTCGCTAGACGAGATTAGGTCTAGAAGCCATCTGAAATATTATTTATAAGCTGACGTGCTCAGTCAGTGAAGTCAGATGATTTATATGTATGGGCGATGCTGAGGGCTTGGCTACTGACAGTCCATTATAATATTAATCTACATGAGTGCCCATGTAACATAACATTGCAAGACCAGTTATCCACTGTACTATGATGTATTATGCCAACCTGTGATTTGTCACTATCTGTGCTGTCGAGTGTGTACGTCCAATTAAACTTTAGAAAAGGTACACAGTCGTTGGTGTCGATGACTTCCAGTCATACATGAGTGTGAGAAAAGAACATTTGTCAACAACACGAACCCTTATCATCATTCGCACATTGTACACTCAATCCATGTCTACACACCACTGCGTAGGTCAAGTTGACATTCCATACACTACAGTGGAGCAAACAACACCATAGAGATCTTATCAACTGATGATGATGATGATGTCTGCTTCCATCCACTTATATCTATCTTTTGGTGGATATCATTAACGGGAATAAAAATCCAACATTATCAACTTTATCAACTGGTGGACCAGCTTTCTGGGTTTGACCTCGCAGAAGTTCAGAAGTCAACAGATTACCGATACCAGACCGTTTCCTGTGGCTGATACGACACACTTGCAGTATTGGTTTGCTCTTTGTCAACACTTCGTCACGTGACCTGTCAGGTGAATGCAGTATGTAGGTCAGCGTTGTTGACATTTTTTACATTAGACATTACAGAGTTTCACAGAACAGTTGGATCAATTCTTGTCAATGTTAACAGGAAGACAGTATTTGTGAACTAAGAAGTCCTATTTTCATCGATGGATCTTCTTGTTTTCCATATATGAACTTTAATATTTAAGGCCAGAATGTTTAATTGAATAAAGTGGCAGTTTGTTTATTTTCATAAAAATAACTTTGCCATTACTGTAAAACTGAGCCTATTTTGCAACACATACTATCATACACATAATTTATATATATTTATGTTTACATGTTATTTGTTTGTATAGTATGTTAGTTTCTATGTCAGCGGGTTGTGTTTAAGGTTGGGCGGCGTCCTCACAACAGAATATCCCACGTCATAGAGGGTCCGTTGTGGGCGTTTTCTATAGGTGCAATTTTCTTGATTGAAAATTTGCTGCGACAACTGTTGCTTTTGTGTTAGCTGTGGAGACTGTAATTATTGTTATTTTTGTAATATTTCTTTGTTCTTTAGTTTTGTTTTGATTTGTTTGTAATTTGTTGGTCTAACCTTTTCTATCTTTCAGTTCTATTCACAATTTATATTCATATATTGTGACGTCATTTGTGTTGTTATTCTTTGCAGATTCAGTGATTATTTTCATTGATTTCCCTATTTGATTTATTTCGATTTCTGCAAACGTTCTTGTATTGTCAGTCCTATTTGTACTTTATGTATTCTGTTGGTTGACATATGTTTTATATAGGTATATTTCATAAGACACAATTGCCTGTGCACTGCACTTGGATTATGGTATAAACCAGTACCTGATTATTATTACTATTATACAAGACCTTATTAAAGGCTTGTGACCCACAGATATTGGGATAGTATACTGATTAATCAAGTCATTGAGAACTTGTGGTATTATTATTGGTTCAGGTGATTAGTATTATTGTTAGACATCATGTCTACTTTAGAATACTTCATTACACAAGGGAAAGCCCTTGATAAGACTGGTCAACAATTAGAACAATGGGCAGTTGCTCAATATGACAAAGCATTAGCTGCAGAAGAGAGAAGAGCTATGGCAGAAGAGAAAAGATTAGCTGCAGAAGAAAGAAAAGCTATGGCGGAAGAGAAAAGATTAGAAAGAGAAGCTGAGGCTGCTGCTGAACAAAAGAAATTGCAGATGCAGGTGGAGGAAAGGAGATTTGAAGCTGAACAAAAAAAATTAGAAAGAGAAGCTGCGGCTGAACAAAAAAGATTAGACAGTGAAGCTGAACAAAAAAGATTAGACAGGGAAGCTGAACAAAAAAGATTAGACAGTGAAGCTGAACAAAAAAGATTAGACAGGGAAGCTGAACAAAAAAGATTAGACAGGGAAGCTGAACAAAAAAGATTAGACAGGGAGGCTGAACAAAAAAGATTAGATGCTGAAGAGAAAAAAGCAATAAGAGAACATGAATTTGAGTTGGAGAAATTGAGATTGACAAGTATGAGTAATGTTAATCAGGCATCTAGTGGTAATGGTAAACCTTCTACTTACAAGGTTAAGGTTCCACCGTTCAATCAGTCCAGTGACGATATTACATTCTGGCTGGATAGATTTGAACGTTCTTGTCGTACACATAATGTGGATAAATCACAATACGCTAATCAATTATCAGAAAACTTGAAAGGTGAATCTTTGACTAGATTATGCCTTGTAGGAGAAGCAGATAAGGATAATTATGATGTCATTAGGGCGGCTTTGATAAAAAAAATATCAGCTAAGTGAGGAAGGCTATCGCCTTTTATTTAAGACGATGGTACCTGAGACGGGTGTAGAATTCTCAGAATTCACTGCAAAGGCACGTCTCACAGTTGATCGTTGGATTGAGCTTTCCAAAACAGAAAAAACGTATGAAGGACTTATGGATTTGTTGCTCAGAGATAAGATTATGTCATGTGTGAACAAACCTTTCCTTGAATTTATACATGAGCGTAAACCCAAATCTCTAAAAGAAATGGAAGAATATTGTTCCCAATATGTCACTGCACACCCCGACGTGACTTTTGGCAACACTAAGATTAAGGAGAGTATGCCAGTTGCTTCAGCAACA
The DNA here is from genome assembly GCA_024509875.1 of Oreohelix idahoensis. NCBI lineage: Eukaryota > Metazoa > Mollusca > Gastropoda > Stylommatophora > Oreohelicidae > Oreohelix > Oreohelix idahoensis. The sequence continues at coordinate 358,178 of JAMPIV010000603.1, forward strand.
CCATACAATCCCAATTATTCACACAGATTTCAGGGACCTCAAAACAGATTTGATAAAAAAGGTAACCATAATAGTTATCAAAACCAAGGTAACCAATCATTTCAGGGTTCTTCTTCAAAGAACTGGAGACGACCTGATAGCTCTCGACACAGGGGTGGTCATAATTATAGGAATTTCCGTAGAGGAAGTAATTATAGAAACTATCAGGGTTATCCGTCTTGGAGTCAACAAGATCATAATTACAGAGATACTCATTATAATGAATATGATAATGGTAACCAAGGGAACTATGACTCAAACCCAAATAGGGGTTACAATAGAGGTAACAATAACTACAGAGGTGATAATAACCGAGGTAGATCTCAAAACAAAAGACATAAACCACATTTTCAGGCAAACTCTGTACAACAAGAGTCCAATGAAGCCTATAAACAGAGTAAAGATAATAATGATGCTAGTAATATGGCATGTGCCGCTTTTGATTTTGGGAGAGCATCTCAGTGCCCCCAATGCAAAACGTTATTTGAGCCAACCACAGTGTCTACTTTAAGCTGTGGCCATCCTCTTCCTGCTCTTCCGGCATCAGTCGCGCATGATGGAAGAGGTTCTCTTGTCTTACATAAGGGTTTAGTGAATAACAATCCAGTCTCTGTGCTATTTGATTCTGGATGCACCACAATTGGTGTTAGGCAGTCACTCGTAGATCCTTCCCGTGCCACTGGACAAGTAGTCAAATGTGTAACATTTGGCGGCACATTAGAGAAATACTCTACTGCTATCATTAGGATTGCTACTCCTTTCTTTACGGGAGATGTACACGCATGTCTTCTTCCGAATCCGATCGCTGACCTCATCATCGGTCGCATTCATGGAGTCAAGGAATGCACTCCGCAACAAATTTCCACGTGGGAAAGGCAAAACATGCAGATTGCTAACGCTGTAGTCACTAGAGCTCAGGCTCTTAATATGCCTCAAACTTCATCTATTGAAGATAATGAAGTGCATAACCAAGATAATCCCTTGGTAATTTCTCGTGACTCGTTTATAAAACAGCAAGAAGATGATCCCACTCTGAAGAAATTCTTCATTCTTGCAACTAAAGGTGATCCGAATAAAGACACAAGTCGTAAATCGTGGATTACAAAGAAGAATGGCGTACTTGTACGTATGGTTCAAGACTCCATTACGTCAAGTCATTCTCAAATCCTGGTTCCCAAGAATTTGAGAGTTAAAATTTTGCAGCACGCTCACGACTCTCAGTGTGCTGGACACATGGGTTTTTCCCGTACTAAGTCAAGAGTCCTTGCGGCTTTCTTTTGGCCATTGGTAAACAAGGACATACGTATTTATTGTCGATCTTGTAAAGTATGTCAGGAAGTTAAATCCAAAGGTCCACGGCATGCTGCACCCATTCAGGCGGCGGACATTCCTATTCGGCCGTTTCAAAAAATGGCCATAGACATAATTGGTCCATTTAAGATCAAGTCTGCCAGAGGACATCAGTTTATCTTGACGTGTGTTGATATGTGCACACGTTGGCCAGAGGCTATTCCTCTGAAGAGCATTACTACTGCTGATATTGCAGATGCTCTTTGGCTTATATTTTCTCGTCTGGGGTTCCCCGGAGAGATATTGTCAGACCATGGCACCCAACTAATATCAGATACCATGTCTCAAGTAATGTCTACTCTGCAGATAGATAGATCTTTAAGTAGTATCTACCATCCAATGTCTAATGGTATGGTCGAACGCCTTAATAGAACACTTAAAAACTTACTGGGGAAGATAACTGAGGATCATCCTCAAGACTGGGACAGAGTTTTACCTGCGGCCCTCTTCGCTTACAGAGAGGTACCCAATGAACATACGGGATTTTCTCCCTTTGAACTCGTCTTTGGCGCGCGTCCGCGTGGCCCTATGTCGTTGCTTCACGATCTCATAACATCTGACAATATTGACGATGACACAAAGTCATCCTACGAATATGTCATCGCGTTGAGACAAAAAATTATCGAAGCATGCAAATTAGCAACTTCTTCTTCTGAATTTGCGAAACAGAAGGCAAGGCAATTTGCCAATAAGAAGAGATGCTTACGACAACTTTGTCCTGGTGACAAAGCATTTGTATTACTACCTTGTAGGGAAAACAGATTACTTATTTCTTGGAAAGGTCCGTACGATATAATATCGAAAATTTCCGATGTCGACTATATTGTCGATATTGATGGGAAGCATAAAACCTTCCACATCAATATGCTTACTGAATTCCATGAACGTCCGGATTATTTGCAACCCATTTTCCAAGCAACGGACAATTTTCCAGTACAACATGGTCATTACTCATCACTGTCCGTGATACAGGATGAGGAAACAAGTTTTTCAGATGTAAATCTTCCTCTTCCAATGATCCCACTTCATTCCAGTGAATCATGGAAGAACGTTACTGTCTCTCCTGATTTGTCTCTAGGAGAACAGCGACAAGTTTCAACTATGTTGCAAACATTTCAGGATGTACTCACTGACATCCCTGGACAAACGAATGTCATTCAACATGACATTGTTCTAACTGACCATACTCCTATTAGGGTTAGACCTTATCCTATACCTATACATTTTCAAGCACAGGTCGAGAAAGAGTTGGATGAGATGATAGATTTGAAAATAATCGAACCATCCACCTCTGCATATTCTTCGCCGATGGTTATTGTGCGTAAAAAAGACAATAACATACGTCTTTGCGTTGACTATCGAAAATTGAATCAAGTAACGAAGTTCGATGCCGAACCTATGCCTTTACTGGAAGAGCTACTTACTCGACTCTCCAAATCTCATTTTTTCACTAAACTTGATTTGTCTAAAGGATATTGGCAAGTTCCTTTATCTGAACGCGCCAAACCTCTCACGGCTTTTTCAACACCTAGAGGTTTGTTCCAATGGAATTTTATGCCTTTCGGTCTTATGAACGCACCAGCTACGTTCGTACGCATGATGCGCCGAATCCTATCTTATCGGTCAGATGTCATTGCATATCTAGACGACATCTGTCTTTTCAGCGATACTTGGGAAGATCACTATTCAGGGTTAGATGAATTGCTGTCTACTTTGCGTGAGCACAACCTGACAGCGAAACCCTCTAAAGCCTATATTGGTTTTAGCGAAATTTCTTTCCTAGGCCACCGAGTTGGTCATGGTTTCCTAAAGACAGAGGACCATAATACTAGTAAGATACTTAACATCTCAATCCCTAAGACTAAAAAACAGGTGAGAAGTCTGTTAGGTCTTATTCAATTTTATGGCAGATTCATTCAGAATCTATCCTCTATCATGGCACCTCTCTCAACACTTCTAAAGAAAGGTTCGCCTAATGTGGTCCACTGGTCTCAGGAATGCCAATGCTCTCTGGATAAGATTAAAACACTGTTTTCAACACCACCTATTTTAGTGCTACCCACTAAAGATAAGACATTCGTTCTTCGTAGTGACGCTTCATCCACTGGGATTGGAGCGGCACTAATGCAAGAGTACTCTGGAACTCTGCATCCTGTAATGTATATTTCCAGAAAACTTAATGCGGCAGAAAGGAATTATTCGGTTTTAGACCGTGAGCTATTAGCTATGGTTTGGTCGATCCTCAAACTACAGAGATTCCTTCTAGGCGCACATTTCATAGTAGAAACCGACCAAAAAGCTCTTACTGCTATACAGAGTAAGAATTTGAAGAGCTCGAGGTCTACTCGATATGCAATTGCTCTTCAACCTTTTCATTTCTCTGTGCGAGCTATTCGTGGATCAGATAATGTGATGGCAGACATTCTGTCAAGATGCCCACATGATTCCACATAACTATTAGGGCTTAGACTTCTTGATATGTCTAGTTCTATAGTAGTTCCTTTTCTATATCATGATAGATACACATTTGTAATTTAATAATATAATGATTGTATCACTACATAGCGGTTCATGGATGTTTATTCACCGCTGTGCTTTGATGATTTTTTCTTCATAAATCATAAATTTAAGATATCTAATACGAAATGATGATATGAATTTTTTAGGCATTGTGTAATTGCCAGAATTGTATTATACTTTGATGACACCTTCCTGGAAAAATATACTTGTAGAGAAATAATTTCTCTCAGTTTATGAGACACATTCTCACCAGTCGCTCCATAAGTCGACTTAGCCTCATATTAGGCGTTATAGGTATTCCTAATATTTTCATCTGCGCATTATTCATGCGTTGTGAGCCTATTGTACGTTGCTCCTAGATGTATTTCAAAAAAAAAAAAAAATGTTCCATTTTTTTTTTCCCGGGAGGTGTGGTAAGACTGTTACGTGCAGTCTTTGATATCTTACAATATTATACATAGGTAATTTTTTAGTGCTTAAGGGAAAGTCATTATTGAGTTACTTCCCTTGAAAGTTGTGTCGGCTCTTTCGATCAAACTCCGCGGATAAATCCATTTTACTGCGATTTATTCGTTGTTTGGGTAATAATAGATTGTTCTTGCTTCAGAATATCTATGGCCTGAATTTATGTGTATTGTTTGTCTGAGTAGGACGAGTCTGTCTTATATCTGTATATCTTTACATATCTAAGTCGAACTATATGTTCTGTTGTCTCTAGAGAGGTCGAAGGCTATTCGGCGGATGTGTCGCTAGAGTGTGGTGTGATTTGGCTTCGTCCTGATAGGGACTGTGTTTCCTATGTCGGCCTGTCGCCGGGGAAAAAGTGATCTCAGTATTTGTGGGGAAAGTGATAGTCGTCTAGACCTATCGTGTATGCTTTACCCCAGTGTTTATGCGTATTGCCAAGGAATGGCAGTTTCATATTTCTTATACCAAGGTAATCCAAGATACTTTTATGAACTCTCGTACGAAGCCACCATTTTCGATAAGAGAATATATTTGACTCGATGAAAACGACTTCGATTCCTAGCAGCACTATATTCTGTAGAATGCAGTCAATTGTTCATGATCAAATCTACAGAGCAATGCAATGTTTTATGAATGACTAACTTTAGGACAGATTCATTATCTGTATCCAAACGTGAGTGACAGCTCACGAGTGAAGCCATCTTGGATCCAAACATGTAGTGACTTTCAAGAAGAGAAAAGGGGATGCCCGTATTATCGCTTGTTTAGTCCAGAGATCACTGCTACACATGAGAACCCTTTATCAGCGGTTCAATATTATTATATGAAAAAAATATGTGCTGAACATTAAGTTGGAGAATCGTCGCTAGACGAGATTAGGTCTAGAAGCCATCTGAAATATTATTTATAAGCTGACGTGCTCAGTCAGTGAAGTCAGATGATTTATATGTATGGGCGATGCTGAGGGCTTGGCTACTGACAGTCCATTATAATATTAATCTACATGAGTGCCCATGTAACATAACATTGCAAGACCAGTTATCCACTGTACTATGATGTATTATGCCAACCTGTGATTTGTCACTATCTGTGCTGTCGAGTGTGTACGTCCAATTAAACTTTAGAAAAGGTACACAGTCGTTGGTGTCGATGACTTCCAGTCATACATGAGTGTGAGAAAAGAACATTTGTCAACAACACGAACCCTTATCATCATTCGCACATTGTACACTCAATCCATGTCTACACACCACTGCGTAGGTCAAGTTAACATTCCATACACTACAGTGGAGCAAACAACACCATAGAGATCTTATCAACTGATGATGATGATGATGTCTGCTTCCATCCACTTATATCTATCTTTTGGTGGATATCATTAACGGGAATAAAAATCCAACATTATCAACTTTATCAGTCACACTACGTCGAAAAATTATACAGTTGTGTGTCACTTTTTCTTAATAAATCTAGAGAGAAAAAAAATATTTAAGGTTTTCATTTGAAGCCCCCTCATAATTGTGTAAAAGGGGTGTTCAGAAAGTAATGCACCACATCGTTTTTCTCAGGAGCTGTTTATTCAAAAAGCATGAAATTTATACACAATATACATGGATATGTCATGTAAACATCAGTATTATTCAACATAATCCCCATCAACATGTACGGCTTTATGCCAGCGCGAAACAAGTGCATGTATTCCTAGCCCATACCAGATTTTGTCTTGATCATGTAGCCATTTTTTCGCTGCATGAATCACCCCTTCATCATCTTCAAACCTTGTCCCACGGATTGCATCTTTAAGTAGACCAAATAGATGAAAATTAGAGGGTGCCAAATCAGGACTATAGGGTAGATGGGGTAGTACAGTCCAACCCAATTTGGTGATTGCTTCCCGTGTTGCCAGATTTGTGTGAGGGCGCGCATTGTCGTGAAAGAGAAGCAGGTCTGCTGGATTCTTGTGCGGCCGAACTCTGCGAAAACGTTGATTGAGTTTTTTCAGTGTCTTAATGTAAGCTTGCGAATTTATTGTCTCTCCTCTTGGCATAACGTCCACAAGAATCACACCTTCAATGTCCCAAAAGACAGTGATCATGACCTTTCAGCTGAAGGAATTGTCTTGAATTTCTTTCTTCATGGTGATTGCGGATGATGCCACTCCATTGACTGTCTTTTTGTCTCAGGTTCAAAATGATGTGCCCAGGTTTCGTCACCTGTAACGATCTTAGCCAAAAAGTTCTCTCCATCAGCATTGAAACGCTCCAACAATTCAGAAGAAATTGCTTTCCTTTGCAATCGGTGGTCATTTGTGAGACTTCGAGGAACCCATCTTACGCAAACCTTAGAAAATCCGAGAGATTTTAATAACTGAATTTGCACTACCAATGCTGACTGACAGCTGTAAGGCCAATTGTTGAGTAGTGATTCGCCTATCAGTAAGAATAATGCCCTCAGCGCATTTCAACATTTCTGCGTTGGTGGCTGTGGCAGGACGTCCACAGCGCGGCCGATCAAGCAGCTCCGTATCTCCACTTTCTGAACCCAGCGACTGACTGTACTCCTGTCGACTGCAAAACTTCCATACACATCACATAGGCGCTTGTGAATGTTCACAACAGTTTCCTTCTCTGCAACGAGAAATTCTATCACAATTCGCTGCTTATAACGCAAGTTGCTAACACGCTCCATTTCAACGGTTTAGGGCAGCTGTATTATTTGGCTGGTTGCGGTGCAATTCGGTGCACACAATTGACACATGCCATATTTGAAGTGTGCAAAATTTCATGCTTCTATCTTCATTATTAGCTGAGAAAAACGATGTGGTGCATTACTTTCTGAACACCCCTCGTATATTATGGAGCATTTGAAACTAGTATATCTTACTGGGTTTAGTAAATCTAGCAAAGAACCAATTTCAGGCATTATCGTAATAGTCTTTTTTTTTTTTAAAAAAACCAAAAAAAAACCCAGAAAACTAAATACACACACAACTTTAGTGCATACTTGCAGCATTGGATTGGTATATAATTCAAAAACCATCAGTAACATAAACAAATACTGAAATGAAGTATGAGAGGTTCCTGTTAGTATAAAAATATTTCTGTGAACTTGAACATTGATTATGAGACATGGAAACACCTTGAGCTGATAGCATAGGACAGGATGGCTTGGAATAAGTTTGTTGAAGGCCTGTGCTCTGGCGTGATGGTGACCACATCGCCCCTAGTTTGCCGATGGTCAAGAAAATATGGACCTAACACCATATTCCCAATATGCCTCCATGGGCGTGTAACAGGATCCAATGCTCCTTGGGGAGCTGATGGATGATGATGAAAATCCATTGATTGCCTGAAGTTTTTAAAGATAAATAAAGTTATGTGGGTGGTCAGTTCAGTAACACATCTACATCTGTGCATCGGTTATCTGTAAATATAAAACTAATTTTTTGCACAATACTTTCATACTGGCTTACCAGGAACATGCCTTCAAAATTTTATATCTCTTTTTAAATGATATATTGTATTGTCCTACATATAACATGGTGTTTTTTTTCCCCTCTTCAATCTTCTTCCCAAAATTTGCCCAATCCAGAAGCAGCCTCACTGAAACCAAACAGGATGTCTGATGCAGCAGATGTAAACAGCCAGATCGTTGCCGCGAAATGTACTTCTGATGACCCATCCCAAGCTTTCAGAACAGGCCAATGTGGGTTGCAGAGCTCTGTGCCAATGTCCACCTCAACATCGTATGCTGAGACCTCCGTAATAGCATCGTCCAGTGGTGAAAATCCTCAGGGGACTTTTTTATCCAGAGCTGACTGGCTGGCCAAATTCTCATCATACCTTCCACATGATGCAGATGGAGAAGAGAACCAAATAACTGTAGCAAGAGCTTTTTCTTTAGCCTCCCACTCTGCATTGAAAAAACTAGTTCACCACTCAAGTGTTCCAGTGTCCTCACTAAACTCTTCATTACCGTCGATTGAGTTGATCAAAGAGAGAGGCACAAATCTACATCAGGTGATAGATGTCATGAACATGAAAAACCAACAATCTTGTGACAAATTCTTGCTGAAGCCGGCATGTGCAACTGACCAGCCATGTCAACTTACATCCAGTGAGACAAATGCTGGTAATCATAAGAATGATGTGAATTTGCAGTCCCCTGATGAAGGGTCAGTTGTGACCTCATCAACTGGTGCAACTGCAGGCAGAATATTGCCTAACAACATCATTGCAACTCCCATTATGTATTTAGGCAGCTTTAAAAGTGCAGATGCCAGTTTAAGTGAAAGTACAGATGTAGGGAGCCTTGCAGAATGACACTGCCATTTCGTTCAGAGGAACTTTATAAATAGCTGGTCTTTCCATATACTTTTGTGTCACATAATGTGTGGTTTGACAATATTCTTTGATTGATAATGTTATTCATTATTTACCCAGTTCTTCTTTAAAAACCTGAAGTGTATGTCCTGAGCCAAAATGTAAAATAGGATTATATTATTATTATTATTATAAGAGTATATTTCATTGTGATGGATGAAAATAGAAGCTACCCTTGAATCTCACCGGGGGCCCTCAATTTGGTTGAAATCAAATCGCCAACGTGGGTCCCATGTGGAATTCCCCACGCGTGCTAATTAGTATGCAATAAGTTGTCATGCTAGCAGCCACGACATTTGCTTTTGTCTTATTTTAGTTTAGCCACGCCTACTGTCTCCTCTCTCTCGAGCTATTAAAGTCAAACTATCTCTGGATCTCTTACTGTCATCCATTCAAGGAGGCGTCGCCAGAGGCGGCAAGCGGTCAGTTGTCAAAGACTGTTGTAGTCTCTAAGAGCAGAGTTTTAACACCTCTGGTTAACACGTGAACGCAAACCGTCTACGAGGGTTAGAAATCTCTGCAGGATGAAGAGGAATGGAGGAGTCTGGCGGTAAAAGTTGTGAAAAAAAGAACTTTGATTCGCGGCCCAAACGCAAAAAGTTCCCGAGAATCAGGAGAGGCGAGAAATCTCGCATGTGGCTATTGATTTTCATTCATTTAATATATATTGGCAGCTTTTTAAAATGCAGCTATCTTTCACGCCAGAGAGTTGATGAAGTACCTAGCTCATATATTAGAATCTAACAAGAATTTTGGATTTCTTCTATACGTGGAGTCTGAATTCATTCTTTGTGCTGCGGTAATAATATATTAGAGTTTTGAGTGATTCAGTCGTTTAGTTTCTTCATTTATTTCACTGGATTTTTGTGTTAATTTAAACCTATTAAATAAACCTATAGCAAAGTTCTCCAGATGTAAATCGAAAATGTAACTACCCGTTATTTCCCGAGTAATAGATGCGTAACATAATTATAAGATGCTAGGCGATTGAAATTGTTTAATAACAATTTATTTCTATTTCATCTTGTGTAAATCTTAAGTAATTAACTTTTCATAGCTAGTGTTAAAAGCGATACATTAGCTAGTCACTCGTGAAGTTCTTTTTAATATAAATAACACTAGTCAACAAATTTTCAAAAGTTATTTGTACCAGAAATTAAATATACCATTTCTTATTGATTTTGACATGCTGATTTCAAATATCATAATGAAATTCACCAATTGGCTCTGGGTTTTTTTTTAAATGATGAATTTACATTACAGTAATACAAATAATATATGCTTGTTTAATTCTCTGGGGTGAACAGCTAGTCTTTCTACTTTAGCATTATAAAAATTGTGGTTACATACTCAATTAATTGATATTTCAACATAAAATGATAGAAAAAATAAAAACATTATTTAAAGTTCACATATCATGTTTTAAAAAGGCACATTTGAACCCATTCCGTCATTATTCAGTCGCTGTTCGAGCTCTCTTTGCTTGCTTCTTGTAGTCAGTCGATGAGGTGTCTCTTGTCACAGTCCAACAGTAATCAGCAAGCATTGAAGGGCTCCAATTGCCTTGATACCTTGTCTCCATAGCAGCAATGTCCTGGTGAAATCGTTCACCATGCTCATCACTGACCGCTCCACAGTTTGACGTAAAGAAATCCAGTTGAGAACCCAGAAAATGAATTTTCAAAGACATGTTGCCGCCAAGACTCTTATACTTCAGAAGGAGATTTTCTACAATTTCATTGTAATTATCAGATCTGTTGTTTCCAAGAAAATTGTCCACCACTGACTTAAATGCTAGCCATGCTGCTTTTTCCTTGCCATGCAACACACAAAGAAACTCGTCATCATGAAGAAGTTTTCGAATTTGCGGACCAACAAATACTCCCTCTCTTATTTTAGCTTCACTCAGTCTTGGAAATTTTCTGATGAGGTATTTGAAAGCCTCATCTGTTTTCTCCATTGCCTTGACAAAATTTTTCATGAGACCCAGCTTAATGTGCAAGGGTAGCAACAAAATCTTGCTGTTGTTGACAAGTGCTGGGTTCTCAACGTTCTTACTGCCAAGCTGCAATGACTGCCTGATTGGCCAATGTCTTCTGATGTAATGGTCACTTCGTGCACGGCTATCCCACTGACAGAGAAAGCAACAGTACTTGATATATCCACCCTGTAGTCCAAGCAAAAGAGCGACAACTTTTAAGTCACCGCAAAGTGACCTATGATGATGATCGTAGTGTATACACTTCAAAAGCTGCTTAATGTTTTCATAAGTTTCTTTCATATGAACTGCGTGACCAACTGGAATTGACGGTAACACATTACCATTATTCAACAAAACAGCTTTAAGACTCGTCTTGGATGAATCAATGAAAAGCCTCCACTCTTCCGGTATGTAATTGATTTTGAGGGCTGCCATTAAACCAGAAATGTTGTGGCACGCAGAAAGGTCACCCTCTTTGAAAAAGAATGTAATAAGCGGCTTCTGGCGGTTCCTATACACAGAAATTGTAACATCTTCTGCCAGGAGATTCCACTGTTGCAATCTGGAACCCAAAAGCTCCACCTTGTTCTTCGGTAAATTCAGATCTCTTATAAGATCATTCAGTTCACCTTGGGTTATTAAGTGTGGTTTAGTGGATGTAGTTTGCTCAAAATCTGGGTCGCTTGAGGTTGATGGTTCAGGACCACCAATGTCCTCTTCTTCATCAGTGGAAGCAGCTGAAAATGATTCTGGCACTTTGGGAACTGGTAGGTCATCGCCATGTGGTACCGGACGTATTGCAGAGGGGATGTTTGGATATTCCAGAGTCCATTTTTTCTTCTTTGATATGCCTTTCCCAATTAGAGGGACCATGCAAAAGTAACAGTTGTTGAGATGATCAGTGGGCTCTCTCCAAATCATTGGGACTGCAAAAGGTATAGCTTGCCTTTTGCCAGTCAACCACAGTTTAAGATGTGCTGCACATGTATTGCAGCATATGTGTGGCGCCCAGCTCTTTTCTTGATCTCCTATTCTGCAGCCAAAATACAAACTGTACGCCTTCTTAATCACTTTAGTTATATTTCGTTTTTGTGATAGAAATGTCACCTCACCACATATATAACAGAAATTATTAGCACTGTTCACACATGTCCTAGGCATTTTTAACTACGATACTTTTGATAAGGACAAATGCACTAACTAATGGCAAAATTTTATGAGAGATAAGATATTTATACACAAAGGTGATGTAATCATAGGTAGGATTGCATCATCAACTTCTAGTTACATTTTTATTGGTCATTAGAAAAAATTATGCAACCGCCCACAACAGTTGCGTCATATATATAAATTGACCGTAATTAAATAAACTAGTAGCATATATCTTGAAAACTAGAGCCAATCAACATTTTTTAATGTCATTTTCGTTTTCAGCACACCAAAATTAGTTAAGATCAGCTATTTTCATTTCTGGTACATTTTGGTTGTTGACTAGTGTAATTAAATACCGGAGTGATTTTACAGGTCTTACATAAAACGCGGGTGTTAGAATATAATTGTAGTAGGATTACCTGTTATCTATATTCTCTTTTATATAGGTGACCATACCTTTCTTAGAGAGATGCATGGTCAGATGTCTTACAGCATCCCAATTATATGTTCCTAACATACAGACATTGTCGGCAAAAAATCTGAGGTTGAAGACCCTTCGCGGTCAGCCTTCTCCATCCATGAGAGCGGTTAACCTTTAGCACGCTGCCAGCGACATGTGTCGCCCGCAGAAACCCATGTTCTCCCAGCTGGAGGCGACATGTGTCACCTGCGGATATCTTCGTTTTCTAGCATTAGGATGTGTGTACACGTGATATCACCCCCGGATGTTAAGTTTTAAACTTATCTGGGAGAGAGTTAGCTTCCGTTTCCGATCTTCAATTAGTAACGGGTGTATTCGTGTTTATTTTCTGTGAATTTTTTTAATCGAAATGAATCGGCATTGAACACGCGGCCATTTTCGCTCTAATTTTATTGGATTCTGACGCCGATGCGATGGGGATGAGATTTTTGTCTTTATAAGCGCTGATATCGGTTCTCAGAATATGGGTGATGGCAGAGATGGAAATGAAAGTAGAATGGCATCACCCATATTCTGAGAACCGATATCAGCGCTAATAAAGACAACAATGTCCTCGCCATCGCATCTGAGTCAGAATCCATTAAAATTTGAGTGAAAATGGCCGCGTGCTCGATGCCGATTGATTTCGATTTTAAAAATTCACAGAAAATAAACGCAGATAAGATCGGAAACGGAAGCTAACTCTCTTGCAAATAACATTAAAACTTAACATCTGGGGCTGAAATCACGTGTACACAATTCCTAATGCTAGAAACGATGATATCCGTAAGGCGACTAAAGTCACCTGCAGCTGTCGGAACATAGGTTTCTGCGGGCGACACATGTTGCCCGCAGTATGCTAAAGGTTAAGTTACTACTAATATAACATCTTCTCTTTTATTTATCTCTCACTAAAATCTGAAGGCCCAAGGGATAGTTTAAATTAAGGACGTATCCTTTACTCATCCTGACTACTCCCCACTCCCATTGTTAATCATTTGTTTGATCTTTTGGGTAAATAACCTCAGTTTGGATCATTCCTAGTTTTCCATATACCAGAGAGAGGGTTTATGAGAGTATATTTTCTTTCTCTTATCTAACTTTAATTCACTTATGTAATGATAACTATGTATTGATGTTGTGATCTATTTTCTAACGATATAATAAACTTAATAAACCTTAAGCTATTGGTGTTGGTCAAAACCTCCCCTGCCATTTATATGTGACCCATAGTTTATCTGTTGTTCTACGTATGTACGTATTTATGTCACAAAAATTGTTTGTGTGTGCGTACGTGAGGGTAGTGTAATTTGAATCAGTTTCAAGTGAGAAAGTACGTCTCCATTAAAGTGTGTCGTTCTAGATAGGTTGGATTTTAGCAATTACTCAATCCAAGACAGTATTTTCTCTTACACCAGTTCTCCTTGTAAACAGGACTATTTCTCACACCTTCCTCTCACATAGCTTTCACTATATCACCTCTGCTCGGACGGGACTATAAATATATCAGGTCTATCTATAAAATCTACAACATTCATTAAATATTAAAAAGTATTAGATCAACGCAGACTATAGTGGCCCTGTAAAAATGAAAATGCTTAGAGGGATAAATCATCAATATGAGAAACTGTGATAACAACTTTAGTTAGATTGATCTCTCTCTCTGTGTATGTTATACTTGGACTCTGACAACAGAATTTGGACCATTGGAGTCAATGTGAGGAAGTGCTTATTTCATTGATGGAAAATTCTTATTTGGATCAAACATCAGATAACAAGATTGTGATGCATATAACAGAACATACTAAACATATGGAGATCTAATATCAGGGGGGGGGGGGGGGGGGGGGGGGGGGGGGGGGGGGGGGGGGGGGGGGGGGGGGGGGGGGGGGGGGGGGGGGGGGGGGGGGGGGGGGGGGGGGGGGGGGGGGGGGGGGGGGGGGGGGGCGTGTGGGGGCGTGGGGCAGAATTTAATTAACTGTCAGTAATGTGTTGGCTTATACGTCCAGAGAAAGACATGAACTGTTAATTTAGTTTAAAATATTGGATTTCAGGTTGTTTATTTCATGACAATTCAGCTTCTCTGTTATGCAGTAGTGTAGGTTCCGGGTAACAAGAAGGAACTTTAACTATGAGAGTTATTCAAGGTTGACCAACTATTTCTTCTTTCTTTTATTCCTCCCACCTCCCCCTGAGTTGTAGGAAACTTCCTCTTGTCTAGTTAGTTGATGGCAATCCCACAGTTACTGCCTGGTAAGATGCAGAAGCCCTGCACCCAAGTATTAAAGCTAGTACAAGATAGCAGCTGACCTTGTTACTCCAAGTGTAGAACATTGATGTATCATACAAGCTCCTGGTGAAAGAGAAGGCAAGACTAGCAGAAAATTGTTCGCATTTTATGTGGACAGTATGAGGAAGAAGCTTAGTCATATACAAATGTCTGTGTCTGTTGCAGTAATTTTTCCAGAGACTGAAAAAGGCATTTTTTTCTGTAGCAATTGGTTTAACATGATGAGGTTGCCATCATATTCAACATTTCTTACAGCGTGCCTGAGGAAGCAGTCTTCCTCTTTTGTCCTTGACCGCTGACTGACAAAGCAATCAGTGACCATCACGCCTGGTGGCATCTTGTAGGGCAGTAACAAACTGTCTCCACTTTGCTCGGTCAACAGCCATCCTTCATGTGATGCCCCAACTCTGGTTCATGCTCAGCATCTCTGCCTCCACAGTTCTCTACCAGGTGGCTTTTGGCCGTCCTTGCTTTCACTTTCCTTCTGGAGTCTATAGCATGGTCGTTCTGGTGATGGTGTCTGAGGATGTGGCCAATCCAATTCCAGTGACTACCCGCTATGATGGTGTGCATGTCCTCTTGGTGGCTGCGAGTTAGCAGTTCTTGGTTGGTGATAGTGTTCGGCCAGAAAATTTGAAGAATTTTTCTTAACTTGTGTGGAAAGAGGACAATTTGGACATTTCCTTCTCTGTTGCGCTCCAGCATTCTGCACCGTACATAAATTACGCAGCTCTCATGTTTTTAATTTACTGTTTGTACTGTATTGGTAGGATTTCCATATGTTGTTTAGGTTGGCGAAGGCTATTCTGGCTTTATTCATTTGGATGCTGATGTCTTTGCTTGTTCTGCCATCTGGCGATACTAAGCTTCCTAAATATGTAAATGTGTTTGTATTTTCTTGGGGGGGGGGTGTTGACAATGTCGCAAAGAGAATGTGAAGGACTTTTCAGGAAACACTAATACCTGATCAGAATATGAATGGCTGTGTAAGAACATTTGTACCCCTACTACAACCATTTAATGTGTTTAATTAAAGTGAATAATATCCTAATCAGTTTGAAAATCATTTGATTCTGCTGTATCAAGAACTGTAGATATTGTCCTGATTTCATAATACAAGCATTGATCGTCAGCCCTTCTTGCATGTATTGATCTTGCTCAGAAATGTGCTTTCTGCAACAGAGTTGCATTTATCATAAAAGGTATTATTTATCAGAATTGTTTATGTGAGAAAGAGAATCATGTCTGGAGGAGAGATGTATGAGTTTCAGAAAGAGAGTTTTATCAAGAAGATGATGGTGTTGGATCAAGAACAATGTTATCACAAGAAGAATACTATCTCTCAGGAGAATAGATAGTTCCGTTGAAAAAAGTGAGACGTGGCTGCCAGGAAGGTAGTGTCTTTATGTGGTTATGTATTACGATTTTGCCAACCAAAAAAGGCATTTTATTTGCGAAAATTAATAAACTTGATATTAACAAAGAGAAACCAATGTTGAGACTTGAAATATGATGTATTCTTTTGCAACACTGCTTAATTTTTCTCAGTGTTTTGTTATTTATTGTGTAGAGAAAGTCCACTTGTTTCATATCCTTACAAAATTAGTTGTTAGTTAAGCATTTTTATATTGAGACTGGCATCGCGGGAAAGGGCTTTGCACAGGTAAAAGTAGTTTGAAACTGAATACATTTGGTGCAATTCGACATGCTTAAAAATGTATTTGCCTTAAAAAAAAAAACAACAAACAAATAATTACATACACACAGTATGTGTGTATGTAATTACTTGTTTGTTGTTTTTGTTTTTCATTTTGGCAAATGTTTTTGCATGGCTGAACCCTTGTTAAAGTTTGTGAGCTATACCAGTTGGTGCTATGATGAAATAATTCATTATTCCAGCAGTATCTTTATTAATAAACCCTTCCTTTTAATATGCAGGCATTCTTCTCCCTTCCAGACTTTACCATGTAATTGCATATCTCTGTAGAGATATCAGTGTCTGCCTTGATAGCCTCAGCTAGAATGTCATCTGGGCCAGCAGTTTTTTCATTTCTTATAAGCTTTGTGTCTTTCTCTTTTCTGGACACTATATAGAGAAGAAAACGTCTGTAGGAAGTATAAATGGTGATTAATGTGCAAGTACTTTACAATTTTGCAACAAAATATATAAAGACAAGCACTCCAGCTGTGTTAAACTTTGATGTAATAACATATATCCTCCAAGTCAACACAGCTTTTATCAGAGAACTAAATTCATTGACTCCATATCTGAATTCGGTGACGACATATTTTGATTTTGCTAATATGTACTATAAGTCATCGATAATAAGGCACCATAGATTTTAGACGAACCATTATTTGTTCCATTTACACGGAAGAAACGAAACACTGGAATAAAGTTACAACAGAAATATATTTCAACAGAATAAATTTTACTGCATACCATCGTATATTTTTGCACGTTTTACTGGCCCAGTTCTATCGTAGCATGGAAAGATACTAACAATAGAATTTATAAATAGCACTGGGGGACAGGAGGTTGTGGAAAAATAATCACTCACCAGGTTGTATGATGCTTGAAGAAGAAGATAAATAACTGATATTTTTTTTTAATGTCCGCGTTGCACTTTAAGAAAAAAGATGTGGAATCATACATGTATCTTGGCAGTAATATAGACACTGTTGAAGGGACAGATACGGATGTCATAATAAGAATACAAAGGGCTAGAGAAGATTTCACTGCATTGGGTAGTATATGGAAATTCAATTAAATCAAGTCCAACACAAAAATCAGAATCATCACTTCAAATGTCAAGTTATCCTGGCTCTGAAACATGGAGAACAACCGAAAAGCTACAGCCTTTCATTAGTGAGTTCTTGCGTGGAATAGAGGGATTGAAGTGGTATAACAAGATCACTAATGTGGAACTGATGACACGGACCAGACAAGTGCCAGTGGAACAAGAGATGACAAGAACTAGACAAGTGTCAGTGGAACAAGAGATGACAAGAACCAGACAAGTGCCAGTGGAACAAGAGATAACAAGAACTAGACAAATGCCAGTGGAACAAGAGATGACAAGAACTAGACAAGTGCCAGTGGAACAAGAGATGACAAGAACTAGACAAGTGCCAGTGGAACAAGAGATGACAAGAACTAGACAAGTGCCAGTGGAACAAGAGATGACAAGAACTAGACAAGTGCCAGTGGAACAAGAGATGACAAGAACTAGACAAGTGCCAGTGGAACAAGAGATGACAAGAACTAGACAAGTGCCAGTGGAACAAGAGATGACAAGAACTAGACAAGTGCCAGTGGAACAAGAGATGACAAGAACTAGATAAGTGTCAGTGGAACAAGAGATGACAAGAACCAGACAAGTGCCAGTGGAACAAGAGATGACAAGAACTAGGACAAGTGTCAGTGGAACAAGAGATGACAAGAACCAGACAAGTGCCAGTGGAACGTGAGATGACAAGAACTAGACAAGTGTCAGCGGAATAAGAGATGACAAGAACTAGACAAGTGTCAGTGGAACAAGAGATGACAAGAACTAGATAAGTGTCAGTGGAACAAGAGATGACAAGAACCAGACAAGTGCCAGTGGAACAAGAGATGACAAGAACTAGGACAAGTGTCAGTGGAACAAGAGATGACAAGAACTAGACAAGTGCCAGTGGAACATGAGATGACAAGAACCAGTCTTTATAGTGGTATAACAAGATCACTAATGTGGAACTGATGACACGGAGCAGACAAGTGCCAGTGGAACAAGAGATGACAAGAACTAGACAAGTGTCAGTGGAACAAGAGATGACAAGAACCAGACAAGTGCCAGTGGAACAAGAGATAACAAGAACTAGACAAATGCCAGTGGAACAAGAGATGACAAGAACTAGACAAGTGCCAGTGGAACAAGAGATGACAAGAACTAGACAAGTGCCAGTGGAACAAGAGATGACAAGAACTAGACAAGTGCCAGTGGAACAAGAGATGACAAGAACTAGACAAGTGCCAGTGGAACAAGAGATGACAAGAACTAGACAAGTGCCAGTGGAGCAAGAGATGACAAGAACTAGACAAGTGCCAGTGGAACAAGAGATGACAAGAACTAGACAAGTGCCAGTGGAACAAGAGATGACAAGAACTAGACAAGTGCCAGTGGAACAAGAGATGACAAGAACTAGACAAGTGCCAGTGGAACAAGAGATGACAAGAACTAGACAAGTGCCAGTGGAACAAGAGATGACAAGAACTAGACAAGTGCCAGTGGAACAAGAGATGAGAAGAACTAGATAAGTGTCAGTGGAACAAGAGATGACAAGAACCAGACAAGTGCCAGTGGAACAAGAGATGACAAGAACTAGGACAAGTGTCAGTGGAACAAGAGATGACAAGAACCAGACAAGTGCCAGTGGAACGTGAGATGACAAGAACTAGACAAGTGTCAGCGGAATAAGAGATGACAAGAACTAGACAAGTGTCAGTGGAACAAGAGATCACAAGAACTAGATAAGTGTCAGTGGAACAAGAGATGACAAGAACCAGACAAGTGCCAGTGGAACAAGAGATGACAAGAACTAGGACAAGTGTCAGTGGAACAAGAGATGACAAGAACTAGACAAGTGCCAGTGGAACATGAGATGACAAGAACCAGTCTTCATGAAGGGTTATCAGAATCTGCTCACACAATTTAGTTTTTACCATATCGGCGTAGTTGGACTTATTTAGCAGTATCACACTTCCTCGTGTCGCAAAAAACTGCAAGATACGAAATAATGATTAAATAAAATACTAGCTTACAATATTAGCTAAATAATTTAGAACAATCTCCATTCAGAGCTACATTTAATTATGGGCAGCAATTTGCTAACAACTTATTCAAGATGCTTGTTCATGTCTAACACTCCTTTCGCGTCATTCTTCTTCTTTGATCCTGAGCCGCCGACTGTCAAAGCAGTCAGTGGCCATCATGTCTTGTGGAGCAGCGACAAACTGCTTCCACTTTGTTCAGTCTTTGTTCATACAGTGCCCTAGCTCCTGTGCATTATTTGCATCTCGGCCTCCACAGTTCTCCGCCAAGTGGTTTTTGGTTGGCCTCTCTTTCACTTTCATTCTGGTGTCCATAGCATAGCTGTTCTTGTGATGCCATCAGGGTCTCTTCTCAGACATAGCCAACCTAACTCCAGCGTTTTCCAGCTATGATGGTGTGCTTGTCCTCTTGGTTACTCCGAGTAAGTAGTTCTTGGTTAGTGATAGTATTCGGCCAAAAGATTCTGAGAATTTTCTTTAGGCAGACTGTGTGGAAGGAGGACAATTTCGACATTTCCTTCTCTGTTACTCTCCAGCATTCCGCACCATAGAGAAGCACAGAAAGTACTCTTCTTCTTCTTTGATCCTTAGGCGCCGACCGTCAAAGCAATCAGTGGCCATTACGCCTGGTGGCGTCTTGTAGGGCAACAACAAATTGATTCCACTTTGCTCTGTCGGCGGCCATCCTTCGTACAGTGCCCCAACTCTGGTTCATTCTTTGCATCTCAGCCTCCACAGTCCTCCGCCAAGTTGTGTTTGGTCGGCCTCTCTTTCGTTTTCCTTCAGGGGTCCAAAGCATAGCTGTTCTTGTGATGGCATCGGGGTCTCTTCTGAGGACATGGCCAACCCAGCTCCAGCGTGTGCCAGCTATGATGGTGTGCATGTCTTCCTGCTTGCTCCGAGTAAGCAGATCTTGGTTGGTGATGGTATTCGGCCAAAAGAAAGTACTCTGCTCTCGTATAATCTTAATTTGGTGTTTGTACTGTACTGAGAAGACTTCCAGATGTTGTTGAAAGTAGCAAAGGCTGTTCTCGCTTTATTCATTATGTTCTTGATGTCTTTGCTTGTTCCGCCGTCTGGTGTTACTATGCATCCTAGATATGTAAATGTGTCCGTCTGTTCGAGCATCTGGTTCTTTATTGTTATGGGCTGAGAACTGCCTACATTGAGTGTCATGACCTCTCATATTTAGACTGATGTTCAGACCGACCTGCTGGCTATACTGATTCAGTCTTTTGCTTCATTGCTTTCACTTAGTTATCTCTAAATTAATGTCTAAACTCCTCTGAGTAAATTTAACGGAAAGATCAGTTATACGCATTCATTCCACGGAATGACGCCTAATTATATCCCTTTATTTGTGTCCATTCTTCCTCTAACTTGAGTTTAGATTATCTCCCTTCGTCACCCAGTTCAATTCGTCAAGAATACCAGAACTACTAACTCCACTCCAGAATTGATAGAAACGATCTAAGAATAATCGAAAACATGTACCGGAAGCAAGAATGGACTGGCAGTTTCCAGCCAATAAAACAAGGAATATGGCAGAGATAAGTTCTTTCATATAATCTACGCTCCCTATACAGCGAAAAACTTCCCGAGGTCACTCGAAGAATAACTGGTAATACGGGTGAGGTTACAACATAAATAACTTACGCTCTGATTATAACACAGTATTATAGCTGAAAATGAAACTTTAAAACAAATGTTAGACATAGTAAAAGATAGTGCAGAAAAATGACTCAGTGTACATATCAAGAAATATATAACAACGGTTATCTCAAAGCCAAAGTAATCTTAATGCGTCTACACAAGTTAGCTGAGCGCGTATATCCAGAGTCGCAGTGTAGATTCCGAGCTGGTAGATCAACAACAGACAAGATCTTTTCTCTCCACTAGCTTCAGGAAAAATCAAGAAAACAGAAAAGGCTTTTTATATCACCTTTATAGACCTCACAAAGGCATTTGACCTGGTTAGCAGGGATGGGCTCTTCATAAATCTCCTGAAAATAGGTTGTCCTGTTAGTTGCTGGAAATGATAAAGCCATTCCATGAAGAGAACAGTCAAGTATGCTGAAAGCATATCACAGCCCTTTGACATACGCAGTGGCGTTAAACAAGGTTGCATTCTTGCTCCAACTGTCTTCGGGATCTTCTTCGCCTTTCTCTTGAAACAAGCATTCAGAGATACAACTGAAGGAAAATACCTTCACACTAGTTCAGATGGCCGACTGTTTAACCTCGCAAAGCTGAAAGCAAAAATAAAAATCAGAAGGGTCACTATAAAAGACTTGTTATTCGCTGATGACGCTGCAGTCGTCAAACAACGTCAACAGGAGCTTCGGAGCTTGATGAATCGCTTCACCCAAACATGCAGGGTCTTTGGCCTCACAATAAGTCTAAAGAAAAAAAAAAGAGCTGAGTCAGGATATGGATGTTGCACCAGTTATCATTATCGATAACTAGAACCTGGCAATGGTGCACCTCTTCACATACGTGGGTTCTACCATCAACGACAAACTCTCTTTGGACACAGAAATTGATAGCCGAATTGGCAAAGCTGCAGCCACCTTTGACTGCCTTTCAACGCATGTTTGGGAAAACTCCAACCTCACAAAAAAGATCAAAGCTGCGGTATATAACGCCTGCGTCGCCAGCACACTTCTATATGACAGCGAGACATGGGCAACCTACGCTATTCAAGACAGAAGGCTCAATACCTTCCATCTACGGTGTCTACGCCACATCTTCGGTATTTCGTAGAAGGACAAAGTGACAAACGTCAAGGTGTTGTCCCGTGCTGGCCTTCAAAGCATGTATACACTGCTTAGACAACGCAGACTTCGCTGGCTTGGCCATGTCCACCGCATGGAAGATGGTTGCATCCCGAAAGATATCTTCTACAGACTACTGGCAGATGGCAAAAGAACAGTTGGGCGATCGCAGCTGAGGTTCAAAGGGGTGTGCAAGAGAGACACGAGGGCACTGGAATTAAATCCAGCAACGTGGGAGGATAAAGCTGCCGATCGCACTAAGTGGCGATGATCTCTACGGAGCCACCTCAGATTGGGCGATAAAAAGCTCTCACGACAAGCAGAAGACAGGAGAAAACGTCGAAAGGAACACGAGGAAAATAAGCAGCTGAGGGCAGTAGTATTGTAGGCGCAAAACGACGCGAATTGTGGTGGCGGCGCGTGACTTTTATATAAGGAAATACTCCGATCGATTTAGGCGGATGAGCTTCAGGCGGATGCGCGTGACTTTTTATATAGCAAAATATTTTAGACGAAAGGGGGGAGGACTTCCTCTGATGATCAGATTGCTTCCTGTTGTATCGCTCTGTAAAGAGTGTCCTATCATAGTTCGATAATGGCGGATGTGTTGTTGTGTGTTATGTTTATGCAACGTGTAGACAATCATTTTTTTTGCGTACATATATTTATACACATATTACAACGTATATTTTACAAACAGTTATACATACGATATTTATACTATATATATATATATATATATATATATATATATATATATATATATGTATATATATATATATATATATATATATATATATATATATATATATATATATATATATATATATATACATATAATAGAAAAACACTAGATACATTTTATATATTTATTGACAAAGAGACGTTAGCGGTCGGGGTGATGGTCTATGGTTGATGTAGGATATTAGTTCGATAATGGCGGGCGTGTGTAGGTAGTGTGTGGGTTGTGTTGTGGTGTGTTGTATTGTATTGTGTTATGTGTTGTTTATTTATACGACAGTTGTACGTACATATTACAATATATATTTTACAAACAGTTATAGCATGGAAACGTGGGAGTGAAGTGTTAGAGACTTGACTATATTAGGTCTAGCATCGAGAGGTGGGAGTGAAGTGTTAGAGACTTGACTATACTAGGACCAGCACCGAGAGGTGGGGGTGAGGTGTTAGAGACATGACTATACCAGGTCCAGCCTCAAGAGGTGGGAGTGAGGTGTTAGAGACATGCCTTTACTAGGTCCAGCATGAAGAGGTGGGAGTGAAGTGTTAGAGACATGACTATACTAGGGCCAGCAGCTAGAGGTGGGAGGGAAGTGTTAGAGACGTCACTATTCTAGAACCAGTAGCGATAGGTGGGAGTGAGGTGTTCGAGACATGAATATACTAGGACCAGCATGAAGAGGTTTAAGTGAAGTGTTATAGACTTGCCTTTACTAGGGCTAGCATGAAGAGGTGGGAGCGAAGTGTTAGAGACTTGCGTATACTAGGATCAGCATGAAGAGGTGGGAGTGAAGTGTTAGAGACTATCCTATACCAGGTCCAGCATGAAGAGGTGGAATTGAAGTGTTAGAGACATGCCTATACTATGGCTATCATGAAGAGGTGGGAGTGAAGTGTTAGAGACTTGCCTTTACTAGGGCTAGCATGAAGAGGTGGGAGTGAAGTGTTAGAGACATGACTATACTAGGACCAGCATGAAGAGGTGGGAGTGAAGGGTTAGAGACTTGACTATACCATGTCCAGCACGAAGAGGTGGTAGTGAAGTGTTAGAGACATGCTTATACTAGGTCCAGCATGAAGAGGTGGGAGTGAAGTGTTAGAGACATGAATATACTAGGTCCAGCATGAAGAGGTGGGAGTGAAGTGTTAGAGACATGACTACACTTGGTCTAGCATCTAGATGTGGGAGGGAAGTGTTAGAGACGTCACTGTACTAGGATCAGCGTCGAGAGGTAGGAGTGAGGTGTTAGAGACTTGACTATACCAGGTCCAGCATCGAGAGGTCGGAGTGAAGTGTTAGAGATATGACTATACTAGGTCTAGCATCGAGAGGTGGAAGTGAAGGGTTAGAGACATGCCTATACTAGAACCAGCATCGAGAGGTGGGAGTGAGGTGTTAGAGACATGTCTATACCAGGGCCAGCAGCGAGAGGTGGGAGTGAAGTGTTAGAGACTTGACTATAACAGGTCCAGCAGCTAGAGGTGGGAGTGCCGTGTAAGAGACTTGTATTTACAAGGGCCAGCAGCTAGAGGTGGAAGTGAAGTGTTAGAGACTTGCCTATACCATTTTTTGTGTAGGTATTTTAATTGTTGAGTGTTTTTTTATTGTGTTGGTCTTACGTTGTTTGTTCAGGCTGCAACCAGAACAATGTCGAGGCCATTTTCATCCATTTTTAATAAAACTCAACACGCACGGGCTTTTACCACTAACAATAAACTCGATCGATGGGCTGCGCAAGACGGCGCGACGAAATAAAAGATCGTTTATAAAATTCCGTTACCATAGAGGGTGACGTCAGGGCTAAATATAGCTATATAGAAAAGCGTAATAAAAATCTAACAGGCAGAGTTTTGCATATTGGTAGACGAAAAAAATCCTATCTGCAACGGCATTTGCCTTTGTAAGACTAACCCTGCTACTTATTTCTGTTCACGTCATTGCAGACAAGCTCAAAACACAAGAGATCAATAGCAGAAATTTATAAAAGAAGCATTCCTTCGTTCGTGTGTTCGAACCCCCGTGACTTAAGGTTTCACTTTTTTCACACGTGCGACATCTGGTGATAGGTTTTGTATTGTCTTCCAATCATGTCAAACACGCTGCGACAACAGAAATTTAGTACATTAAATAAATGTAACTAAGTATTTGTTCCAGTTATCAAACGGTTATCTACTTTTTTTTGGTCCTTCACTTTTGAAATTTTAGTGAAAATTTTTCTTCCAATTACCAAAGAGAGTCCCACAATTTTTCCAAGTCTGGTTCCAGTCTGTAGGTAAATAGATCAGAGGTCAAATACTTCTTTAAATATTTCTTGGATTTTTCATTAAATATTTTCTCATTAAATATATTTTTTCCTGTTGTCAGTACTTGATGATGTAAATAATTCTTGCAGCTGTCAAAAATTTCTTCCAGTTGGCAAATATTTTTTCAAATGTTTTTCCAGTTGGCAAATATTTCTTCAAATTTCTTTTTTCACTTACCAAATATTTCTTACAGTTGTAAAATTTTTCTGCCATGTGTCAAATGTTTTTTCAAACCGGTCTGCCATGCGTCAAATTTTTCTTACAGTTGTCAAAAAGGTCTTCAAACGTTTCTTGCAAGTGTCAAATATTTCTTCAAACGTTTTTTTCTAGTTGTCAAATATTTCTGACAGTTGTCAAATGTTTTTTTCTAGGTGACAAATATTTCTTCAAATGTTTTTTTTCAGTTGTCAAATATTTCTTCAAATTGTTTTCCACTTGACAAATATTTCTTACATTTGTCAAACGTGTCTGCCATGTGTCAAATGTTTCTTTAAATGGTTTTTGTAGGTGCCAAATATTTCTTCAAATATTTCTTACAGTTGTCAAATAATTATGCAAATGCTTTTTTCCAGTTGCCAAATATTTTTTCAAATATTTCTTCAAAGAGGTCTTGCAGTTGTCACTTATTTCATCAAATGACTAATCCGGTTGCCAATATTTCTTGCAGTTTTCCAAGCTTTTAATTACATTTTTTTTTTCATTAAATATTTTTTCCTGTTGTCAGTGCTTGACATTTCAAATAATTCTTGCAGCTGTAAAAAATTTCTTCCAGTTGTCAAACATTTCTCGTAACTCAAATATTTCTTCTAGTTGCCAAATATTTCTTCAAATATTTCTTCAAATAGTTCTTGCCGTTGTCACATATTTCATCAAAATGACTAATCCGGTTGTCAATATTTCTCGCAGCTGTCAAATACTTCATTAAATATTTTTTCAATAAATATTTTTTCCTGTTGTCAGCACTTGACAATCCAAATAAGCCTTGCAGCTGTCAGCAATTTCTTACAGTTGTCAAATATTTCTAACAGTTGTCAAATATTTCTTACAGTTGTCAAATATTTCTTAAAATATTTCTGCTAGTCACTTAACATTTCTTCAAAGGCGACCATCTTTCATGTGGCGGATATGGCCAAGCCAGCGTAATCTTCCCTGTCTCAGCCGGGTATACAGGCTTTGAAGGCCAACACCTCGTCATTTGGCACTTTATCTTTCCACGAAGTGCCGAGGAGGTGGCGAAGACACGGTAGATGGAAAGTATTGAGCCTTCTTTCTTGCTTAGCATAGAGTGTCCATGTCTCACTGGCACATAGAAGTGGGCTGGTGATGCAGGTGTTATATACCGCAGCTTTGGTCTTTGTTGTGAGTTTGGAGTTTCCCCAAATACGTGATGTGAGGTGGGTAAAGGTAGCTGCAGCTTTGTTAATGAAGCTATCAATTTCGGTGTCCAGAGAGAGTTTGTCATTGATGATCACAGCATCGCGCCGGCCGACTTAACACCACGTCCATCACACATACCTTGTGTATATCATCACTAGATGGACATTGGGGTGAGTAAACTTATTACTCATGTTATAATATAAATAATAAAGAAAACTACCCCGTGGACCAGAATCCGCATCAATATGTAATTACATTCACGAAACAAACAGAGATTCCCTGTCATATTTTTACAACAAAAGCATAGTTGGATTCATACTTTGTCTCGCAATATATACTTCTATTTATAAACCTTGGTATTTGTTATATTTATCTAAGTTGTCTAAATATATATTGTATAACCGTTTTAAAATATGTTGTATAAAGAAACAGTACACTACAACAACACACAACAATTAAAATAACATCACAATACAACCTATCTACTAACCCACGCCCGCCATTATTGATCTAATATTTCCCCTGGCGGTACTATGTGGCGGGTTCTGCTGTCGTTTTCGGCTAAACAACGCGTCAACTATCGATTAGTTTTTCGACTAATCAGCCCACTGTTAGCGCGCAACAAGTCTGGACGCTGAAGGCTGCGTCTGTAAGTTTTTACCGAGACCAGCCTTTACTACACGTGCAAAAATACTTTGGTGAATCATATCTAAAGTTTCCTACCAAAACCGGCATTACGTTAACTCGCCCTGAGTTTGAACATTTGTTGGCTTTACAGGGCGAAATCCTCGCCGAATTTGACCGACTACAGTTACCAAACACAGATACCTGGCCTACTACTTGTACCAGTAACACGTTTGACCACTACATCAACTCCAATTGTTATCAACCAATAATACCCAGAACCGAGCTGGTGTAACAACAGTTCCCCTTGTACGTCAGCTCCCACCACAGACAAGCACCCGGACGATGTCTTTAATCTACCACCGAAGAAACAGACCTACAAAGCGGCTGAGAGTAGCGCTTTAGCTTGACATTTCGTCTTTTTTTAAAAGACAGATCATTAAATATATTTATTACAATTAATAAATCTCTGTTATCTATGATGTATAAATATTGTATGTATGACTATCGTATTTATATTGTCTATCTGTTGTTAATATATATATATATATATATATATATATATATATATATATATATATATATATATATATATATATATATATATATATATATATATATATATATATATATATATATATATAGTAAAAAAGACAACACAACACAATGCCGAATCATACACAATACAAGCACACAAAACAAAAACCCACACCCACCAGTTACAACCATGCGTCATCACCCCCACCAGCCAAAAACCAATACACTCTCCGTTAAAAACCCCAACGACCATGTTCATTAACCAGCTTCAGCTGTAAAATTTATCGATTTTTTATATTTTCCTTTTTATCTCAATATTGCAGGTTTTTATCGATTTTTATGTCCATTGTCTACCTGTACATATATACGGTATGAAAAACAACGCAAGACCAACACAACAAAACAAAACTCAACAATTAAAATAAATACACACAAAAAGTGGTACAGGCAAGTCTCTAACACTTCGCTCCCACCTCTCGCTGCTGGACCTGGTAAATGCAAGTCTCTAACACGGCACTCCCACCTCTAGCTGCTGGACCTGTTATAGACAAGTCTCTAACACCTCACTCCTACCTCTCGCTGCTGACCCTGGTATAGACATGTCTGTAACACCTCACTCCTACCTCTCGATGCTGGTCCTAGTATAGGCAAGTCTCTAACACTTCACTTCCACCTCTCAATGCTAGCCCTATCAAAGTCATATCTCTAACACTTCACTCCCACCTCTCGATGCTGGACCTGGTACAGTCAAGTCTCTAACACTTCACTTCCACTTCTCGATGCTAGACCTAGTATAGTCATATCTCTAACACTTCACTCCCACCTCTCGATGCTGGACCTGGTATATTCAAGTCTCTAACACCTCACTCCCACCTCTCGACGCTGATCCTAGTACAGTGAGGTCTCTAACACTTCTCTCCCACCTCTAGATGCTAGCCCAAGTATAGTCATGTCTCTAACACTTCACTCCCACCTCTTCATGTTAGACCTAGTATAGTCATGTCTCTAACCCTTCACTCTCACCTCTTCATGATAGCCCTAGTATAAGCATGTCTCTAACACTTCACTACCACCTCTTCGTGCTGGACCGGGTATAGGACAGTCTCTAACACTTCGCTCCCACCTTTTCATGTTAGCCCTAGTAAAGGCAAGCCTCTAACACTTCACTTCCACCTCTTCTTGCTGGTCCTAGTATAGGCATGTCTCTAACACCTCACTCCTACTCTTGCTGCTGGTTCTAGAATAGTGACGTCTCTAACACTTCCCTCCCACCTCTAGCTGCTGGCCCTAGTATAGTCATGTCTCTAACACTTCACTCCCACCTCTTCATGCTGGACCTAGTAAGGCAGTCTCTAACACCTCACTCCCACCTCTTGAGGCTGGACCTGGTATAGTCATGTCTCTAACACCTCACTCTCACCTCTTGAAGCTGGACCTGGTATAGTCATGTCTCTAACACCTCACTCCCATCTCTCGGTGCTGGTCCTAGTATAGTCAAGTCGCTAACACTTCACTCTCACCTCTCGATGCTAGGCCTAGTATAGTCAAGTCTCTAACACTTCACTCCCACGTCTCCATGCTATAACTGTTTGTAAAATATATATTGTAATATGTACGTATAACTGTTGTATAAATAAACAACACATAACACAATACATTACAACACACCACAACACAACCCACACACTACCTACACACGCCCGCCATTATTGAACTAATATCCTACATCAATCATAGACCATCACCCCGACCGCTAACGTCGCTTTGCCAATAAATATACTACTCGTCAAAAGTCAAGGGCCACCCTATTATTTTCAATGCACTTTTATATAAGCGCATAGAATGATTAAATGAAGGAAGTTTTAGTAAAAATGGGTGCAATATCTTCCTCTGATAATCCTCTATGCACGTTAAGCATAAAAACAACTCGCCGACAACCATGGTGATCACGTGCAATTTGGTTTGCTGACCATAAATTCACATTTATAATCTTTTTTTTCAAACTTCCGTACAACCAAACAGGTGAAGTAATCGTGCTGATTGACATTCCACGTCCAGTGGCGACTTTTCGTGAACAGAGTTCACTCTTAATTTTTTTTACAATCAGCAGACTTATGGTAGTTTCATCACTTGCAAAAACCATGCCACCGAGAAGAAGTCTTGACACCTTACAAAGAATGAGGGCTATAGCATGGGTTGAAAGTGGTTTATCTGTCCGTGAGGTTGCTAGACAGCTTGCCGTGTCACACTCTAATATCCAAAGAATTTTGGAGAGATTTCAGGCCACAGGAAGTGTGGAGGATCGCCACCGGCCAGGTCGCCCTAGATGCACCAATAGACATGATGACCTGTACCTCTTGTTGTCAGCCCTGCGCCATCGAACAGTGACTTGTTCCACACTAAGATGTCAGCTGAGACAAACTAAACGTTAATGTCAGTCAAAGCACCATTCGCAGATGTTTACATGAATTTGGACTGGCTGCTCGACGTCCTGCAGTAAGAATCCCTATTACTCCTGCTCATCGCAGAGCCCGTGTTGCTTGGTGTCGCGAGCACATCCGATGGACAAAGCAACAATGGAGTCAAGTTCTCTTCACTGATGAATCTCGCTTCACTGTGTCATTCAATGATGGCAGGATTCGAATTTGGAGACGACCAGGAGATCGATTTACTGATGACACAATTCGAGAGGTGGATCGTTATGGTAGGTGTTCTGTCATGGCCTGGGGAGGCTTCTACAGACAAGGCAGGACCCCACTCTACATCATCCAAGGCAACCTGACCGGCCCAAGATACCACAACGAAATCTTGAGACCAATTGTTCATCCTGCTCTGGAGGCCATATGTGGTAATGCCATCCTCCAAGATTATAATGCTCGACCCCATCGAGCTCGTGTAGTGAATGAGTTTATTCAGCAACATGGGATCATCAGGATGGCGTGGCCAGCTCATTCACCTGACCTTTCTCCGATTGAGCACCTCTGGAATGTCCTTGGTCGAAGATTGTCAACAAATCACCCCCTGCCAATGGATGTTGCACAGCTGACTGCATTTCTGCTTCAGGAATGGCAAGCTGTTCTTTAGGATACTCTTCGGACCCTTGTGGATCGATGCGTCTACGCTGTCTTGAATGCCTTGCTGCAAACGGTGGTCATACCCGATTTTGAAATGTCTATTTGTCCAATATCTATTGTGTGACTTTTGAAAAGGTGGGTGACACACTTCACAGCTTCATTGTGTTTGAATGTTTGTTTCCATTTCTTTACGTGACATGTCAGCTTGGTATTCAATAAATGCTGTTTTGACTGATACCAATTACGTTTACATCAGATTTGTTTTATGGTTTGAACCAAGGTTTTTCTAAGTGGCCCATGACTTTTGACGAGTAGTATATATAAAATATATCTAGTGTTTTTCTATCTATTATATGTATATATTGAAATCTCTGTGTTTCACACTGGCCCTTAACTCTGTCTGCGGCTGTCTGTCCGTACCCCCTCCTCTTTTGCATTTCCTCCTTCTTCCTCTCCTAGAACGAGCTCCTATGCTCCGTTGGGAGAGTTGATCTCTCTTCGGACCTGTGCCGTCTAATGGTGGGTCTGAACTTTCCCTTACTATGACCATCAAAAGGCTGTCTTGGTCAGCTGACGTGACCGGCTGGCGCTGTGGCGGCCTGGCGATGGCGACTTCCTCGCTGCGCGTCAGCGGGTTTGGGATCGCTGGTACCGTGCGAAACCGATGTAACGTCTCGGGTTCCTCTAATGTAGAGCCGCCGATTTCTTGCTGGGTTTCTATTGAATCCTCACTGATCTCAATAGCTTCTACCTTTGGAAAAAGGTAGGTAATATCTGCCCCTGGCAGTGGTTCTGGACTCGCTCTTCCCCTACCGATATGAAGCGGGACAGAGCTCTCCAATATAGCTCCTTGCGAATTTATAAGGCATTTTCCTTCACTAATTCCTGGCCTGGAAAGTTTGTGAGATGCCCGTGTAGTCCCAGAGAGTCCTCCGTCTGAAATTCTGGTTCTAAAAAAATTCTCAACCTTGCCCTCCCCGTCGAGAGTTACTGGCGCTAGTTGACATGTGTCCTGCAGTGACACTGGACGGTTTAAGATCCCGTTAGATCACGGAGTATTTGAGATAAAGCTCTCGGTGACTTGTTCCAATGTTCCTTGAAACAAATTGGTAAATATAGCCAATTTTTCAGGCTCCTCGTTACAAGAGTCGTTTCCTGTAAACGAGATACTAGAGTTGTGGGGCCCATTTCCGTCTATAGGCAAACGGATACTCAGATCACTGTCCTCCTCCGTTTGAGTAAAGTGCTGGTCGGATGGGGCTCCAGGGCTGGATGGAACTATATGTTCGCTCAGACCGCTATCTTGTGCCCTATGAAGATGGCGCTGGTCGTTGACATATGTAATACTGCTCTTGTCAGTATGTCCCTCACTTGAAGGAGCTAATACCATCGGGGGCCTATTTCCCGACAACAAAGAGTGTACTTCCCGAATCAGAGGCGTCACCACTGTTTGTCCGTTAGGATGCACAGGGTTGACCGACGAATTAGCCTCTGCATATAACATACCACTGTCCCGAGAGGCTTCTAACCTCTCCTTAGCACGACAGGGCTGTTCGAGCTCGCTCGGGGCTCCGTGAATTAGGGGTTCTCCTTTTTCACTTATCTGGCTTGCAGTAGGCCCCCTTGCATCAGCAAGGATCGGGGTGGGCGGGTTCCCCAAAACTAAATATGGGTTACCGAGAATGAAGTCATAGGCTGGCTGAGCCGTTACAGCTGCCTTGATGGTGCCGGACACGAACTTACATTTCACCTCAATATTGGCTACGGAAAAGCACTGTGAAGTCCCTTTCCTTAAAACTCCACCAATATTCACCTTTTCTCTGGTCATCTGCCAGGGCTTCACCAGATGTCGGGCGAATATGCTGGGGTATGTAAGCCCGCTGTCAAATAAGCATGTAGTCTCAGTCCCGTTCACTTCGGCTGGTCCACTGTTGGAGAACAACTTCTCTGACTGGAAGGGTTTCCACTTCTTCCCTTGTTTCACCCTCACAGGCCTTAAACAAGCCACCTGATGAGCGGGTTGTTTGTTTGGGCACCGTGTTGTCCACTGAGAGGTAGTCCGACAGAACCTACAATATCTCTCATTATCTCCCCGGTTCCTGACGGGTTCATGAGAAGTCGGCCCCTGTGTTCTGTTAGGCGGCTGGGAGCGCATGTTATAACTGGGAGGGGGCTCCTTTCGAGACGGCCCTTGCTGCTGGTGAGCTGAAGAGGAAGGCAAATGCGATGAAGATGCTATTTTGTCCGGGGCTGGCAGGTCAGGGTGTTTTCTTTTCTGGCCCAGTACTTCGGCCTGTGCCGTCTGGAACCTTTCTACAAATAGAATTATCTGGTCCAGTTGCTGGGCGCGCTGCTCCGCCAGGTACCTCCTTAAGTCTGGAGACATGTTTGCCCTAATTTGTTTACACAGAACTAACTCTTCCAATCCTTTAAACGATTTCGCCAGTCCCGACAACTCTCTCCAGCGAGTGAGGTAATTCCTCAGCCTCTCGGCGAACTGGGGAAAACTTTCTCCTTTCTCCAGACGACTTTCCCAAAACATTGTTTGGCACTTCCGGGGAGTCCATTGGAATCGCTGTAACAGGGCGTTCCGAAGTGCCTCAAAGTTATTTTGGTCATCTACTAGCATCTTGCTATAGACATCGTAACCTGGTTTTTCAGCGACTGAGATAATTTGAGACACCAAAGACTATCATCCAGCCCGTATGCCTTTGCAATGCTTTCAAATTTTTCCAAAAATACCTCAATTTTCTCATTTCCGTTAGGAAAAGAGTCCATCGGAAAATTCATGGCTGTCATCCGGGGCCCTCCGTTTCCTGCGGTGTCTGCTGCCACTGCTCCGGGGGAATCTCCGTTAGCTGAACTGCCCTCCAAAGATCTATGCTGCAGTTCCAGAGAACGCATGGCAAGTTTATGCTGTCTCTCTGCTGCCTTCTCCTGTGCTTCCCTCTCTGCGGCCTTCTCCTGTGCTTCCATTTTCCGAAGTTCCATCTCGGCCTTTCTCTCCTCTTTCTCTACTTCCCTTTTCCGAAGTTTCATCTCGGCCTTTCTCTCCTCTTTCTCTAGCTGGTCGTGCCTATCCTTCTCCCTCAACATGTAGGCCTTAGTTTCCTCTTTGTCCATACCCATGTCCTGAGCAGCCTCACGCCAGGCAGCTCGTAACTTGGCCGTATCTGCCATCTTACTTGCGAACTGCTGTAATCTCAAGAACACAGAAAACTGATGGAAAGAAGAAACAAAAAGGAAGGAACTACCTTTCACCTGCTAGGAAAAATGCTGTCGCAAAAACCCGCACTCAGACTAGCACCAAGTCTGACTATTAACTACCTGAAAAAAGGTTATAGTTATCCAGCTATCCAAAACCCGAATTTACTTTCCTGTTAAGAAAAACAATTCAATTAGCCATCAATTACCTCGAAGTCATAAACAACCTTACGACAACTACCATCTAAACTGACTGCAACCTGTGGAAAAAAACTTATAGCTGGATCAGTCTTAATATAGCTCAGTCTAGGGGATATTAAAGAAATCTATTTTTCAGAACTTCCTACAGAGACAATCTATAAATATAGATCACAGAATTGATCTCACAGAATGATCCCGGACGAGCCCCCACTTTGTCACGAAATGGATTTAAGACTAAAGGCTGTCTACATATAGTGACAAGACATTAGTGAGAAGAAAGACTGAAATGATAGATTCAGATGAAAATGACAGTGCAAATGTGAAAGTGAGACCATTGGCTCCGAGGTTGAGAACCGAAGTTACTCTTCCTCGCCACTTCGGACGTCTTAATTGCTATGGCCTCGACCAGCTCTAACTACCCTAAGGGGATAAGGTTCAATTACGATTCACATACACCACGATACAGACAACAGATAGCTACTGTACGTAATTAAAATGACTGGTCCAGACTATAAATGTACAAGTTTTATTATACACACAAACAAGTAGTCAAATACATGTCAAAGGATAAAAATGCAGTGTAAGCACACCTGGAAACAAATTCAGGCAAAAAAAGCTACAATTGATGTATCATCAAACCCAACCCTTCACCCACAAGGTTCACCTGTATGGATAAAGAAGGTAAGATTAAATTTAATAAACCACACTGCACTTGGTGGGGTCTCAGATGTCGAGCCTCCACTCCAAACTAGATGTTCTAAATTCTAACTCTAACTACACATATCAGCTGGAACGACTACGAAGTGTCTACACAATCTCTGCATAGACTTCGGTTCTACACAGCCTATCCTGAAATCTCCCGAACACTGCTACACAACTCACTTTTCTAAACCTGCAGCAGCTGACCTCTGCTATGCTCTTACATAATCTTGCTTTCAGTTCTGTCTATTTGCTATAGCAACTGTAGACTAAACTTCCGCAGCTGTCCTCTGCTCTAAAATATGTAGAGGGTATTTTCACCCTATTTCCCTCCACAATTCTGGAATTGATGACTAAGGTTTAATAGAACCCCTCTGGATTCTGGACTGGAACTGTAGCTGGCTTCTCCTAACACATCTGATATTACCTGCCCGATTACCTCTAACTGGGTTCAGGCCTTCGGCGTTATTATGGCCGGGACGAAGCGAAATAAACTACGACCACGCTGGCACCCTGCCGATGTGCGTGTGTAACCGAACGAGCTCAGTGCTCAGGATTTATCCACCAAATCCTATTCCACTCGAGAAATGTCTTCCCCTGCCTGGGAAAAACGGGTCTCTATACTCCGTCCGCTTCTGTCAAAAATCTCAAACCCTTATCGGTCTGAGATGCACAATTTTGCCGTGGGGAAGATTATGTAAAACCTGCGCCACGATACCTGCAAATTCGAATTCCCACTGAAGGCGAACCGACTTGTTTCTGGTTCGCAGCTGGCGATTACATTAAAGAGACCGAGAATTAAATTACGGCCCTATTTATAATCATCTAACAGCACGCTGACCTCGTGACGTCATATACGCGGCTTCGATTTTAACCCAATGATTTCAATTGCCGTTATATCTCAGCCAATCAGAATTGTAAACAATTCTGATGCAACCGGTTACTGCTAGACAAATAAACGGGATTAAGCTCTGCCCTCTATTGCTAATTGAAGCAAAATGGCCGAAATATATATATATATATATATATATATATATATATATATATATATATATATATATATATATAGATATATATATATATATATATATATATATATATATATATATATATATATATATAAAATCCCGAAAATGCGTCTAGCCGCATGCCCTCAAATCTTTTAAAAAGACTAAACTGGTGCAACTGATCTAGGCTCTATCGTCCTCCCTATAGAAAAATACTGCAACAAATCTCTACACCCCAACTCTAAACTCCATAAAGAAGAAACGTAAAGGAGATGAGATACAACTCCATCGTGATCTCACTCTAAAAAACATAAAAAAATAGAAGGAGAAAAAACATGGTGAAGGATTACCTGTAATCCCTCCTAGAAAAAGTGAACAAAATGCAAGGAGAAAAAGACATGGGCCATTTGAAATACAGAATCTCAGTTCACTTCATCACACGCGCATCCGCCTGAAGCTCATCCGCCTGAATCGATCGGAGTATTTCCTTATATAAAAGTCACGCGCCGCCACCACAATTCGCGTCGTTTTGCGCCAACTATACTACTGAGGGCTGCCACCTCAGGGGTGCATTCTCATAATCAGTAATGACTGAAGGGGCTATTATTATTATATCTCAAAGTTATTGGCACTACCTAAATACAGAATGATAAATGGAATAACATTAAAAGCACATTTTAAAATGCTTAGGTACAATGACTACATCAGATGACGAATGCATCACTAAGATAAAGAACATTATATGTCGAGAGAAAACAGCGTTACATAAATTGAGGAACATCCTATGCAATAAATAAACCCTTGCCATTGAACACAAGAAAAGAGTGAAGTGTCATATCGTACCTATATTATTGTGCGGCAGTGAGTCATGGACATTGAGCAAAAATCATTGGAAGCAACAAAAATGTCTTTTCTTGGAATAATGTTAAGGCTTACATGGACAACTAAGATAACTACTAAAGAAAGCACGAGAATAACTAATGAGCAAACAAATGTAATAAAAAACATAAGAGAAGACAATTAACCTTTATTGGACATGTGAGGAGAAAAGGAGTACTCGAAAACATAATAACCACTGCCAAATTATAAGGAACAAAGAAGCAGAGGAAGACAATGAGAAAAAATATAATAACATGAACAGATGAACTACTAACGGATGTAGAATCGTACACATATCTTGGTAGTAATAATGACAAACTTGGAGGGACAGATAATGATATGAAAATAAGAATACTACTCGTAAAAGCAAGAGGCGCTTTCATTGCATTGGGAAACATATGGAGAACAAGAGAAATCAAGTCCAACACGAAAATAAGAATCTTCAACTCAAATGTGAAGTCAGTCCTATTGTATGGCTCTGAGACATGGAGAGCAACAAAAACAACAACTAAAAAGCTACAGACTTTTATAAACGGGTGCTTGCGTAGAATAGAAGGACTGAAATGGTATGACAAAGTCACAAATGTGGAATTGATGACAAGATCAGACAAGTGCCAGTGGGACAAGAGCTGAGAAGAAGACGCTGGCGATGGATAGGACACACATTGAGGAAACCTGTTGATAGCATTACAAGGCAGTCCTTGTTCTGGAATCCACAGGAATAGAGAGGCAGAGGTAGACCAAAAAACACATGGAGAAGAGAGCTGGATACAGAGGTGAAAATGAGGAGGAAAACATGGAAAGAACTTGAGCGGATGGCACGAGACAGGAAGACTTGGCATGTGTTTGTTGAAGGCCTATGCTCCTCGGGGAGCTAAAAGGTATTGATTGATTGATGAACAGATATCATCAGAACTATTGGAGAGCATGAAGAATCGATATCTGTGGACGTGATTGCCAACGCAATGAGGAACGGTATCTAACTAAAACTTGATTTGATTCCGGATCGTTTCTTAAGTTGCCATTTATGGTGGAGAAATGAAAATAGCTGTCGTAAAAATAGTGTGTAACTAACAGTTAAGCAGTAGGACAACCAAACTATGATAGGCTGACATGCTTATCTCTATTTAATACTTCTTTAATTTGTTTGTTATAGTAGTGGTTGGAGATCTAGACTATCTGCAACTAAAACAAAATTCCTTATCTAGGACAAGTGTATTCTTAACAAAAGAAGAAGAAGGGGAAAAATTGTGCATTAAAATCTTAAAATAATGAAGGCGAAGTTGCAGTATGGTCTGGGACCGTAGTATTTTATATTTCAGTTACACGCTGTTCATTGTTGTTTGTCTGTTTTATATTAAATAACGTTTATTTTACTGTAGCCAGATTTTTTCCTATAGATTTAATTCTGAAACGGTCTATATGCGTTGCTTAACAGAAAGAAGTGATAGACATTAGAGACGGGGAAAAAGAAGCTCTATGCACATCAATCCTCATGCCTGTTGTTTTTCTGTTGTCTAGTGTTCTACTTATTTATCTGTGAAAGAAGCATTTTATACTAGACTACAATTATGGAAAAAGTAAAAAGAAGAGACATCACAATTTTGATGGGTGACATGAATGCAAAGATAGGTACAGTCAACATCGGATTTGAAGAAGTCATCGGAAAACATGGGCTAGGAATAATGAATTCTTCTTCTTCTTGCGATCGCATCTTTGATGATTACACCGTCAGACGAGTTCTCATGATGAATTCGACTGTTGTTTGAAGTTCCTCTTTAACTCCATATAGCTTTGAGTTTAGTGTTGAGTCATTGGGCCAGTATATCTTTCTTAACTGGTCATACAGAGGACAGTCCTGTAGAACATGCTCAGCAGTTTGTTCGTTTAATCCACATGTGCACAGTGGTGAAGCAGACAATCGTAGCTTGTGCATGTGTTTATTCAATTTGTTATGCCCTGTCCTGAGTCGAAAAATAGTTATCTGTCCCTGCCGGTCAAGAGTGTGATAGTCGTCTTTGGGTTGGTTCTGTTCTCTTCTGATAGTCTGGATAGCTCTCTTTTTCTCAAAGTATGTGACTTCATTATCTTCTTGTTCACATTCTCCTCCCTTTTTTGCAAGTTTATCTGCCTTTTCATTTCCGGGTACACCACAATGAGATGGTACCCACTGAAGTATGGTTCTCTTTTTGGCAGCTACCTTGTTTAGTTCATTTCTCAGATGCGGGAGTTTACCACCCTTGAGAGCTTGCAGGACAGACAGTGCATCTGTGAGGGTGACTACCTGGTGGCAGTCAGAGTTGGTCTTATAAATCATATTTGCAGCTTGCTCTAGAGCTTGAACCTCAGCTGTATAGTTGGAACAGAATTTACCAGTGGGAATGTGCCTAGTCTCATAGTGGTTGTCAGGATATGAGATAAAGATACCGGCACCTCCATTCCTAACAGCATTAGTTGCTGATCCATCTGTATAGGCATGTATCCATGATTGATCGGGATAGCTTTCTTGGATCATACTCAATGTAGCAGTTCGTTTTTTGCAGATCATTATACTCACATCCACTTGTGAGACCACTGACTGATGTATTAATTTGGAGGGCACTGCTGGCCTGCTCCCATGGTACAGGGTATAGGGTGGGCTTCAGTGGTGTTGTCTTCATGGATAGGTCTTCTTGATGCTGTCTTATAAGTCTTTTCCCCCGATGCACAAAGCTGCTACGCTTTAGACGTCCCAATGCCAGATCATCTAGTCTTGCCTTCATTGGGTGCATTGGCATACTGTTGTACTTTTCCATCTGGATCATGGTTTTTGTGTCTCTTCTATGGGACAATGTCTGTAATCCAGCAACCTTCTGCATCTCTGTTATTGGTGTAGTTTTCATGGCTCCTGTAATGAGCCTGAGAGCTTGATTTTGCACCTTGTCCAAAGACTGCAGATGTGAGTTAGCAGCTGATGACCATGCTGCTGAGCTAAACTCTAAGTGTGGTCTTATTACTCCATTATAAATCTTCTTTAGATTTCGTTCATTTGCTCCCCAGTTGGTACCTGCTAATTTTCTGAGTATGCCTAGTCGTCTTCGGGCCTTTCCTTCTGCATTTTCAATATGCTTATTCCATGTAAGCCTTTGGTCAAATGTCACCCCAAGATAGGTGGGGTAGCTTTCTTCCTTGATCACGGTTGTCCCTAGGTGTATGTTAGCTGATTTGTCCTTGGGGGCGAGGGAGAACAGTGTTGTGGAGGTTTTGTCTGTGTTTATTGTGATAAGCCATTTCTCTGCCCATGACACTAGCATGTCTGCTGCCCGCTGCATTCTATAATTTGCTGTGGTGACATTTTCATCAGCGCACCAGAGTACTAGGTCATCTGCATATAAGGCAGCTTTAACTCCTGCAGGGAGATCTTTCACCAGGTCATTGATGTAAACAAGGAAGAGTGTTGGGGAAATTACTCCTCCTTGAGGTACCCCCTGATGGAGCAACACTTTTCTGCTCTGCAGACCGTCAAGAGTGACTCTAGTTCTCCTGTTATGCAAGTATGACTGGATCCATTTCATCATGTTGCCTTGGATTCCACTTCTAAGTTTTGCAATGAGGCCATCTTTCCACACCTTGTCAAAGGCCTGCTTGAAGTCGACCCAGATCGCCAGGACCTTTTTCTTCTCCTGGAAGGCATCTTCTATTGCTTGAGACAAGTAAGTAACTTGGTCTTCTATACTGTAGCATTCTCTAAATCCAGCTTGTTCCGGCACCAGGATCTGCTCAGCCTCTAAATACCATTTCAATCTGTGGTTGACTATTCGCTCCATAGTCTTCCCAACACAGCTTGTGAGACTGATTGGCCGGTAACTTGCAGCCTCGGTCTTACATTTCCCTTTCTTTAGTATGGGTATTGTGATGGCTTCTCTCCATACTTGGGGTACCGTTCCTTTCAACCAGCTGTGGTTGAATATCTCAAGCAGTTTTGTCTTTGCTGCTGAGCTCAGATTTACTAGCATTTCGTTGCTGATTTTGTCTGGGCCGGGTGACTTTTGAAACTTAAGCTTGGAAATAGCCTTCTGTATTTCTCCTAGTGTGATGGGTTCCCTCATTGGGGCAGGAGTATCTGTCTGTCCCATGGTTGCCAGTATTTCTTTTCTTATCTCTCTCTGATGATCTATGTTAATGGGTAAGTTGCTTTCTGAACTGTATCTTCTAGCAAACAAGTCTGCAGCTTGTTTTCCTCTGAAAAGTTTGCCACCTTCATCCAATGTGATAGTCTGCCTAGGTGAGGAACGCTCTTCATTTAGAGACTTGACTAATCTCCAAAGTTTCCTGCCGTCTTTCTCAAGGTTCAGCGATGCCGTTTTAGTTCTCCAGCTTTTCCGTTTTTCTTCTAGCTTTGTTCTCTGAAACTCTGCTACAGCCTTTTTCCATTTGTTGTGAGTTTCAAGTGAAGGCTGAGACTCTGCGTCCTTTCTAGCCCTGTCCATAGCTTCCTGACGTTCTTGGAGTGTGCTGGACCAGTATGGTATGTAGTTACGCCGGCATCCTTTGGGAATGGTTTCTTTTGCAGCTTGTAGTATGCATCTGTTGAAGTCTTTTACCACTTCATTAATGTCTCTGTTCTGTACCTTGAGGGTAGACAGCAGCGTGTTCACCTGATGCCTGAATAAACACCAGTTGGCTTTTTTGTAGTTCCATCTTGTAATGGCTGGGCCTGTACTGAGAGTTGCACTCTGGACAGTAAGAAAGATTGGGCGATGGTCACTTCCCCCTAGTTGGTCTCCTACTTCTCTACTAATAGATCCAGCTATATCTGGTGTGGAGAAGGCAAGATCTGGTGTTGAAGTTGTGTGCCATCCTCTGGAGTAGAAGGTAGGAGTATCTGTGGCATTATTGACTAGGATTAGGGAGTGATCATCTTGCCAAGTTTCAACCTCTTCACCTCTGTGATCCAGATGGTTATAGCCCCAGCTCTGGGAGTGGCTATTAAAGTCTCCAACTGCTATAAAGTTGGTGGCTGGTACCTGTATAGAGCTGAGACTCAGGGGTTTGTTGTTCGGACAGTAATAGTTCAGGAGTTCTATTTCCATCTTGTCTACCTTTATCTGCAACAGCTGATATTCTGCTCCATCCATGAAGGTTTTCCTTTCGTGTGCAGGAATGTTATTCCTTACAAGAGTAAGTACTCCTCCTTTTCGTCTATCTTTTCTGTCGGATCTGAAGCATTGATATCCCCTTATTTTAAAGGTTTGATCTGCTTTCAAGTGAGTCTCTTGGATACAGCAAACACTGACTTGCTTCTCATACAAGAAGTTTTCCAGCTCTGTCTTTTTGCTGTATCCAGCCTGCTTGCTGTTCACTCCCTCTGCATTCCAGTGCATCATGACAAGTGGCACTCTGGGTTTCTCTTTTTCTGTTTTGTTTTGGTCAGTAGTTCTCCTCCGCCGTCTGCTGACTCCACAAGACGGTCTAGAGGGTCCTCCAGTAGCTGAGGGTGGGCTCTGTCGAGGCTCAGAGCCCGGCACTGCACCTGCCTGGTG
This sequence comes from Oreohelix idahoensis, assembly GCA_024509875.1. Taxonomy (NCBI): domain Eukaryota; kingdom Metazoa; phylum Mollusca; class Gastropoda; order Stylommatophora; family Oreohelicidae; genus Oreohelix; species Oreohelix idahoensis. The sequence continues at coordinate 400,576 of JAMPIV010000603.1, forward strand.
GAGCTCCACAGGGCGAGCACCAGTACGAGATTTATTTGACGGTGTACTCTCCATAGAAAAAAAAGCGAGTTGCGTGATACTGTGGTTTCCGGTGCGCCTTCTGGCCCAGTATCTACGACTTTAGCACCTGTTCAACGGGAGAGTGGGCTCATCCCTAATCTGTTTATGTTCCCAGTAGTAGACTATTCGCAAGCAGCCTGGGGGTGTCACTGCTCTGCGCGGACCTTGTTTACCGAGGCGGCGTCCGAGCTCGTAGGTGAAAATATGGTTGCGTTATCTTCAAAATAGCCCTGTCTTTCCCATGGCTTTTCTGCCATCCTGCAACTTTGAGTTAGGGAGTTCTGAGCTCCAGTCTCTTTCCCAGGCATTTTATCCTGGCCTGGCACGCATACAGAGGACTCCACTTCTGGTTCTAAGTTAGCAGTTGGGGATAGGTGGGGTAGCACACTGTGCATTCCCCGTCATCCAGGGGGCTCTCCAACTATGCAGAGCTTGCACAATGCTGTGCTCTGGTTCTGGGCTCTCCCAAGGAATCCTCACGTCCTGCACAGAGCCACTTCCAGATACCCACCACCTGCCAACCCTCCATTGTAGAAATCTCCTGCATGCGGCCATCCAGTCAAGAGCCAGTATTAAGTCTGGTGCCCAAGTGATCCCCCCAAGCTCAGTGTGCAATGCTGGGTTCTCATCATGCTGCAACACAGGGGGGATTGTGATGCTCAGCCATCTCTCTCAACTCTGCACCGATAAGTGACATCGGGGACTTAACTGTGCCTCAGTACTGGGAGGCCCCGTTTCCGGGTACACCACACACAGCCAATTGAGGCAACGGTCGCCGTGGGCGTGTCTTCAGTGGGGAAGTTGTGGAGTCTTCCTGTCCATGTTCTTGCACATCCTAACACTGCCCGCAAGACATCGGAGGTTTGGAGAGTGGCCTTCTCTGCTTTTTTGAGCCGGGGTGGGCTCCCCGGGCAAGTCTCGATGGGGATCGGGACGTGTCCACGCGCCAGTGGGCCCAGCATCGGCCGCATCTGATGGAGGACTTGCTCTGCCAGGTTTGAGTTAGTAAATTCCAACTTTTTCATCGTCATGGCATTGTGATGCTGGGGTGCCTGTGGATTTCCTGCCGCCCCGGGTAGAAGCCAGAAGTGTACTGTGCCAGCTCTGGGGGAGATAAAGGGGGTGTTTTTGCGTCTCCTTGTGATACGTAGCCAAGGTAGGGCTCACAGTGCTCTTTCCCCGCCACCAAATTGCCTGCTGGTTACGCCGAGTTCTCCGAGGCTCTAGGCATGTGACCAAGAGTTGAAGGCAATAGGATCGTCACGTCCTGAGTCTCTGTGCCTGTACGTTGGGTTCCGATCTTCAAGGAGCAGTCCACACTCGTTCCCACTCCCAAGACTTGTTCAGTATCCATCTGGCTCCTTCCCACCCACAGAGGGCGTGTACGGTGTAGTGTACCGGTTTTATTATCGAGGTTTGCTCCTCTAGATCCGTTGTGTTTAGCCTGAGGATTCGCACCCTCAGTTACCAGGACTACCTCGAGGAGGGTGTGGCTCTTCACCACGCACAACGATCTTGGGGTATGAGAGGTTTTGCTAGGCCAAGAGACTAACACCACAATGGTCGCTCCTTTCATGAACAAGAATTCACTAGGCCTAGGGTAAAGCAAGGGGGGAACCCACTACCCACAACACCAGCACATCATACCTCCTGTCTGTAAAAGACTTTGCCCCGAATAATGAATGAAAATGGGGAACTATTCTGAAAATTCTGTGCTTCAAATCAACTGGCTATAGGAGGAAACATGTTTCCACATAAGAGAATACACAAGGCAACATGGATATCACCAGACCATAGAACAGAAAATCAGATTGTTCATATATGCATAATCAAGAAGTTTAGATCATCATTGCAGGATGTAAAGGTATATAGAGGAGCAGATGTGGCATCAGATCACCACCTTCTGATAGCCAAAGTAAAAATGAAACTCAAGAGATATGCACCAATGCAAAATTATAGACCACAATTTAATGTAGGACATCTAAGAAATCAAGAAACAAGAGACAAATTTGCGGTCACAATATCCTACAAATTCCAAGTGCTCCAACAGCTGGAAGATGTAGAGAATACATATTGGCAGCAAATCAAAACTGTATGGGATTAGACGTGAAGAAATACTGGGGAAAAGGGAACGACAACAAAAAGCATTGATAACAACAGAAAAGTTCAATAAGATAAAAGACAGAAAAAATAAGAAAGCAGATTTAAACACAAGCAAAACCAGAAGTTCCAAAGCCAAGGCTCAAGAAGTGTACACAGAAGTAAACAAAGAAGTAAAAAGAAGTATCAAAAGAGATAAGAGGAAGTATATTGAGGAGTTGGCAAGAGAGGCAGAAGATGCTGCAGCCAAAGGAAATATGAGAGAACTGTATAGCAGCACAAAGAAGCTAACAGGGAAATCCAAAAAAACCAGTTGCCTCATAAAAGACAAGAATGGAAAACTGCTCAGCAATATACAAGAGCAAATGAAGAGGTGGACAGAATATTTTGAGGAACTTCTCAATAGACCAGCTCCACAACACTTCCCCCCCCCCCCCCCCCCTCCCCCCCAGACATCTAGCCAGCAGAAGAAGAGCTACAAATTAACGGCGAAAGACCAACGAAGGAAGAAATAAAGAGAGCCATAAATCTTCTAAGAGATGGAAAACCATCTGGACCTGATGGCATTCCAGCAGAGGCCATCAAAGCAGATATCGACACTGCTACAGAGATGTTATATAAATTACTTGGTAAAGTCTGGGAAAAGGAAGAGATACCAGCAGAATGGAAGGAATGATATCTGGTTAAGTTGCCTAATAAGGGAAATTTACAAGAGTGCACAAATTATAGAGGAATAATGTTACTATCAGTGCCAGGAAAAGTATTAAACAGGATTATCCTTGAGAGATTAAAAGAGTCCATAGACAAGAAACTGAGAGATGAACAAGTAGGTTTTCGACAAACCAGACCCTATAGCCACTTTGAGAATAATAGTTGAACAAAGTCTGGAATGGAATTCACCACTATACATCGGATTTGTGGATTACGAAAAGGCATTTGACAGTGTAGACAGAGAATCACTTTGGAAATTGATGAGGCATTATGGAGTTCCCCTGAAGATCATTAATTTAATAAAGAAAACATATGAAGACATGACATGCAGAGTTCTTCACGAAGGACAGCTTACAGAACCGTTTGGGATAAGAACAGGAGTGTGACAGGGATGCCTCTTGTCTCCATTTCTTTTTTTTTACTAGCAATAGACTGGGTAATGAGATGATCGACAACACACAACAGAAGTGGAATCCAGTGGACTCTGACTAAGCAGTTGGATGATCTGGATTTTGCTGATGACTTGGCTCTTCTGTCCCATAACCGTAATCAGATGCAGGACAAATTGAAAACACTCGATGAGAGGTCACAGCAATTAGGTCTGAAAATACACAGGGAAAAGACAAACATAATGATAATAAATGCAGGTAATTATAACAGGGTTGAACTTGAAGAAACACCAATACAAGATGTAGAATTGTACACATATCTTGGCAGCAATATAGACAAAGTTGGAGGGACAGACAGTGATATCAAACTAAGAATACAAAAAGCAAGAGGAGCTTTCATTGCACTGGGAAATATTTGGAGATTAACTCTTCTTTGATGCCTCCTTTCCGGTCTATGACTGCTCCAAAGTATTTAAAGTAGTCGACCTGCTCCAGGACCTGATCTCCCAGCTTAATCTGATGTCTTCTTTCCTCTCGTGATATCACCATGGTTTTTGTTTTCGAGCTGCTTATGATCATCCCTCTCTTCTCCAGCTCTTCATTCCAGAATTGCAGGTTGGATTGAAGATGTGCCTCTGATTTAGCAATCATGGCAACATCATCAGCAAATGCCAGCTCTGAAATACAGATCTGCCTCATCTTCCACAACCCCACTGAATACTTTCTTGTCCTCTCCGTACATGCCTTGATGACATCGTCCATGAGGAGTATGAAAAGATAATGTGGCAGGATATCACCTTGTCTTACATCAGTGGTGGTCCTGAATTCTTCTGACTTATGGTTTACCGTCCTCACATAATTTCTGTAAGACTTGTAGAAGCTCTGTATAGCATGAATCAGAGGTGATGGAATGTTCTTCCTTGCCAAACAGTCCCAGAGTTTGTTCCAGGGGACTTTATCAAATGCCCTTTGCAGATCTAAAAAGCAACGATGGATCTCACTCTTATACTCAAGAGCCCTTTCACTCAACTATCTGAGTGTGAAAATTAGGGCTTGAGTACTTCGATTTGCTCGGAAGCCACACTAGACCTCATTCATTTGTGGCTCAGCTAGGCATCTGAGTCTCTGCTCCAGGATTCTAGAGTAGATTTTATCAGGGACACTGAGAAGGCAAATGCCTCTATGGTTTCCACATTGTCGGTTGTCACCCTTTTTAAAAATCGGTGTTATTATGTATTATGGCAATCTCCCAATCCTTTGGTATGGTCGTGTTGCATCAAGCTGTCCGTATGACCCTTAGGAGTAATAGGTCGCCTGCTGCACCCATGTACTTAACCATTTCTGGTGTTATGCCATCATGTCCTGCAGCTTTGCCTATCTTGATTTCTCCAGTGCTGCCTTCTGTTCTTTCATCTTTATGTCATCTTCATCACCATTGGTTTCCTCTTCTGTGCCAGTGGTTATCATTTCTGATGTTTGACTTTGCTCACTATCCCGGAGTTCTGAAAAATATGATTTCCATTACTTCAGTCAGGGCTGTAAGCAATTTGCCTTGCTTGTACTTTATAAATTTGAGAGGGCACTGTTTTTCCTTCCTCATATTCTTTATGGTCTTATAGAACAATTTCTGGTTTTCTTGCGCATCGTTTTCTAGCTTTTCTCCAAATTCTTCCAGGACTTCTGTTTTGCCGCTAGCACCTTGTTCTTTGCCTCTGTTCTGAGTATCATATATTCTCTACATTTCTCAGTATTTTTAGTTCCTAAGTATTGTTTCCATGCCTTTTTCTTCTCTCTTATTTTCTCTTTAACCTCATCTGTCCACCAAGGTGTCCTCTTTCTCTTGTATCAAGTCGAACTCCACCACGTGCTTCTGCTGCAGCTGTCTTTATGATGTCCTTGAATTTCAGCCAGAGTGTTTCCAGGCCCTCAGGTTGTTGTTCTGTGTTTCTCACTGCTGTAGCAATAAGCCTCTGATATCTGGTCCACTTCCGGCTCTCTCAGCTTGTAGGTCTTAATGCTCGTTTCTCCTGTTCGTGTACTTAGCTTCTTGCGTGATGTTAGGCAGTTCCTTGGCCGAGTAGCTCTTTCAGTTGTTTTTATAATTGTAATTATAAAAGTAGTGGTCACTTCCAATCTCTGGTCCCCTCCACATTCTAGCATCCCGGACATACTTGAATGAGCTCTTCCTAACTATGGTGTAGTCTCATGAGAACTTCTCATTCTTTGTTGGTTCACACCTAATGTATACACGTATGCGCTTATGGGGGATCTTTGTGTTTGTAATGATCAGATTCTGCTCTGTGCAGAATCTAAATAGTCGCTTTCCATTGTCATTAAGAGCGTCTTCTCCATATCTTCCGATAACACCACCCCATCTAGCATGGTCATTTCCAACTCTGGCATTGAAATTTCCGAGCATGATAATTTCATCTAGGCAGTCGTCCACTGTCCTTTGAAGCAGCTCGAAGAATTCCTTCTTGACCTCTGCTCGCTCATCTTCATGTAGCCCATAAACAAAGAAAAAGTTGACTATGGTTTCTCCTTCTTTTCGTTTTAGGACCATAATGCGTTCTGAGACAAAGTTCCATCCCTTGATATTATCCCTTTGGTTTTTGGCCACAATACAACCCACACCCCCGTTAGCTCTTTCAGATGTGGGGACACCACTGTAGAGCAGCGTGTCGCCATCGAGATCAATAACTCCTTATCCTTTTTTCTTTGTTTCTGTTATTAAGCCAGGATTTCTAATTTGGCTTTCATCATCTCTTCCACCAGCTCCTCTTCCTTCCCATTCAAACTTCTTGTGTTCCATGTTCCGTAAGTCATAGTCCGTTCCAGTTCGTCGCCTTTAGAATCATTCCGGTTTTCTCTCTTATGTTTCGCGTAATCAGGTTTTTAGACAAACAGGTGATTGGCCTGTTATGCCTTTGCATTGTGGAGGGGCTGCCTCCTTACGGCCTCCATGCAGGCCGCCCTCCTCCTTGTTTCGCCGTGCTCGGGACTGACCTAGGCGGAGTTGAAATTCCACGACGCAAAGAATATAATTGGTCGAGTGTCAGAAAATGCGTACTCAGAAATAGAATAAAAAATAAATCAATAAAAGTTTTGCATCGTGTTGGTGAGGCGCGCCGCGTTCAGTAAAATCACAAGATCCATTGGCTATATTAGGGCGTATGTCAAAAATATAAAAGACCTTATGATCTGGTAGATAGGATTAATTTGCTGCCAGAAAGTGGTTCAGTGATTTTTGACACGTGCAGCAGAAATAAATGAGCGGATTTTTTCGCTGAACTATGTTCACACCTCCCAATCTCTTTCCTTCTTTCTCCCTCTCTCCTCCTATCCAGTGTTGTACACGCACATGTATATCTGCAAGGCCTGAAACCCATCACCAACCAAGATCTGCTTACTCGGAGCAAGCAAGAGGACATGCACACCATCATAGCTGGCAGACGCTGGAGCTGGGTTGGCCATGTCCTCAGAAGAGACCCCGATGCCATCACAAGAACAGATATGCTTTGGATCCCTGAAGGAAAACGAAAGAGAGGCCGACCAAAAACAACCTGGCGGAGGACTGAGGAGGCTGAGATGCAAAGAATGAACCACAGTTGGGGCACTGTACGAAGGATGGCCGCCGACCGAGCAAAGTGGAATCAATTTGTTGTTGCCCTACAAGACGCCACTAGGCGTAATGGCCACTGACCGCTTTGACGGTCGGCGGCTAAGGATCAAAGAAGAAGAGAAGTAATGGAGACATAAATTCCCCCCCCCCCCTTATTTATTTATTTTTTAATGGCGCTTTAGACGTATGCTGGATCTTCCCGGACTCATAGGGCGTACGAAATAAATGTGCGGCGTTACTCCGGTTTAAGCATGTAATTGTAGAGGGAGTTCCACAAGATATTTCAGGAGTCAAGAACAATGCTGAATGAGTCTGGGCACGTTAACTTTATATCTGACTGCCGCCTTTTGTGGAGATGGATTATCTTCTAATTAACTCGTTCCAGCCCCCAGCTGATTTAACTCAGCGAAATTCCTTTTATTAGCTCGATATTATTATTATTATTATTATTATTGGCTCTGCAGATGTAGAAATAACTACATATATTAAAATCAGGATTCACACGTGCGCCATTCGCTCTGTAATAATTAATTCAACTATTAATTTATTAAAATAACATATAATACATTTAATGATCAATTATTTTGGAACAAATATAAATAAATATAAAATGGTAATTATGAGAAATTATGTTTAATCATAGACCTCGGTTTGGGAGATGAAAATATAGTCTTTTGATTTGGCCTGCTAAACTTATAACTTAGTGTTGCGCACAGATTTTGCTGTGTTGATAACATGCTTATATTTGCCAAATATTTGTATACATTAATTTTGTGGATTCCTTATCAAAGGGGCGTGACTCATGTTTCTCTGAGGTGGTATTTTACAGTGGTTGTTACCCCCTCTTGTGTCTTAACCTGGCGATCTATTTTTAGAAAACGGTGTCTGGTTGCCGGTCCATTTATGGCCATGTATAGTCCGTTTTTCTTGGAATGTTGTCAACTAGAGTCGATGCTTATCCTCTGTCCATATAAGGCTTGATGGTCAGTCTTGGTCTTGGTATTTGTTCACATCGCCTATCTGAGTTTCGCTCAGAAGGTCTTGTGTATATACGCATGCGTCAAGTTTTAAGATGTTGAAGAAAGACTTCCGCCCGGGAGTCGAACTGAAAATTGTGCAAGGTCAGACGTGTTTCCGTCGACCCGAGTTCTTTATCATGGGGATTGAAGTCCTCCGTGTGGTTCATTGAGATGTCTACATGATATGATTCCCCATGTTGTATTTCTAAAACGTCTGGAGACGGTTGTGAGTTGTGGTGTTTTCGAAAGTAAATGTAATAACTCTCTTCATCATTACGATCTGTAGCCATGTAGCGAAATCTGTGAGATAATCGCTAATTTCAGTAAGATTTTAGTCCTATGATAATAAATAGACCCGCCTTCAGGTGTCTGACTATTGGCATCTTCAAAGCCAATAGAGCGCTGCCTTTTGTGCAGTGGAAATGCTTAAAAAAATGACCCGCCGTAAAATCTAACACGCCTTTTAGTTTCGGTTTCGAGACGTACAATTAAACAATTTAACATCTTGCCCGATCTGCTGCACGAAACTGAGGCAAAACTTATAATTAACGATCTGCCAGAAGTGTGACACCAAACTAACGTTCTGAATTAACGTAATATCTTAACTTTAACGCTATAATTAGTAGTAACTCGGACATTTTTCAGTAGTAAGAACGAAACGACTGTAATAATTAACGCAAACACTACCAAACGTTTTGAAAAACCCCTCTTCGCTCTGCACGCGGTTCCTTTACTATATACACACTGTGGGCAAAGCCAGCAGATATAAACACACAGACAGTTTAAATTCTCGCCGCGTAGAACGAATAGGACGGACAGAATGTTGTTCTTGCACGTTACACATAACGTTATTGGGGACGCAAGTTTAAAAAAGAGGCATTGGAGTAATTCAAATCCGATTTGGTGGTATAAGAGCATAGGAGTAGGGGGAGGTAGGAAAATGTTAACCAAAACTAAACATCATCTTTTTGTATTGGCATCACTAACGCAGACTGACTGTTGCGTGATAAATTCTCGCAACATCATTTTATTACAATATCTATTTTATAACGCAAGGGCAACAACTGCTTGAAATTTATAGTTACTTTTCTCGGTAAGCATTTGTCTTCTCGCGTTGGTATCGAATGCAGTTAAGTTTGAGCTGTGGTCATTTTGCGCTGGACTGCGCATGACTTGTCTTGCTTCTTGGTCGATCGGTTTCCGCCCACCACTAGTGGAGTGAGCGATTTGGAATGGCGAAAGAGATGCCTCGTTGAAGAGGGGATCTCCGCTATTTTTTGTTCTGTCAGGAATGTGAGAGTCCTCTTATGGATATTTCGTTTATTCGAGATAATACCTCTAGTGTATTTGCACATGCCGGGAGGCATAATATTTCTGTGTATTTCCGGAAGGCAAGGTAAATTAACATTTTCATTAACTCTATCGATTTTTGGTCGTGAACGATTTCTGGTTCATAGCCTGTCTTCGAAAGTCGTCGTCACGAGATGTTTTTCCCAGCTCACATGTCGCTGTATTGTGCTGCATCGGTTGATGCAGGTCCCAAGGACTATTACTTGCTACTTGGTTACCTGAACTAGGTTTGAAAAACCTTTATTATCTAGAGGATATTTTTGAGGACATTATTTATACTTCGGCAGACGTGTCTGTCTTGCTGAAGTCAGACTAAGGAGAGTGAACTGATCTCATATATCTGGTTATCTCCTGGCTGTTATAGAAAAGGATGGAGTTTTCCACCTGACTACATTTACAGCACTATGAAATATAACATGCATCTGACTCATCATTGTAATGCTGTCTACCGTCTATTGCTGTATTGAATGTTGCTGTGATAATGACTGTTTGATGTGTCTACATATTCGCGTAACCATTTTGTCACTGTGGCGTCCACAATAAATAATGAAGAAAAACGTCAACGGCTGTTTCAAGAATCATTGACTTTATACGTCGTGAGTTTACTGACGTCCTATGTGGATTGCCCTGTTATTTTTGTATGAACATTGTTTGACTGAACACATCTGCACACTACACAAAACCAGACATGCGGATACCATCCATCATCATATGGCATCACGCATCATTTGGTGGCCATAAGCTGGGTTGATCTGGTACCAGCAAACACGGGGTCCCTTACCCACTTCATTTTCAACAAGAATTTATCAGCATCCATCAAGAAATTAACATTCTTCAATACAGTCAACATCTTCAAAATTTTCAAAGTACTCGGCGTTGCCCGGTAAAAGTCAAAATTTCAATTTTTTGACGGAAACAAGAATTTGACAGTACCCGGCGTTGTTACATGTTGCCGGATAACTCGGACTGCTGTTATCTTTTACGCAAGTCAAGCAAGTTGCTGCTGTCAAGGTTCCAGTGCTGTCGTTTTTGTGAAGGTCAAGTGCCGGTTGAAACGGGTTGTTTTCTGAAGAAGGCCAAGTACCGATTTCCATCAACTTACTTTTGGATTAGAAGGTCAAGTGCCGAAACAACTCAACACACAGTATTTCAGAAGCTCTTGTACCATCGTGTTAGCAGTGGAAGCAGTTCAGATGTGCCATCATCGTTGGAGCTTCGCTCTTTAGGACGTTGATTGACATCCGTTTTTCTGCTGTTCGACGATTGGAAGCCTATAAGTTAAGTGGCCTGTTTGTATGTAAACTGTGCCCTTATACTTCTGCTGAGTCTTCTGTGTATCATCTCATTCTATATGTTATATGTCTATATGTTATTTGTATATTTATATGTTTATATTTCAGCGGGTTCTCGGTTGGGTGGTGTCTCCGTTAGATTATGCCACGTCATAGAGGTCGTCTATTGTGAGCGTTTTCTGTAGGGTTTGCAAATTTCCGATACTGGAATTTGCTAAGCGACTTCTGTTGCTATTTATGTTAGCTGTGATGACATGTTTTAATATTGTTTTCGTTATTATTTCACATTCTTTAGTTTTGTTTTGATTTGTTTGTATTTGTTAGCCTACTCTTGTCTATAATTTAGTTTCATACAACATTTTTGTTTATACACTGTGGTGTCATGTATTTTGTTTAATTATAGCGCAGATATCGTCACATTTTTTGTGATATGTCATTAATTTCTGCTTTATTTTTAGTTGATGATAAATGAATGATGAATAGTGTTGTGCACTATTGAATGAGAAGTGCACTTATGATCAAGAATTGATTGGTGATATTTCATATACAAGTTCTTTCATTGGAGACTTGTTTCCCACAGAGACTGGGATAATATAAGGTGATGTGAATATACAAGTGCTTAATTAAGACTTGTTACACTTAGGTTTGAAATAAATTAGTTAATTATTTCAGGTTTTGGACTCATATGTTAGACAACATGTCTACATTTGAGCACTTTATTGAGCAGGGTAAATTGCTTGGGAAGACTGGTGATAAGTTAGAAGAATTTGCAACTGCTCGATATGATAAAGCAATGGAAGCTGAACAAAAGAAACTGCAGATGCAGGTGGATGAAAAAAGATTCCAAATGGAAATGGAAAAACAAAAAAGGGAATCAGAAGCTGAGGAAAGAAAACTCCAGCTAGAGGCTGAAAATAAAAGACTTGAAAAAGAGGCTGAAAATAAAAGACTTGAAAAAGAGGCTGAAAATAAAAGACTTGAAAAAGAGGCTGAAAATAAAAGACTTGAAAAAGAGGCTGAAAATAAAAGACTTGAAAAAGAAGCTGAAAGACTTCAAATAGAGGCTCAGGCTGAGGAGAGAAGATTACAGAGAGAATCTGATGAGAGGAAAGAGAAAGCAAAAATGGAACATGAAGAAAAGGTCTTAGCTTTAGAGTTGGAAAAATTGAAATTGATGAACATGAGTAATGGTAATGATTCAAACAAGGGTTCATCTTCTGGTAAGGCTAATAATGATACTTTTAAGATTAAGTTACCAACATTTAGTCCTTCCAGTGATGACATAATGTTCTATCTGGACAGATTTGAACAAGCATGTACAGCTCATAACATAGACAAAGCAAAATATGTTTATCAGTTATCAGGGATACTGACAGGTAAAGCTCTAAGTATATTAAATATGGTGGATGAACCTGACAAGAACAATTATGAGGTTGTCAGGGCCGCTCTGTTAAAGAAATATCAGCTTAACGAAGACGGCTATCGTCTACAATTTAAAAACATGTTACCTGAAAATGGAGTTGAATTCTCCGAGTTTATTGCAAGAATACGCATTACTTTCTCACGATGGGTTGAACTATCTAAGACGGAAAAAACTTATGAAGGACTTATGGACTTAATACTTAGAGACAAAGTCATGTCGTCTGTCAATGAGTCTTTCCTTGCTTTCCTTCATGAACGTAAACCTAAAACAATAAAAGAAATGGAAGATTTCTGTTGCCAATACGTAACTGCGCACCCACACATAACCATGAGTAACTCTAAGGTGAAAGAAGGTTTACCAGTTGCTTCGGCAGCTCCGTATGGTCAAAACTTTGCTCGTAGATTCCAACAAAATTTTGATAGAAAGAGCAGCGGTAATTTCTGTCAAAATCATGGAAACCAATTTCATGGTGATTCTTCTTCGAAGAATTGGAGACAACCTGATAGTGGTCGTTACTATCATCCTAATAATTATAAGCATTTCAAAAGAGGATATGGTAATAGAGGTTATTCCTGCCGAAGACCTCAGAACCAAACAAATAGATGTTCGCATCAATGTGAACATGATAGTAATCGTGGAAACTGGAATTCGAACCAGGATAACAATTACAATAGAGACAATAATAACTGCAGAGATAATAATAACTCTGATAACTTCAGAGGTAATAATAGTCGGGGTAGATCTCAACACAAAAAAAAGAGATATCAGCAGGCTAATGCTGTACAACAGGAAACTGAGGGAGCCTGTAATCATGTTGTTGATAGTAAAAACTTTGACGCTGTCACTGGTTCTGCTTTTGACTTTGAGAGAGCAAACAAATGCCCCCAATGCAGTACTTTATTCGAACCGGGTACCATAACTACTTTGAGTTGTGGTCACCCACTTCCCGCTCTTCCTGCTGCTGATGCGCATGACGGGAGGGGTTCTTTAATTCTACATAAGGGTCTTGTTAATGATACTCCGGTCTCACTACTTTTCGATTCCGGATGCACCACTATTGGTGTTAGACAATCGCTTGTAGATCCATCTTGTGCTACAGGAAGGGTTATTAAATGTGTCACATTTGGCGGCACTCTAGAAAAATATCCTACTGCTGTAATTCGCATTGCCACTCCTTTCTTTACTGGAGATGTGCATGCTTGTCTCTTACCTAATCCTATTTCGGACCTTATTATTGGTCGTATTCACGGAGTTAGGGAGTGTACCCCACAGCAGATTGCTGCTTGGGAAGATAATAACATGCAAGCTACAAATGCAGTAGTTACAAGAGCACAAGCTCTACAAACACCCGAAACTTCACTGAATAGTGATAATGAAATTGATAGCCAAGATAGTCACTTAGTAATCACTCGTGACTCTTTCATAAAATTGCAAGAAGAAGATCCTTCTTTAAAAAAATTCTTCGTTCTTGCGAAGAAAGGTGATCCGAATCAGGATACAAATAGAAAATCTTGGATTGCAATGAGAAACGGCGTACTTGTACGTATGGTACAAGATTCGACTACGTCGGCACATTCGCAAATTCTTGTTCCCAAGAGCATGAGAGTGCAAATATTACAACATGCTCATGACTCGCAATGTGCTGGACATATGGGTTTTTCCCGTACGAAGTCGAGAGTCCTTGCGGCTTTCTTTTGGCCTTTTGTCAATAAGGACATTCGTATTTACTGCCGATCATGCAAGGTATGTCAGGAGGTCAAATCTAGAGGACCACGACATGCTGCGCCTATCCAGGCTGCTGACATTCCTATTCGGCCGTTCCAGAAAATGGCCATAGATATTATTGGCCCTTTTAAGGTCAAGTCGGCCAGAGGACATCAGTTTATCCTTACATGTGTCGATATGTGCACACGTTGGCCAGAGGCTATCCCTCTTAAGAGCATATCTACTACAGATATCGCAGATGCTCTTTGGTTGATATTTTCTCGCTTGGGGTTCCCCAGAGAAATATTGTCAGACCATGGCACTCAACTGATATCTGACACTATGTCACAGGTAATGTCTACCTTACATATTGAACGATCTCTCAGTAGTATCTACCATCCTATGTCTAATGGGTTAGTTGAGCGTCTGAATAGAACGCTCAAGACTTTGCTTGGTAAGATAACTGAAGATCATCCTCAAGATTGGGACAGGGTTTTACCCGCGGCTCTCTTTGCCTATAGAGAAGTCCCTAATGAACACACAGGATTTTCTCCCTTCGAACTTGTCTTTGGCGCGCGTCCACGCGGCCCTATGTCTTTATTACACGATCTCATCACTGCCGATGATATTAGCGATGAAACTCAATCCTCATATGAGTATGTCATTGCTCTTAGACAAAAGATCATTGAGGCATGTAAGCTAGCAACTGCTTCATCAGAAATGGCTAAAGAGAAGGCAAGGCAGTTTGCTAATAAGAATAGATGTCTACGACAACTTTGTCCAGGTGACAAAGCATTCGTCCTACTCCCCAGTAGGGAAAATAGACTTCTTATTGCATGGAAAGGTCCGTATGCAATAGTCTCTCGGATTTCCGATGTTGACTATGTGGTAGATATTGATGGAAAGCATAAAACTTTCCACATAAACATGCTTTCGGAATTTCACGAACGTCCGGACTATTTGCTGCCTATTTTCCAGGCAACGGATGATGCTCCTGCACCTCACGGTCATTATTCATCCCTGTCTGTCATACAGGATGAGGAAGCTACCTTCTCTGATGTCAACCTTCCCCTTCCAGTGGTTCCATTACATTCCACGGAATCTTGGAAAAACGTTTCTGTTTCTCCTAATCTTTCTGGTGACGAACATCGACAAGTCTCGTCGATGTTACAAACATTTCAGGATGTTCTCACTGACATTCCTGGACTCACAGATGTCATAGAACATGACATAATTCTTACCGACAATAATCCAATTAGGGTTAGGCCGTATCCTATTCCTATACACTTTCAGTCGCAGGTGGAAAAGGAATTGGATGAAATGATTCAATTAAATATAATTGAACCATCGACTTCACCATATTCTTCTTCCATGGTTATTGTCCGGAAGAAGGATAAGAACATACGAATTTGTGTTGATTATCGCAAATTGAATCAGGTCACAAAGTTCGATGCTGAACCGATGCCTTTGTTAGAAGATCTACTGATTAGACTTTCTAATTCTAGATTCTTCACTAAACTTGACTTGTCTAAAGGTTATTGGCAAGTGCCTTTAGCAGAGCATGCCAAACCTCTTACTGCTTTTTCTACACCTAGGGGTCTATTTCAATGGAATGTTATGCCTTTTGGTCTCATGAACGCCCCTGCAACTTTCGTTCGCATGATGCGTCGAATTCTGTCACATCGTTCGGATGTCATCGCATACTTAGATGACATCTGTCTCTTCAGTGATACCTGGGAAGATCACTATTTAGGGTTATATGACTTACTGTCCACTCTACGTGAGAATAATTTGACAGCAAAACCTTCTAAAGCTTTTGTTGGTTTTGGTGAAATCTCTTTCCTGGGTCATCGTGTTGGTCATGGTCTCTTGAAGACAGAAGACCACAATACTTCAAAAATACTGAACATCTCTGTTCCTAAAACGAAGAAACAAGTTAGGAGTCTCTTAGGGTTAATTCAATTTTATGGGAGATTTATTCCAAATTTATCTTCGATCATGGCACCTCTCTCAACATTGTTGAAGAAAGGTTCGCCTAATCTGGTCCGTTGGTCTGAAGAATGCCAATCTTCATTAGACCAAATCAAGAATATATTTTCTTCTCCTCCCATCTTAAGATTACCTACTCTTGATAGGACTTTTGTTCTTCGGAGTGATGCTTCATCCACTGGGATTGGAGCAGCACTGATGCAAGAATATGCAAATACTCTGCATCCTGTTATGTACATTTCTAGAAAACTAAATGCGGCAGAGAGGAACTACTCGGTTTTAGACCGTGAGTTGTTAGCGATGGTTTGGTCAATTCTAAAGCTACAAAGATTCCTCCTGGGCGCACATTTCATTCTAGAGACTGATCAGAAAGCTCTTACAGCTATTCAGACTAAGAATTTGAAGAGTTCGAGATCCACTCGATATGCTATAGCTCTTCAACCTTTTCACTTCACGGTACGAGCTATCCGTGGTGCGGATAATGTGATGGCTGACATTTTGTCTAGATGCCCACATGACTCTAACTAATACTTCTGTCCTATATTCCTATATATTACAGAGTCATAACACACCTATATTACTACAATAGATTAGCACATCTGTACTCACTTTATATGTACACACTATCGTGCTTTGTTGTCATCTTCTTCTGTTCGTTTTTAAGATGATAGAGGAGGACTGAGTAGTTAATATAAGGGCCGTTAGTTTACTAAACAGCCACAATTATTAATAATGTATTGTACCTTATGAAGCATATTAGTTATTAATTAGCATTATATTGCTTGTACTTTCTCAGAATGTCATTGTTGAGCTGAGGACTTACCTTACTAGTATCAAGCATGACGAGTTCTAGATTGTGTACTTACCCTCGGAATACCAGAGCATATGTCCTGGATCGTCATGTAGTTTAACTTTACTATGTACTTATGTCATTACATGTCAAATAATGTACTATTTAAATTTTCCTATCAGATTTGTACATCCATTTTTAAAGACAATATTAGAGTATGCTGTTTAATGATGATTATGGTAACTTGCATACGTATATTGTGTTTACATGCTAACGTGATGTGTGTTGGTGACACCTCCCCGATGTGAATATTTTTTTGAGACATATTTATTTTTCTGTTGAGGTATATCCTCACCAGACACTCTATATTTAGCCTCATGTTAGGCAATTTAATTAATTATCAGCCCATAATTCGTGCGTTTTGAGCCGCTTATCGCATGCTCTTTGATATTAAAAAAAAAAAATATGTTCCACATTTTTTTTTTATCGGGAGGAGGTGGTGATATGTTGCGTGATAAATTCTCGCAACATCATTTTATTACAATATCTATTTTATAACGCAAGGGCAACAACTGCTTGAAATTTATAGTTACTTTTCTCGGTAAGCATTTGTCTTCTCGCGTTGGTATCGAATGCAGTTAAGTTTGAGCTGTGGTCATTTTGCGCTGGACTGCGCATGACTTGTCTTGCTTCTTGGTCGATCGGTTTCCGCCCACCACTAGTGGAGTGAGCGATTTGGAATGGCGAAAGAGATGCCTCGTTGAAGAGGGGATCTCCGCTATTTTTTGTTCTGTCAGAAATGTGAGAGTCCTCTTATGGATATTTCGTTTATTCGAGATAATACCTCTAGTGTATTTGCACATGCCGGGAGGCATAATATTTCTGTGTATTTCCGGAAGGCAAGGTAAATTAACATTTTCATTAACTCTATCGATTTTTGGTCGTGAACGATTTCTGGTTCATAGCCTGTCTTCGAAAGTCGTCGTCACGAGATGTTTTTCCCAGCTCACATGTCGCTGTATTGTGCTGCATCGGTTGATGCAGGTCCCAAGGACTATTACTTGCTACTTGGTTACCTGAACTAGGTTTGAAAAACCTTTATTATCTAGAGGATATTTTTGAGGACATTATTTATACTTCGGCAGACGTGTCTGTCTTGCTGAAGTCAGACTAAGGAGAGTGAACTGATCTCATATATCTGGTTATCTCCTGGCTGTTATAGAAAAGGATGGAGTTTTCCACCTGACTACATTTACAGCACTATGAAATATAACATGCATCTGACTCATCATTGTAATGCTGTCTACCGTCTATTGCTGTATTGAATGTTGCTGTGATAATGACTGTTTGATGTGTCTACATATTCGCGTAACCATTTTGTCACTGTGGCGTCCACAATAAATAATGAAGAAAAACGTCAACGGCTGTTTCAAGAATCATTGACTTTATACGTCGTGAGTTTACTGACGTCCTATGTGGATTGCCCTGTTATTTTTGTATGAACATTGTTTGACTGAACACATCTGCACACTACACAAAACCAGACATGCGGATACCATCCATCATCATATGGCATCACGCATCACTGACCAATGGACTGCGAGACACATAGTTTGTTTGGAATTTTGTTTTTGTATTTTTTCAAAACTAAATTCAAAATTTGGTAGTTGCCTGATTTCAATGGCCAGCTCTAATAGATATTGGCCAAAGGCTTAGGGGTCTCGTGGCCATTTGACAAGAAATTTTTATACTACGAGACACATAGTTTGTTTGGAATTTTGTTTTTGTATTTTTTCAAAACTAAATTCAAAATTTGGTAGTTGCCTGATTTCAATGGCCAGCTCTAATAGATATTGGCCAAAGGCTTAGGGGTCTCGTGGCCATTTGACAAGAAATTTTTATATCAACAAGTACGTTGAGAGCAGATGTGATAAATTTTAAAAGAAATATTAAATTCACAGTCTGGACAGGGCAGAGAAAACTGAGGCCATATCTTTTGCCAGTCAACGTTATTTGTGACATATTTCTTTGAATTTGTGGTAAGAATGCTTTATGTATTAATATGCTTGATTAAAACTGCAAAAGTTAGATACTGCTATTGGGGAAAGTGAAGGGCATGCCGGGAGCAACCATTATTGAGTCCTCACATTGAACTGTATTTGACTGTTGCACATTGTTATGATTTGTATTAATATTATTGTATTAGAAGATGTTAGTAAGCCTCAGTGTTCTATGAACACTCTTCAACATGCCTAGAGCGGTTGCAGAGGTTTTATTTCCTGTTGCCAGCTGGTTACAGGAAACCTGCTGAGTGAGAATAAAGCCATCAAGTCTCCGACCATTCGTTTATGCTGTCAAAAGATAACGGGAGGAGCTTGGGATATTGAGAGATCGAGATTTTCTGCAACTTCATACTGTATTATCTCAACAAGGAATCCGGTCATGAGTTAAGCCTTGGGTATATCTGACACTTTCGATTAATAAAACCCTGGTTATTCAAATCAATTACTCAGGAAGTTTATGAGGGTATGAGGAAACTACAGCCCCTCATACACATGTGGACTCTCCCTCTTAGATGAATAAAGTGTAAGATGTGAAATTAACAGGGAAAAAAAATATATTATTATATTGACTTTGTAGTATAGTGGACAAAGAGGGTCCGATATTTTAGTTGATCTTTTTGTTAACTTCTTGTCCTCATTTTCAAAGACTGTCCAATTAGATATGGCTGGACAGACAGATTAAAATGTACAGGAAAAAAATATATTCCTTTTAAAGAAAACTTAAACCACTGATTTTTTATTCACTTCTCACATAGAAATTAAAAGTGTTTTTTGTGTTGTGTACCATCCATTTCCATTTCTCCCTAAGACACTAGGTTCCATCATTACACAGAACTAGAGCCAAAAATAGGTGACCGTGTGAGATCTAGGGAGGTAGCGTTAGGTTCCTGCACATAATTAATCATCATATTTTATAGAGTCGGGGACCTAAATGTGCTTGACCTCACAGGTTAATACAGACACGGATTTTCATTCTTTTAGGATACCATCATAACCTCCCCAGCAAATCAAACTTTTGCAACAAAAATTGGTAGGCTTGGCCGGGGATAAGAATTTCTCCTAGTAATACATACATTGGGGTTGGGTTAGCATTATCAACATTTAATTTTTCCAGGAAAATCCCCATATATTATAACCCAAGATTTGGGACGTGAAGAAGTGTCAGAACCGGGAATTAATTAAAAAAATTTTATACTTATTTAGATACTTATTTGTTACATTTGGTATTTATCAG